>OY987336.1:11464133-12064133 GCA_963920685.1 Polydrusus tereticollis | reverse complement strand
AAAATGATATTCCTTCGCCGGTTTTAGAAGGGCGTTCGGGGTAAGCTCCCGATATGCCACCTTTCTGCTTCTTTACTCCCGACATTAAAATCAAAAGAAATCCTTTCTAAATTGTAAAAAACCAAAAAAACAAATCACTTTTCACTTTAAACTGCAGAAAAAAAAATATTTGTTGGGTTTTCTAAAAGTAAACAAACGATTTGACAGATTGCGAATGATGTGAACATAGCTGCGAATAAGTCATCTGCGCTTCTCTTATTGGAGCCGCCATTAATTTCTTAGCTCGAGGCCAACCAATCGCGTGAACGACCGCTCGTGTCCAGACTTTCCAATACAGGGACTTTAGTTGGCATCGGCTCGCAGTGCCGGTCGTCGGCGTCGGTACAAATTTGTTTTGGTTGGTAGTTATTATTTATAAACATAATACCATAGACACATATTATACTTAGGTAGTTATTTATTTTCTTTGTTGTGTTATGTGTTACTTTTACCCTCTTATCGTGTTAAGCAATATATTCAGAGAGAAAAAAAATATATGAGCATTATTACCCTCTAATACTTTTCAGAATTAGATATCGAGCGAATATACCCGTAAGGTAGATTAGCTACGAATACTGTGCCGTAAAATTACCTTTACAAGGCAACTTTACGTACCATGGTGCGAACGGCAGCTCTTGTGTCGGAGGCTCGGAGTCCTTGCCTTAAGCAGTTGTACACCTTTTTGATGAATTGGACGCCACCTATTTTAAATGGTTAAAAAACTTAATACTTACAAAGCGTTTTAAAATAGGAAAACCGCTTGCTTCTAAAGATGGTAATAATTCGTCGTGCAGTACAATGAGTAACAATAAATATGTAAAACAACAATTGGGATTAATTTATTAGAATCACTAAACTGGATTCCACCAATGAGATTAAATATTGAAATCAATAACTAAATTAAATATTAAAGTAAAAAATTATACACTCATGGGAAGGCCTGAAGAGTTTTTACTCGCCTGGTAACTAGTTATCACATATAGTTTATGAAAAGGGGAAAAGAGAATGTTCTAGAACCTTCATACTTGTATGGTCATAATACCTAGATTCTTTCTAAAGGTTACCAAGGTGGTATTACAAATTTAAAGTTAGTTTTAAAGTGAAATTTACGGTGTTAAGGTTATAAAGAAGTTAAAATTATCACAATACACTGGCCTTATTTCCCAGATGTTCCAAATCCCATGTGGTTTCTGCTTCAAATTAATAGGCACCCTGCCTCCAGTCTGGTGGACCCGAACAGTACAAGACAGCACATATTTACAGCTTACAGGCCATGTGGTCTCTCAATCGAAGATCCAATTTCAACACGTGGTCAAAAGGAATATGAATATGTAACGTCTGTTATATATATATTCAACAATAAACGCTCCGATAGAAGCAAAAGGAAAATTGCAACTAAACTCTAAAAAAAACCCTAAAAATCGAAAGAGCGAATCAGATATCTGGTTAAATCAAATCGCAAATATATCCTACCTCATTGGTTGTCTGGTGCTACCATCTCAAATAGAATACAAAGGAATGAGGCCTCATGTGCAAATCTAAAAAATGAAATTGCACATGTTGGAGAAAATTTAGGTTATAAAAAATTAAGGACACAAAGAAAAGAATTAAAGAAATCTTACCATCAAAGAGATGAGGACGCTCTACTATCCTTGAGGTGCCAACTATAGTTGGGCGGCGGACCTTTTCAAATCACATAATAGTGGGCCCCTTTTTAAACAACCGCGACTTCCACCTTCAAGGATGATCTTCTATGAAGTGACCTAAAGTCAAAATTCTTCGAAAAAGGTAAAGATCAAATGACAGGTGAACTGTCATGTCAAAAAAATAAATTGGTACGTTCAGACAACTGATGAAAGTAATCTCAGTTCGATAAAATGACAAAACCAAACCAACTTGACACGTGGAAAACTAATAGCAGTTTACCCTGCATAATATGCAATTTAAAAACAAATAATGGCCTACCAATTTATCGAATGGTGAAACTCAAAAGTGCAATATCATCAATGTTCTAGAGTGAACTAACCAAGGTTCAAATGGAACAACTCAACGAACATACTATAAGCCAAATGAACTACTGACCTGTTATCATAAATGAACATAACCCCAAATTTTGACAATAAAAATATTTAAATATTCAGATATCTACTTCGTTCGAGTTAATTAAAAAGAAAAGAAATGAAGAATGTACAAACAAAAGAAATGAAGAATGTACAAAGAAAATATTCATGATAGGACCGTGGCCTGTAAAACATGAACCTCTGCACCAAAGCACTAAACTTAAAATCCACAGAAAACATAGAAAGGTAATGTAGAAAAATATCTTACACAAAACCATGTAGCATCCTCTAAATATACATCTATAGCAAAAATGAATGCTACATTTACCCCTCTCCGAAAAAAAAATAGACTATCCCAATAGGCTATTTGTAAACTGTACACTCTCATCATCAGAAAAATAAATTTGGCTTGATAACTGCGCGTATCACACGTCCTTGCGGAAGACAATATAGGTAAAGTCAATTCAGGAAAATGTCAAAATCGGTAAAAATACGTCAAAATCGGTAAACGTCAAAATCGGTAAAAAGATGCCAGATTCTGGTAGAAACCTGTCAATCTTGGTAAAGGTTGCCAAAATTATACGCAAGATGAGATGTACTACAGACTTCACAAACTCGTCTAAAAAAATACAATATGCCAAATATTACAAAATATACAATAATCCAGCTAATTTGGATATACCAAAGAAAATAGACAGATTGTCATGCCATAAGAAATAATCAAAGGACAATCTTATTAGTCGTGCTAACAATCAACATAAATGTCATAACAAAGCCGTATTCGAGACATCTTTATGTCATTGTCAGACAACATCTAGTCTACTTACTTATCAACCAAAAACTTATGGGACGTAATACCTTAAGTATTGCCCAAATGTACTTATCTACCAAGAGACAAATACCCAAAAATATTTCCAGCACTTGGAAATACAACTCTATAAAAAACCAAATACGACCGAAAATATATATTGTCAGTTAATACTAAACTGAACAAACAGTACTAAAATATCCATATTTTAGAAGTTCCTCAAAAATCAATTATAATATTCATTATAGTATTGATTATAGTATTGATTATAGTTTTCATTATAGTATTGATTATAGTTTGCTAAAGAAAGATACCAAAATAACTTAATATGCAACGCACTGTGCATTTAATCCAAGTACACCTAGCACTTTAGGTATACTAAACCAAAAATTTGTCCGCGACAAAAACCAAACATACCGTGATCGGTAGTAGATTTTGAATATGGTGAATATTCAAAACATAAGATACGCCATGTATCATCAATAAATCCAAAATAACTCTTGTCATACTAAAGGTCTATAATCTAAAAAAACATAGATTCATAGAAACATCTAGTTCTATAATCTAAAAAAATATAGATTCATAGATACATCCAGCTATATACTATAGCATTGTACTTACAGTACATCAAAGTACCGTACAGTACACAGATTGATAGATAGATAGGGTCGTCACCCTCCACATCAAATCCAAAAAAATTGACAAGAGGTTAGCAAACTATAAAAAATATGACTCAATAAAATTTAATCCTGATCTGAACTTTCAGAATCAGAACTACCTGAAATAGGAGTGTTAAAAGGTTTCAGATCTTTGATATGCCACTTTCCAACTTTAGAACCATCAATATTTTCTAAATCATATACTAGATTAGAAAACTTTTTACGTACAATACACTGAATATATTTGGGGACCAACTTTGCTGTGAACTTATCTACTGCACTAGAAAGAATTTTATTCCGACGCCAGACATGGTCGCCGACCTGAAAAGAAATATCACGCTTTCTAAGATTATACGCTCGAGAATTGCGCTCATACGCTCTATGAATCTTACTTCTAACTTCTACAAAAATATCCTTTAAACACTTCAAATTTTCAGCATAAGCACCCCGATCGCCCGGAATTATTTCAGCGTCGACACTGACGTCTAAATTCATATCGTTATAATAATTTCCTGACAACGGAACGTGCCTACCAAAAACCAAAAATGCTGGAGTAAAACCTGTAACTTCGTGCTTAGAAGTATTAATAGCTTGTTGAATCTTAGAAATTTGTTTATCCCAATTATCATGAGTATCTATATAACTCCTAATAGCTGTACCAATCGTCCTATTGTTTCGCTCTACAAAATTACATTGGGGAGAATAAACCGGATTGAATCTAATATTAAAACTGTACATGTCACTTAAATTTTTAAAAGTTTTCGACGTGAATTGAGAACCGTTATCTGCTATCAAAAGAGATGGAGGACCATGTACTTGAAAAACTTTATTCTCCAATGCATCTTCAACGTATTGAGATTTCGAACTTCTTAAGGGAAAAAGCATGGTATACTTAGTAAACCAGCAAGCTACTACCAAAAGCCATTTATTTCCTTTCTTCGACCGTTGAAGAGGTCCAATTAAATCCACTGCTATGACTTGAAAAGGATAGCTTACTTGTTTTTCTTTACCCATTAATCCCATCGGAGAAGTGTTGGGGGCTTTTTGAGCTCCACATACTAAACAAGTTATGACAAATCTGAGAACGTCTTGACGCATTTTTGGCCAATAATATTGTTCTTGTAAACGATGAAATGTTTTATAAAAGCCAAAATGACCACAATTAGGAGGACTATGACAAGAATCTATGATTTCTTCTCTTTGCGGCTTAGGAACTAGGTATTTCCATTCCGGAAGATTAATTTTCATAGCAAGAGAATTTGGGATAAATTTATAAACAAAATAGTTTTCAACTTTCCATAGCGGGTAACTCTCTGGAGTATCTAAAATTTTCTGACGTAAATTATCGTACCATGGATCAATACGATCAACATCGAGTGCACCAACAACGATTTCCTCTAAAATACTGGAATTTGAACAATTATCTTCAGCTGCTTCATTACCTGGAATACGCGACAACGCGTCTGGAACGACATTTTGAGCTCCCTTTCTGTGTACCAAATCAAATGTATGCTGTCTAAGACGAACTGCCCATCGAGCTAGTTTACCACTAGGATTTTTAATTGAATTTAGCCACAATAAACTTTAATGGTCGGTAATGACCGTAAAAGGAACACCTTCAATAAATCCTCGGAACTTTTCAATATTAAACAGCACACCAAGACATTCTTTTTCTACAACAGAATAATTTCGCTCAGCTCTGGATAAAGATCGGCTGGCATAAGCAATTACTCGCTCTTCCCCATCTATAATTTGTGATAAAACTCCGCCTAATCCAGTATTTGATGCATCGCTAGAAATATAGAAACGTTGTGTAAAGTCTGGCTGTGATAAGATAGGAGCAGATACTAGAAGTTGCTTAATTTTGACAAACGATTCCTCTGCAGCACTATTCCACTGTATAGGCTGTCCTTTTTTTCTTCCTTTCAACAAATCGTTAATAGGAGACATTAACGTAGAAAAATCCTTAATGAATCTTCTGTACCATGAACAAAGTCCAACAAAACGCTTCACTTCAGTAGTGTGCCTTGGTCTAGGATAATTTATCATTGACTCAATCTTTTGTGGATCTGTACGCAAAGAATTCGAACCCACGATATAACCCAAGAATTTCAAAGAAGTTTTAAAGAAATCACATTTTTCCAAATTGATGGTCAAACCTGCATCTTTCAGTTTTTCTTTAACTTCCGTCAACAACCTTATATGTGAATCAAAATTCTCAGATACCACCAAGATATCATCAAGATAAGTAAAAACATTGGGCTCATAACGAGGACCAAATATAGCATCCACGAGGCGCTGTTGCGTCTGTGCGGCATTTCTAAGACCAAAAGGCATTGTAACGAACTGAAATAAACCTCTGCCCACTACAGCAAAAGCGGTTTTCTCCTTTGATGACTCATCTAAAGGAATTTGCCAAAAAGCTTTTCGAAGATCTATAGATGAAATATATTTAGCATGACGAAGTGAAGACAAAATTCTATCGATGTTAGGCATAGGATAACAATCAGGTTTCGTGACATCATTGATAGCACGTCCATCAAAGCAAAGACGGTATGATCCATTTGGTTTTTTGACCAACAAAACAGGCGAACACCATGGACTCTTAGATGGCTCAACTACACCTAATTGTATCATTTCGTCTAGCTCTTCATTCAAAATTTTTGACATATATGGAGACATAGAAAAAGGTCTCTTTTTAAAAGGAATCGCGTCACCAGTATCAATAGTTAAAGTAATTTTATTAGTACGCCCTAACTTATCCTTACAACAAATTTCGTTAAAAGAAGATATGACTTTATCTGCTCTCAAACGTTCTAATCTAGAAAGATCGTCCAAAGAATTTAACTGAGGATAAAATATACTTAAAGAATGATTATTTTCATTATTCAACACGTTAAGTTCAAATTTACTATTCATGGATTGTACATGCCATGAATTGTCACTAAAATTTACCAAAATATTAAATTTTTTTGCAAAGTCACACCCAAATATAAATGCATGTGGCAAAGAAGGTACCACTAAAGCATTAATAACTGAACAAATATTATCAATAATAATTGGCAAATCAACTGTGCCTTTAACACATTGTGCCTTACCATCTGCGGTACAAATATTTTTAACCTTGGTTTGGCATATCTTGTTTGTTCTAAAACCTTTAAACCTCCCGATCCAACAACGGAACTAGTAGCACCCGAATCTAATAAAACGGAAATGTCCACATCAAGTAACTTAACATTAATATAAGGTCGGTTATCCAAATGTTTAATAACGAACAGTGGTGAAACATGATTGTGTGAAGATGAAACCTTACTAAAAGAAGTTTTACTGTGCTTAAAAAATTCAGAGACTCTTCTCAACCAGTTATCCCAATCAGTCTGGTTAAAATATGTTTTCTTTACTAAATCTTTATTAGTACTCAACAAATTTAAAGAATGTGAATTGGAATTATAAAATGTTTGTGATTTTAAAAATGATCTGTTTGAATTGTAAAAAACATTATTAGAGGCGTTTGTTTTGGGAGTAGTGAGACGGCCTCCAAGCGACACTTCCCTTTTTAGTTTTTTGTACACTTGGGACAAGTAGAAGTCTTTACGTTAGCCTCACCACATTTAAAACAAAATCTGCTTCTAGGAGCACTACAATTTAAAAAAGTATGGTTAGGTAATCTACAGCTCCAACAAACCACTGAAGCTTTAACGCTATCATTATTTTTACCTTTGTTATCATTCTTATTATTTGTATTATTATCTTGTCTAGAACCTGACTGATTATGAGAACTCCGAGGGTTATTCTTAAAATTTCTTTTAAATTTATTATTATTAGAATTTCTACTACTAATATATTTACCAATATTACTGTTACTCATTCTTTTCTCATGTCAAAAGATACTAAAAAGTATCTAACTAATAAATCTACCCGAAAGTAAAAGTAACAGTAACGGGTACTGATACTAATAGTAACTACCCATAACAGATATTTAAAAGTAAGGGAAGTTTACACCACTAGTACACAGTAGGTGACAGAAAAGCGTGAAATGCCATTTCTGTGAACACCTGAGTACTGTGGTGCAATCAGGGTAACCTGAACTAACCTCAGTCTAAATTATTAAATCATATACACTGTGATCATTTCTCTTTAAAAACTTTGCCAACTTAAAACCTTAATATTTTGTATTTCCATATTGTTCAATATACAGTGTTTTGATAAAGTTTTGAGCCCATGTTATGTACAAAACTTGTGCATTGTCAACGTATAGCGTATGTCGACATAGCGTTAAGACGTCACAAGAGTCTCTAGTAGTTCAAAACTGTCGGTGGTCTGTTACAGCTAATTTCGTTATAAATATTGTTACAATTTATTATTATAAAGTAAATATTTTTGTTTCCCGGCTAAAGGCTATTTGTTTCTTAGAATTTTAACGCTTGTAACTTTAATATTCTAATTATCTACGCCCGAGTGGCTAGTATACTTATCGAGTAACCAGAGGAACTCGTAAGATTTTGTATTATACTTTGACGATGCTTTTATGCTAAGTTTAGTTAGTTGTGAGAGATTCTTGCACAGACGTTGCGGAAATTCCAAGTCTGGAGCAGTTGTATTTTGAGTTATATCTCACCATGTCCTGGATGTCGATCTATGTGGCTACCAGACCAGACTGCAAAGTCGTTTTTAATATGTAGGCCTGACATTTGCCGTCTAGTGCAAGACCCTGTCAAACAGGACTTTTACTCATTCTTTTTCGCTCAACTTTGTAATCTAAACCTCCAAATTTTTATGTCAAACCTAATACTACCACTTTGTTGATACATTTCAATTACTTATATTTTAACTTTAAGTATCTATTGTCCACCAAAGTAAGAGGACCTTGCATTGATAAATCCAAGTAGCCAAGGGTCTAATACGACCTAAGAATAAATATTTGTATTGACCTCTGCTAAAATTTGACTTTTATTTCAAATACAGCTACTTTAAGGGACTTAAGTAAATGAGAGCTTATATTGTAACTATTGTAAACCGATTGTAATATAATTGTTTTTTTTTTCTAGTTTATTTTTCTCTGAGGCCAAACACTAGAACATTTAAAGGCTTTTAAGTAAAATAAAACTAAGGTGGCGCCTTCAGAATTTAACTTTAACTTACTTATATAAGAGTGCTTAACCTCTCAATCTAGAAGTAAAATAGCGAACCTATCCTAAGTTAAGCTAGTTAAGGGGTAAGTTTTCAGGCAGCACAACATAGGTAATTTTTAGGAACTGTTGTCTGAAGTACATCCTCCAGGGCGTAGGGTTGCCAGAGTAGGGGTGGATAGGTTGCTTTGTCTCAGTATATTTTAGGTTAACCTAAGGTGAATACTGGCACCCAAGAATTATGGTGATAATATAACACCGCGGATTTGGAAATTATTGCAAGAGCCACGACCCTTTCTGTCGCGAATAAAAAAGGGACCTGCATACTCAACGCCGGTGCGATTATATTACATGATAATAAAGGCTGAGGTAGTGCAGGCGTTAATTTATGATAATATTCCAAAATAAGTTTTGTACCTAAATGATGTGATGAGAGATTCATTGGATATTTTATCGTATGTGAATTTTGAATTTTCTAGGCGCCCACCTGCTCTAATAGTTCCCTGATTTTCAAGAATCTAAATAGTTTTTCTTGATTTTTCTATCGGTCTGTTTTTAGCTAAACATCCTAATTCTAACGAAAGTAAATCTGCTCTTTAACTGATTTTTTCAAGAGTTCATTTTTAACATCACTATTTGCGGTAAAATGACAAATTGTATGAGAATTATGATTTATTGAATTTTCTGTTATTCACTGCAAATCTATCTGTTAATCCACCCAAATACTGCTTTGTGCATGGTTGGTTTATTTCTTTCAAACTGATATTGCCTTGACATAAAAGTTCCCAAAACAAATCACTACCGATAAGTAGATTATTCCCATGAGCCTTGCAAACTGAAGTATCTGCGAGCTGTAAATGTCTAGGAATGTTAAATTCTTGATGCGTATGTTATATTGCCAGTTTTTTCCGGAATAACAAAACATTGTGATTGTGCATTAAAATCATTAATTTCAGTAAAGATGACGTATTATCTGAAGTTTTGTGCACAAATTTTCGGAAATAAATTAATTTTGCGATCCGCAATCGAGCAAAGCTCTAACGTTGTGCGTTTTATTTTATTTTAATTCAGAATATAAATTATGACTGTTGGTAGAATTGTCTAATTTTCTTCATTAAGACTAGTTTATTTATTATAGAATTATTCGGAGTGATCTCGGGTAAAATATGTCGCGATAATTGATGAACAATTCCGATGGGTCTATCAGGACGCAAGAGTGTATGATGTTTTGATGAGCATTTTTTGCATGAATGTTGAGTACAATGTAATAGAAATGACCAGTAATAAACAGTTTATACAAGTTTTCGCTTCTCTACTATTGTCAAACTTTTCCCTAGATGAAAGTTTCATAAATGCAGTGCAGTAATATATTTTTTTTTTATTTTTTGTTAACTAACATGCAGATATGGGGCTATGCGCCATATCTTAGAAAAACATGAATGGATTTCTGAAAAATTGAATATAACTTGTGCTAACCACAACTGTGTTAACTAGTGCAACGTGATTGTTGAAGTGAAGTTAGTTTAAAGAGAATAATGACATTAAAAATGTATACCCAAATATTAATATTACAAATCAAAACTATTGTTGCAATCAAGTGGGAAAATTTTTTAAGGAACGCGATATTAGATTTATAAAATCCGCATATGATAAATTTATCTTTGGTTGTCGTCACTGGACCTTTAAAGTACTTGAGGACCGACAGAACACATTAACCATGAATTCGTCTAATACCTTTTTCTCCAAAACGGTTCCTTTTATCGACAATAAACAAGAGTACCAATTTTTTAGTGTAGGGTGCAAGCTACCCACATTTATTTTTTTAAAGTCTATCATACAAGGTGTTGAAACTTTAAGCTTTAAGATGTACAGCTTAGTGCGTCAAATTTTTATTAAATTGTATTAAGTACTTTGAAAGTTATTCAAGAAAAAACGATTTCCCGCGGCGTGCTTCAGGGGCACACATCTCCATAGCCTGTAAATAAAATGTATAGAAACTTGTCATTTTATTTTTTAATTTTTTATCCGATTTAGAGAGATTTTCCCGGACACTTTGTATATGTGAACGACCCATATATCTACTACAAAAACTGAAAAAAAAATCACAATATCTATCGATAAATTAATAATAAGAACACAAATTGATCAGTGTGAAAACGCTGCTGGCACACTCATTTTCAAATCTTTCGCGTGGCGTATTCGGACGCTGTGTGTTGCCACATTTATTTTCTCCGCGATCAGAATCCCAGTATCGGAATCGCGTGCTATTTTAAATACATTCAGCCAATTGCGGATTAGCTTCACAGTATTGGTAGCGGCAATGTATCTTTTGCGCAAGAAAAATAATTATTTGTATAATATTTTTATTCTGCCGCTTCCTAAATTTGGTGGTCGGTATTTAATAAGCCACTGATATACATTGTTCATTTTGGGTATGTCTTTTTTGCAACAACAAAAATTCAGATTCAGGGCTAACCTTTAATTGGACAGCTTGCCTGTCTGTTGGTTGGCCAGTTCTTTAAATAAATTAAAAACAAACCATTTTCGCTAACGGGCAAAATAGTTACATTCAGGAAAAAAGTTTTGAGAAAAATAAACATACCTTTTTTTGGAACCGTTTTTGGTTTACGTAAAAGAATGTGATTAGATTTTATTAAAAAATTGAGAGCAGCGACGTAAAGAAAAAAACCATTTAAACCAACCTAACGCATTCACAAAAAAAAATATGAGAAAATATTTTTTGGGCAAACGAAAAATGTAATGTAATTGTAATAAAAACGATTCAAAACAGATTTTTCTCCTGGAAGATTTGAAACTGAAAACTCCGTAAAATGATTTGCTTATACGATAGAATACAGAAACAATTTATGCTTAAACACTGCGGAAAATAGATAGTATTTAGTATGGCTACTTACTTGGATCTGCAGAGGCGCCACGCAATTTCCAGAATTAATAAATAATTAATAATTTTGAAACTATTTCTTATTATGTAAAAGTAGTCTTTGCCACAGACGAACTAATAATGACGGAAAGATTGCAAGTAACAGAGTCAAGACCCAATTTTTGCGACCAGGGCGGATCCTTATAATCCGCCCCGCATTGTAAGGACGCACATTACAAATTTACCAGTCCCGTATCGTCCCATATTGTAACGATAAAGAAGGGCGACGGGGGGGGGGGGGGGGGTATGCATGGCAATTGGTCGAAACGACTCTGGCATGAACATTCGTCCACAACCTATCTATTAAAGCCGCGAAAATGACACATGGAAATATGGAAGTGGGTAAGTGGGTTAGGAGGAAAAGGTTCATAATATATTCTACGTTTGCTTTGTTTTCAAGGAAAAAAACGACTTTTGCATTTGCCCGCAAGCCATTCCTTTTAAAGGTACCTTCAGGGTAAAAAAAAGTTTTATTATATTTTTCTTAAGCCGGCCTTCGAGTCCTGGCTAGGGCATGAGTGCTTGTAAGCGTTTGTAAATTTGTAAATAATTTAAAAATATATAAATATTAAATAATAATGAATATTAATATTTCAATTAAGAGAGATACTGGCCATTTGATATCAGTGCCGTAAATAGACGGCGATATAGGAAAGGTAACCATTCGCCACAAGGCTAATATTGCCATTTCTACTTGCTACCCGTTCACCCCAGCAATTTTTATTTGCATTATTAACCCCTAGTGACATTTATAAACAGACATTCGTTTTTAGATATAGAACCACAAGTAGCAGTTAAGCACATGTGGCACTAGTGGTTAAAGTCGGTTATTTTGTACTATTCCCGCCCGTAAATATGTCCAGAGGAAGAAAAATGTTGAGATTAGTGCTTGAGGAACAAAACAGAACTAATAGATCATCTATAATATTCAAGGTAATTATCAAAATCTTACAATTTCTTACAATAACCTCCAAACTGTATGTGTAATATTAGCTTTGTCAAATCCTTTTTTGTATTTTAAGGTATTCGACGAAATTTTTTTTTACAAAACAAATAATATAACCTACTTTTTAACAATTTCATTTTATTTACTAGCAGTATCTTCTGCATGTGCAATGATTTCTTGTTATTGCCTTAAAGCACTACTCAGTTAAATGCAAATAGAGACCAAAAGGAGATTGAGACTTCCGTAAATTTTTTAATTGAAGAATATTCTGAAAAAAGTTATGAAATTAACCTGATTTACAGTAATATAGTATTTAATTTAACTCTTAAAAATATTTATAGCCATAACCATAACGATAATAATCATTCATTTTTGCCTGGTTCCTCAAAAGTTACTAGAAATTATTGCAGTTCTTACGAAAAGTAATACTGATAATGACATTCGTGATCCCGATTTTCAATTTGATACAGAAAGTTCTGATAGTGAAGAAGAATTGGTAGATAAAAAACAAAATCGTTTTACAGATATTACAAACATTGTTATCGCTAATAATATAAATGAAGCTTCCAGTAGTATTGATAGTTCTAATAATGATGACTAATGTGATAGAAATCGAAAACCAAATCCGGGGAAACCCACAAACGGGCGTTTAAATTTTTCCGCTCAAACAGAAAAAAGTGTAAAGAAATGCACACGAAGTTTACTTTAATAAAGCAGGAGAAAGTTATGACAAACCAGTTTATTGAATACATATGTAACTGTAAAGAAAAGTGTTTTGGGAAAGTGCCTATGGATATCAAGAAAGCTTTTTTTGAAAATTATTGGCAAACTGGATGTTACGAAAGCAAATTGCCTTTATTTCAGCTTGTCCTACGTCAAGTAATATCAAACACAGAAGACAAGCCAATCCATCTATTAGTAGAAGTTTTACCAGTACATACGTCATCGAAAATTGTACTGTTTGTCGAAATATGTTTGTAAGAACATCAGCGATTTCCAATAAACATGTTGACACTGTCCCTAAAAAGTTTCGTAACCATCAAGGAGCATGTAAAAACCACAAGACTTTACAAGATGCTAAAATAAATAAAGTAATGGAACAGATTAGTAAACTTCCAAGATATAAATCCCATTATTGGCGAACTGTTACTGACAAAGAGTTATTAGCATCTTACATGACTGTGGAATTCATTTATAATCTTTATAAAGAATAGGTGGAAAATCCAATTTGTCAAACTACAGGACACATTTTTCATACAAAATTTCACTTGACAAAAAGGCCACTGGAAAAGGACACCGGTAATAAATGTAACGTTTATATTATCACCTCATAAAATTATCCCCCGGTTAAAGAAGAACATAATAAACAATTAAATGCTGCTGAAAAAGCAAGAATGTAATCAGGTATTAAAGAAGCAAAAGATAACCCTAATTTGGAAACATTACTTTTGATTTAGAGAAAACGTTACCTCTTCCACGAATCTTAACCAACATCATATTTTATAAAAGGCAGTTATGGTTGTAACCTGGGGATTCATTCGGGAAAAACTAGGAAGATCTATTTAAATGTATTAAAAATGAAAAAGTACGTAAATTACGCTGTAGCTAAGCGCCTGGTTCTTTTTTCGATTTTTTAATATTTCTAAAAATATTATCTGAAAATAAATGTTTAAGCTTTTTTTGGAAGAGTTGGTGCATTTTTACAAAGAAAACTTATTTACCAGTCTCACTGGTAATTTTACAACGTACCTGTCGAGGAACAGTTCGAGAAAATGAATTTAAATAATTTATTTCCTATAAAAGTGAAAATTTATGATTTGTACCTTTTCTCAAAAAGGGCCGATTGACGGCTGGTTTCATTTTCTATATCGCCATCCAAATATAAAAAAAAAAAACATTTTTTTTACATATTTCGAAAATGCTTTAATTTTTCTACTATATTGAATTCTACTGTTTTTATTTTGGAGTACTTCGGTATTTTTTTTTGCTTTATTACTAGTCATTTCAAAGCAAAAAATTTCCATTGATGATTTTATTTTCGGCCTTTGTACAATTTAGGAGCAAAAAATTTAAATGTTTCTCATGCCATTCGAGCATTCTTTTGAATATATTTTTGTCCTTTCTACTTTATAGGCAGAAACAGAGTCGTAGCCAAAAGTAATGTATTGGTCAAAGAGGCAAAGTTACATTGCAAAATGTCAATAATTGTTCTTTTGTTATAAATATTAATAACAAATAATTTAATCCAACACATTTAGTATAATATACAGGGTTCCTTAATGAAGCGCTAATATTTCAGGATGTGGTTCCTTAAGTCAATTTATGACATATAAGCATGTTTTGTCCGAGATGATTCAAACTTTTTGCTACAGGGTATTGAATTCTTTTAAAGTCAATTTAGATATTATTTTCAATTCAAGGATGTGCTAATAGGATATAAAACCACACATTTTAGTTAGAAAGTTATTACCCACACAATGTTCCTGTAAACACATCCATCTTGGGCCGTATGAAGGATGAGTATGCAGGAAAAATTGTTTGGGAATTCTATGGAACCGGTGCGAAGGCATATTGTGTAAATGTAGACGGCGAGTTGATCAAAAAGGCCAAAGGGGTACCCGACTACGTCACCAAAAAAGAGCTTACGCTTACAGACTATAAACAAGCGGTTGACGTAGAGGGTACTAAAATATATCGCGAAATGTCGACTTTCCGTTCTCAATTACACAATATGTATGTCGAACTTAAAAATAAGGTGGCGTTGTCACACGCGGACGACAAACGCTTCCTTATACCGGATTCCGAGTACACGCTTGCTTGGGGCCATCGAGATTTGGTATTGTACGATGAGGATTCACAGGAGAGAAAAGACTGATTATGTGTGCAGCTTTTTATGCCTCGACATTCTTTGGTAGCTAGGGGGTTGTTAGGTTAGGATATTTATTTTAGGTTAAGATATTTATTTTAGACTAAGGTATTTATTTTAGGTTAGGTGCTTGGGTTTTTATTGAGTAAAGTTGTTTTATACCAAATAAAAGACTAGTTATACTTTAATATATTTATTGATTTTAGCTGTTCTTGTTGCGTTTTTAATAAACATGCTTTGTTTTTAAATCATAGTTTCATTTCTTACAAAAAGACTCAAGTATATTAATCTTTAAAGCAAACACAATTTATCTTATATAAATTCTAAATGTGTTTAGAGAATAAATCTATAAGACTTTCATCCCAGCAAAACAAGTATTGTTCATTTTCTTCAAATGTTAAACATCGGCTGCCGAAGTATGTATGGAAACGCAAATTGTAGTTGTCAATTATAATAGTAGTTTCAGGCCAGTATCCATAAACACCGCTGTAGGTAGTTATAAACTCCTCAAAATCATAATTGGAAAAATATAGCTCTCCTTCAGCAATCTCAACGATAACTCGCTCGTCTGCAGTAGAAAATGTTACTGTAACTTCATCTCCAACTTCATATCTGATTTGAACACTCATCTTGAATATTAAGTCTTGACAGTAACTTAACCAAAGATTTTCGGTCTTCGTAAAGCTTTATACGTTTCTTCAGCGCACGAATATTACTTAAATGATCTTGGATCTTCTCTTCAACTACCTTCGTCATAGGTTCGAGAACAACTGATAGTTTCGAAACAGAGCCTAATTCTAAATAGATCCGTTGTGAACGGACTCTCTTTAACAGACCCTGTTCAACGGACCCTGTTGACCTGAACAGCTCTGTTTAACAGACCCTGTTCAACGGACCCTGTTCAACGGACCCTGTTTAACAGACCCTGTTCAACGGACCCTGTTGACCTCTCTGTTACAGAAAACAACCCCGATAAAGAAACAAAAACGTTTGAGCTACGTGGGAAATAAATAAAAGTTGGCTTGTTGAAAAATTTTAATATTTATTAAGGTAAAAGACTATAAATACATCGATACAACACTTTGGCATTTCTAACACTACAAACATTATTTTCTAAAATATGATATTTACAACCATCAACATCTCCCTTCTCCAATTTTGGTACACCAATGTTGTCTTCTAAGTTTATAATATATGGTGCCCTACAGTTTAATTCTAAAAATGTTTTAACTAAAAATTCCTCTTTAACACGTCCTTTAACGTAAATGATGTCATACAACATTTGGGAGAAACTTTTTTTTCATATTATTTCTCATTTAAAAGTTATAACCCAAAAATATATTTTCAACCCCAATTGAAGGGTTTTTTAACTCTCGTGCAAGGACTGGACACAAAATAAAACTGAAGTGTCTTTTCAAACATTAAAATGTACCTTCCACCGAAAAAGCAGCTTTCTAACTAAAATTCCTATTTAAGCGTTCCGTTTATTGGACTATAAGTAAGATAGGCCGTAGCAAACATTAGGTATTAGAACAAAATATCCCGAAGGTCTAAGTACCTATTAGTTAGGTTAGGCTGTAGTAAAGACTAGGTAGTTAAATTAAATATCCCGAAGGTCTAAGTACCTATTAGTTAGGTTAGGCCGTAGTAAAGATTATGTAGTTAAATTAATATCCCGAAGGTTTAAGTACCGACTAGTCAAGGTAGGCCGTAATATATAGTAGGTATTTAAATTTAAATACAGACCGTAGTAAACACTCAAGGTTATTTATAGTTTTAAATAACCGGATATGGAGATACCATAGTAGGCTAGTAAATATAGCTTGGTATATAGGAGGTTTAGGTAACCAAAAATCTAGACACCGTGTTAGTCCAGGCAAAAGTTTTTTTTGGAAAAGTAAAATGGCGACCGTAACCGTTAATAGTGCAGTAAGCACTGGTGTTACACAGACTACAGGAAGTTTAGTAGTACCACCTGCACCGCCGTTACCCCCGCCCCCTCCCGTAGGACGTGTGGATGCCAGAACAAGCTGGATCTACCTTCTAAAGAAAGCAGAATTAACCGATGAATTACAAAAGTTCGGCTTAATGGCCACCGGACCTGTGGACGCATTGCGTAAGCGCCTAATAGGCTATATTCGAAATGGACATGCCACCCCACAACCGACAACACAACCCTTTGTGTTTCCGATAACGCTGTCAACCAGCATATGCAGCACAACGACGACAGCCCAGTCAATACCGACATCCGTGGTGTTTGCAGCCAATACCAGACCCACCCCAACGATAATTTGTACCCCTGCTATACAAGGGATACCGGCGACTACGACCGTAAGCCACACAGCAATCCAGCTGACAAGCAACCCCGTAGTTAATACCACGACACCCTGTGTACATAACACCCCTACTATCCCCCGTGTATATAATGCCCCGATTACCGCCCCCTGTGTATATAACGCCCCTACTACTACACCCTGTGTATATACCACCCCTACTACCACCGCCTATGGTTATTTACCCCCCGCTGGAGGTTACCAGGCACCGACTAGCAATACCCAAGCACCACCGTTTACAATGAACCCCATACCGCATGGAGTACAACCAATGACAGGACAGGGAGGTACACCACCCCCTACCGCTAATAACACCGTACGATATGAAAACCCCTCCGAACTACATGTGCATAAGTGGAATATACACTTCGACGATAGAAACGACCCCGTACTTTCCTAGAAAGTATAGATGAAATCTGCATAGCTAACCGAATAAATCCTGACTTGCTGCTACTGCACCTGCCCGAGTTGTTACGAGGAAATGCGGCATTGTGGTGCCGCAATAATAAACAAAATTGGCAAAACTGGGACGACTTCAGGAGAGCTTTCCGAATATTTTTCTTCCCAGTAAATTATGAGGTAGACTTGGAAGCCGAGATCAGCCGAAGGGTGCAACGACGTAACGAACCCGTTAACCGTTACGTAACCGAATTACAGATTTTAGTACGTCGGCATGGGAAAATAAGCCAAGAGCAAGAACTGCAATGGCTTTACCGCAACTTACTTCCCGAATACCGACAAAACATCCGAAGAACCGAATTTCACGACGTACTATCGTTTTCCGCAGCTGTCAGGGAGTACGAAATTTTGTTACAAGAATTAGAGAGAGACAAACCAAAAGAAACGGTGACAAGCCAAACGACGCCCACCCGTTACGTCACACAAACCGAAGGATGGCGCAGGGTGACAACACCACCGGCACTAGCTCCGACACAACAAAGAAGACCACCGACCGGACAAAACCAAACAACCCGACCACAGAACTCGACCGAAGTAAATCATCGCAGATCTGGAATAACGCCCCCGGCCGTCACCTGCTGGCGTTGTGGACAAACCGGACACATGCGCAGTGAATGCAATGGACCAGCTAAAATATTTTGCTCAAGATGTGGCAAGACGGATGTCATGTCCCGAGACTGCCCTTGTTCAAGGGAGGAAAACTGGAACGGCGCTGCCCGGAGACGAAGCACGGACAGTACCGCGACACAACCGCCTCGATCGCAGTAAATATCACCGACTCAAATGAAAACCGACCACATGTGACCGTGCACATAAAATGGACAACCCGTGTTAGCTTTGATCGATACCGGAGCCGCTAAATCCTACTTCGAAGACCGAATAGCAAAACGAAAACGGTTCTATGCCCTGGCATCTGTAGAAAAGCCTAGGAACCTAGCCCGATTAGCAAACGGAGAACTAATGGAAGTCCCCGAAGCCTACTGAATAACATTCCGAATAGGCCCAAAGGAATTCACCGAAGTACTGAATTACCTACCGGGTCTCTCTACAGATATGGTATTAGGAATAGACATACTACAAACCGGAAAGTTTAGAACTAAGTACAGGTACCGTTCTGATTGATGACTATCTATTACCCGCTAACATTATAGGGGCGCCTTGCAGCCCAATAGGGAAAATTAGCACCCAGCCACCGCTAACACTGTCGCCCGTGGAAGAGAACCGCCTGCAGGCATTTTTGAGTCAGGAACTACCGTCATTTGGACAAATTGAAGGAACAACGCCGCTCATAACGCACGAAATTCGATTAATAAACGCCGAGCCCATTAAACAACGATACCGACCGCAAAATCCCCGTATGCAGGAAATCATTAACATTGAGGTGAACCAGATGTTGGAAGATGGCATTATAGAGCCATCAAGAAGCGCATGGAGCTCGCCAGTTGTGATTGTCCAGAAAAAAAGATGGGAAGCCAAGGTTCTGTATAGACTTCCAGAAAATAAATGACGAATCCGAACTGGACCCGTTCTGTTTTGCTTATCTCGATGATATCATAATCTTAGGAGAAACTTTCGAGGAACACCTACAAAACCTCAAACTCGTTTTTCAAAAGCTTAGGGCCGCAAACCTCCGAATTAATCCCGATAAGTGTCAGTTTGGCCGTAGATCCCTAAAATATTTGGGGCACATGGTCACAGCAGAAGGCATACATACCGACCCAGAAAAGGTGGCGTCCATAACCCAGTACGCAGCACCGACAAACGTAAGAGGAGTGCGACGATTCCTAGGAATGGTCTCCTGGTATCGACGCTTTGTACCTGGATTTTCACAAATTGCAGCACCATTAAACCTGTTATTAAAGAAGGGCCGACGGTGGAACTGGGGACCCGAGCAACAGCTCGTTTTCGAAAAATTGAAAGCCACCCTAACCATCGCCCCCGTACTGGCATGTCCTGACTTTACCCGAAAGTTTACGCTGCAAACCGACGCCGCAGACAATGGACTAGGAGTAGCCCTCACACAACGCAATGACGACGGAGGAGACCATATTATTGCCTATGCTAGCCGCACCCTGACAGGAGCCGAGAAAGCCTACTCTACCACCGAAAAAGAATGCTTGGCCATAGTATATGGCATTGAAAAAATGAGACCATACCTCGAAGGTTATCATTTCACCGTCTTAACCGATCACCAATCATTACGCTGGCTACAGTCACTCAAATCATTATCCGGACGTCTAGCCCGATGGCAAATATACCTCCAACAATTCGACTTTGACATAAAATACCGACGAGGGGTATTAAACCGCGTGGCCGACGCACTATCGCGACAACCGATACCCGGTTCTTACGACGACACAGAAACCGACGAACTCGCTGGTATGCTAAGAAATTAAAGGATGTGCAAAGTCACCCCGAAGCAAACCCGACGTATACTGTGTACGAGAAGGAAACTTGTATCGACACTTCTGGAGTTCGTCGGACATGACCGAACCTGAAATGATAGACCCGTGGAAACTCTGTGTTCCTAAGACTTCAAGGACCACAGTACTGGAGGAAAACCACAATTCTCCGACTGCCGGACACACGGGAATATCAAAAACCACCGCCCGTATCACGTTGAGGTACTATTGGCCTGGCATGTTCCGCGACATAGCCCGTTACGTGCGCCAGTGCACCTGCTGCCAACAGTACAAACCGTCTCAACAACAAGTACCGGGAAAAATGCAACCATCTAAAAATTATGCACCATGGGAAGCCGTTAGTACTGATCTAATAGGACCACTTCCGAGGTCCTCTAAGGGTAATTCGTATGTGGTGATGTTCCAGGACCGCTTTACTAAGTGGGTCCAGTGCCGTGCAATACGGAAAGCAACATCACGCGCCGTCAGTCAAGCCCTGTACGAATTAGTACTAACACAATTTGGCCGCCCGAAAACCGTAATTTCCGACAATGGAACGCAATATACCGGAAAATTTTTTAGAGACATTCTAAAAGAGTACGGCATAAACCACCGATTAACACCGCCATACACCCCGCAAACAAACCCCGTAGAAAGAGCAAACCGAACCATGAAAACCATGATTGCTCAGTTTTGTGGAGATAACCATAGAACGTGGGATGCGAACTTACCCGACCTGACTTTTGCCTTTAATACCACCCGTAGCAACTCAACCGGATTTACCGCTGCATTTTTAAATTTTGGACGAGAGTTGGAACCACCAAAGTCTTGTTATCAGGACCAACAACCGCAACCAGGTGGATCTACCGAACCGAACGACGAACAACTTATTCAGCGGACCGACCGTGTAAATAAGTTGAATGACGTATATGAGCTAGTCAGAGTCAATCTGGCCAAAGCTTTCACTACACAAAGTCACCACTACAACCTGCGTCGTAGGGAATGGCAATGCCATGTTGGCGAGAGTGTAATGAAACGAGAACACGTCTTGTCTTCGGCCGAAAAAGGTTTCGCCGCCAAACTAGCCCCAAAGTATTCCGGCCCGTATACCATAACCAAAGTAATTTCACCCGTGGTTTATGATTTAAAAAGCAGTAATGGGAAAAGGCTCCACCGGATTCACATCAAGGACCTTAAACCAGCACATGACTCCGACCCCGTTTATACCATTAACCTTTTGTACTTTCAGAAAACCGATCAGAAAACCGACTAAAATGCCGAGAGTAGCAGGAGAACCGCCGCTTGGAGCGAAAGCTCTGGAGGTGACCCGTCCCGCCATAGACTACCAGTTTCGAATCATGCTTACACAACAGAGGTTGGCAGAAGGAAAACGGTTGCTGCCAAGGTTTCAAGAAATCCGGAAGCCAAAGCCGAAGCCGAAAATAATAATCCTGCAGAATATTATTTTAGTTCCGGCACGAGAAACCCGTGCGGTCCAGGTAATGACTGATCCGGACAGAAAAATCGTCCGATTTACGTCAGAACATATATTAATCGTGAACGATCTGTGCTGGCGATGCGGCCACCAAGGGCACCGACGAGCCGCCTGCATGCGAAGGCCAATATTATTCTGTTCCCGCTGCGGAAAAATCGGAACATTGTCAAGAGATTGCCACTGCCGAAACCCCCTTTCCCGCACCACCGGTGACACCGGAAGAACAATACCCGTCGTCTGTTCAACAAACCACCAGTGCTGTTGCACCAGGGTCGGCCGGCCAGGAACCCGCCGTAATTAATAAACCCGAATATAATAAGCGGCGTAGGCGGTTATCCCCTACGCGCAACGAGGGACAGGAGATTTTAGAGGATGGACCGTTACCACATAATACCGGAGTGAATGGAAGAAGACATTGTGTTTCATTATTATTTTAATTTCTTTTTAGGATCTGTTTAGGTTTAAGTTGGTATAGGGTATAACTTTAGGGTAAACTATAGCATACTATTTCAATTATAGATGTAAAAAAAAAATCTAGCTATGCTTAGATTTTTTTTCCGTAAGTAGGTGGGGTGTGTGACGAAGTCACTTTATAACCGGTTAAATTCGCGTATTAATAATTAAGTTACGCGCCGTGTAAATTAATTGAGCTAGCAAGTCAGCTAATTACTCTCCCAGACCGTGCAAAAAGGACGTAGGCAGCAATCCACTATGCGCCTACGCGCAGCCAACCGAAGGCTTCTTTTCCCCGGAGTAGGATATTACTAGTGGGGGAATCGAAGCCCAGCTCGAACTCAAGGAGAGAATCAAAAGAGACTTGGCGCTTGACCTCCAGCCAGAACAGTCAGACAGAAAGACCGAACAAGTAAGTAGCCATGCCTGAGTGTCTTGGGAGTAGCAATTGTATTAAGAGCTGAGACCGATAATAAAAAGGGGACATACAGGGTGATGTGTTTTGACGCGGACCCTGTGTTAACCTACAAATAAATTATCCGTCCCGGACAATATGAGTGCGTGTTGAATGAGTGAAACCGCCGACGAAGGGAGACCTACAGGGTGATGTGTTCTGACGCGGACCCTGTAACAACCCAATAACGTTGTGTTTTTCCCAACGAAAACTCTTTTGGAAAAACCGGCGAGTGCATGAAAGAGGCATGACCGAGTCTAGTGACAAAGGGGACCTACCGGGTGATGTGTTCTGACGCGGACCCGGTAACAACCTAAGTAGGTTTTGCGAATAAAGCACCCGGCATTCTTCGCAAAACTAGGACTGACAATGTACGCACCGACCGAATGAATGTGTTAAAGACCGAAGATACTCCCACGGCAGCCACCAGGTTTTCTTTTGTTAAAATTGCTTACTTGCACTTACCGCTTGCTTGCTTGCCGCTGTAGAGTGACCGCTGGAGCCGTTCCCTGTTACCGTATTGCTTCACCCGCTATAAATCATAACCCGCACCTTTTCAACCGCTTTCTGCTTAAGTTAAAAGAAAACCGCTTTTGCTGGCCAAATTACCTTAATTTCGTCGCATGCCGCCCCGGTGCGGTGCTCCGCACCCCCATAACTCGGCAATTTACCACCGTTTATAATATATTAGTATGCTTTCCCGTATAAATTAACGATAGGAAAATTAATATTAAGGCTGTTCATATCACCTTTGCCCGTTATTTCTTTTCTTTTTATACTTAAAAGAAGTATTTAATCCCGTACAATTAGAGATAGGAAAAATTAGTATTAAGGCTGCTCATATCACCTATACCCGTTATTCCTTTTCTGTTTTATATTAATAGAAGTATTTAACTGAAATTTACTTGTTTTATTCCGAACGGAACGTTTCGGAATCATCCAAAATTAGGGAACCCGACTGCACATGCGCAAATACGACCCCTGGCATTATTTTCTCCTCTGTCTAAAAGCTACCCGTAGGTCAAGGTGATTCTCTGTTACACCCCGAACAACAGAGTGGCGCTCGAGAAACCCGCTAAATACCGTTGTTAGGCCCGAAAAATGACGCCTGACTAGAGGATATAAAACACCCCGTAGAAAGAGCGTTACATTGTCATGGCAACGTATGTCAAAGCGGCTTGATTAATCTGAAAAACTAGTTACCTTTATAGGTCAACAAGGAGAATGTGATTTTAATAATTGTATATGGGGAGATAAAATTATGTTAAATGGCTTTCTTGTTGAAGGATGTTTCTTCAACAGCTATATTGTGAGTTTATTATTTAAAAAGTTTTTCTGTTCTACATATGCTTTACTTTCACATTAGATATTTCAACATTTTTTGAAATGCATTGTTATATAAGTAAGCTTATAGAAATATGATTACTCGTTTTAACAAATTATGAAATAAGTGAAGCAGTAAGACAATATATAATGCAAGTACATTTTTAAAAGAACAAATTGTTATTTGAAGCAAAAATTTTCTTCAAGTAACTATTTCTATTACTTGGCCTAAAATTGTCGAACTTTGAAACATAACATATATTTTCTTATTTTAAATGGTATGTTTTCTAAGTCTAAAAACATTTTAAAGTTTACTAGGGCAACAAAAATACTTGAATTAAGCATAAAATATTTCAAAGTAAGTTTCTCTTTATTAGGTTAAAGATTACCTATTTTTAAAATAAAACAACCACTATATTATTTCAAATTATTCGTACTTATACGAACTTATAGGTTAATTTAATTATGTTAAATACTTGCTTTTAGCAATTAGTATTTTAGAATGACTTTTTCGTGTTATTTGACCAAAAAAGACCGAAGCAGGACTTTTGAGCGCAGGCGTTTAGGCTTAGGCTTTTGGGCGCCGGCGGTTAGGCGCGGTACATTTGGGCGTAGGTTTTTTTGGCGCCGGGACTTTTGGGCGCCTATCGTTAGGTTATGACTTTCATAGAAAATAGCATTGAAAAATGCATCTGTGAATTGTCCTTTATAAATAATAAACCAAATTTACCTAAAAGTTAGGTATTTAATTTCATTTGCCATTATTATTAATACAAATTATACCAAGAATTTTCTTAACCATAAACTTTAATTCATGTGTTTATAGCATAAGCTCCTAAATAATATTTTATTTTTTACAATTAATAATAATTAAAAGTCATAATGAATGTTTAGGTATTTTATGTAATTTCAATATTGTCAATGATGTCAATGTCAATATTCAGTTTTTGCCTCGATTTGTTAGAGCAAACACTACTATTAAATCATGGCCACAACCAAAAGTTCCGAACAGAGGAAAGGATAAAGTTTTCTATGAAGGTTTTTCCTGTATCTTCGATTAGGAAAGCAAGGATAATTCAAAGAAGTTCTGTAGGTGTTTAAAGAAAAATCTTGGCTGCTTAGAAAGAATTCACACTGGGAGAGACAATACGTTTATAACAATTATTCGCAATCATAATCATGATGTTGATCCAGCAAGTTTTGAAGTTTCAAAAATTAGAGAAGACATCAGAAAAAGAGCCTTAGAAACCGTTGAAGCGCCTATACAAATTCTTAATCTTAACCACGTATTATTAAGCACTGGACCTGCAGTTCAAGGACACCTAACAAACAAGGACGCATTTAGAAGATGTGTTCAGCGAATACGTTCAAAATCAGATGCAGTTCCACCCTGTCCAACAACTCTACATTTGTTAGAAATCCCAAAGTCCTACCAACGGTATGAATATGCTCCACATGAATTTCAACGATTTTTGCTCTGCACCACAGGTCGTGATGATCCAAACAGATTTTTGGTATTTAAAAAAGAAAGTAACATTACTTTTACCCGACATATAAAATCGATTTTTATGGATGGGACATTCAGACAAGCACCACCACTCTTCTCCCAAATCTATGTATGTAATTTTAGCTGCACGTGATGGATTTGTGCTACCAATTTGTTATGCGCTTTTACCCAACAAACAGCGTAACACATATAAGAAACTTTTTACATGCCTTAGAGAGCTGTGGCCAGAATTCAATCCTGAAACAATATCCATTGACTTTGAAGCGGCGGTTTTTGGCGCTAAAACTTCAGTGTTTCCTAACGCAGAGATCCATGGCTGTTTCTTCCATCTAATGAAAAACATCAAGAAAAAACTAGGTGAATTACATCTGACACGTCAACACAATGAAGAACCGGAGTTTGCACTTAATGTTAGATGTGTTGCTACCCTCGCATTTGTCCCGGAAGCTGATCTTCAAGTAGCTATCGGAAGAAACTGTGCCCGAAGACCTCCTGTCGTTAGTAAACTGGTTTGAAGATAATTATATCGGCAGACCTCTCAGAACTGGAGGCAGAAGGAGACCATTATTCCCACCAGAAATCTGGAATGTGTACGGCAGAGTTTTATCAGATTAACACAGGACCTAAAACTTTGCAGAAGCAGCCCAAAAGAGACTTCAAACGGTGTTAGATATGGACCACCCTTCCATATGGAGATTTATTTCCGGTCTGAGGACGGTCCAAAAAGGAAGAGATACCAGATATGAGCAGTTTTTAAGAGGAGATGCACCACCGGCTAAAAGAAGAAAATATTTGTTGGCCGACGAAAGAATAAAAAATATTGTACAAAATTATAATAATAGAACAACTTTAGAATTTCTTCGTTTAATTGCGCATAATTTCTTAATAAAATAAATGAATGTATATATTAATAACATTGAATGTACCTTTTCAGAACATTTAATAACTTTGTCAATACCTTTTCCAAAACCTCATGATAATGTACCGTACTTAGCATTAGATACATATTATGTTCTTTAACTTTGTTGAAATAAATATAATAAAAAATAACACATTCTGGTTTTAATTCATTTAGTTCGACAGTGACAAATTCATGGGCGCCTAAATTTCCTTACGCCCAAATGGACGTCGCCCGAATGCCCTGCGCCTATACGTCGGCGCCAAAATGCCGACGCCAAAATGCCGACGCCAAAACGCCTGCGTCCAAAAGTCACGTACTGAAAAAAGACTGTTCTTAAACTAATATAGGTAAAATTTAATAGAAACTAATAGGGCCTTGGTATTAGTGTATATGTTAAATACGTTCACTTCCTAATTAAAGCTTAAATGTCTTGGCGTATATGCAAATCAATTTTTTACTTAATTTAAGTATTTTTGCCTTGGTGCAAGTATTCACTTTTTTTCGTGCAGGTAGGTCACAACTGACAACTTAAGGCATCACGAAACTAAGGGCTGATAGCCCTTGGGGGTGCAAGCCGGAATGATTGTCGTGACTGAGGACCGTGGTTCGGAACCCACGCTAAGCTGTACGTCCACATATAACCAAGCTGGCTGGATGTCTATAAAGACAAGAAGCCATCGCAACCTAGTAAAGAAAATCTTTTGTACATTTGTTGTTAGATCTTCCAGAAATGTCATAGAATATAGGACGTTTGCTAAAAACAAAAGTCCTCTAAAAAGCTAATTTTCCCCAAAACTAGTAACTTCTGACCCTAATTACCTTATACCAAAATGATCAGGATGATGGAGACTTTATTTTAAAATTATCGAATATAGGGTGTGCCATTTAAGAAAACCTAAATTTATATCATAAAACTTTATGGGCCATACTATATAATTAAAAAAAAATTTTAAATATGCACCTGGGCCACCCCAATCATAATACATATAAATATTTTGACGAGCTTCTTTAGTTTTCTCGTCATCTCCCTGAGTTTCATTTGACCACCCTGTATCGATCGGATAAAGAAAAATTGTATAATTATTTTGAAAAAGAGGACTGGAGCCGTTCTTATTTAGGGGGACATGTTGATACCATAAAAAACATGTTTGTCACTAAAATAATATATCTTTCTTGTAACAACAAAAATTTAGGTTCAAAACAACCCATTTTCTCTAATGGGTACCTTCTCGAAAAAGGTTCTGTTTAATTGTAAGAATATAATCGAATTTTATAGAAAAATTGCGAGCTGAGACAATGCGACGAAAGGAAAAAAATATTTGTGTAGAAGCTTCACGGATTCACAAAAAGAAAATTTGTCAAAAGACAAATTTGTGTATTTGTGTTAAAAACAGTTCAAAGGCAGAATTTGTTCCTGGAAGATTATTTAAAACTGAATACTCTCGTAAAATTTTGTGTTTATACAGCAGAACACAAAAATAATTTATGCTCAAACAATGCGAACAGTAGATACCTATTTTTAAAAAATATAAGGAATATAATATGTATGTAGTATGGTTACTTACTTGAATCTGCACAGGAGCCACACAGTTTCCAGAATTAATTAATAATTGAAAAATTACTTCTCATTATTTAAAAGTAGTCTGTGTCAAAGAAGAACTACTAATGAACGAATGATTGCAATTAGCAGAGTTAAAACCCAATTATCGCGACCGGGGCGGATACACAATTTTGCGACCCCGCCCCGCAGTATAATGACGCACGTTACAATTCTAACGATACGGAATGGCGAAGGGGGGGGGGGGGAAGGCGTAGATTATTGGAGACTATCAAAGATTAAAAAAAATTAATATTATGCAGGGTAATAATTGGTCTAAACGGTTTTGACGTGAACATCCATCGCAGCCTATCTAAGGTCGCGAGAATCATAATGGAAGTGGGTAAGTGGGTTAGGAGGAAAAGGATCATAATGTATTATTATGGCTTGACGTTTCTTACCAATAAAAATATATAAATTGTATTGCCATTATTTAGGGGGTAGAACAGATGAAGTTAAATAAAAGGCACTAGTATAAAACTAATACATATTTATTAACGGTTAAATAAGTCGTTAGAAGTTGAACAAACTAAATAAAGAAAGACAAATACAAAGAATTGAAGAAGTTAAATAAACTACTAGAGGATCTTGCTTACATTAAAAGGAAAGAAATGATACTTACATGATGAAGCTCTGTCGTGGGGCTCAGCTCCTTTGGGCAGATCACTAAGTATCACGCGCACATCGTCTCGGCCCGGACTTGACTCTCCGCTCGCAGCCAAGCCGATCTCTCACCGTATACCGGGTGTCCACGGAAGGTGACTCGCCACTATAACTCTCTTATTTTTAAAGATAATGGAAAAAAATTTCGAGGATTCGTAGGCGACATAATACTGCATTTTTTGACGGGTGATTCAACTATATAGAACTTTCGGTTTTACCGGAAGTAACATAAACTTTCGATTTTTCAATGAGACACCTGGTATATTTTTACTTTTTTTTTTTAAACCATATGACATTCTAAATACAACCATGTATCACTTGTCCCTTTTTGCCACCATTTTTTTATTTTTTTTTTAATTGCATTTTTAAATCTTGAAGGCTATGAATACGTTAAAATCACTAATTTCAGTCCTAACATCTTTGACAAAATACAACTTTACTGTTTTCGGTTCCAACTTATCTGCTCTGTCAAATTATATTTTGAAACCTGTATTACTCATTTTTTTCAAATGGCAACATGGTGGCTTGTCGGGTTAGGAAAAAAGATCATTTTATTATGATTAATTTGATACCACACACTATTAGGTTTTAAACAAACTTCCTTTAAAAAACTGTAAAAATGTTACGTTATGTACGACTTTTCTAAAATAAAGCGCCTTTTGAGAATAAAATAAGATTTAATCGAGTAGCCTGTGAACAACACAACTGATAAAAACAAAAAAGTTAAGATGTCTTGTAAAAAATTGACAAGTCAACATCTTATGGAACTTCGCTTCTGCAAAAGCAAATTAGGTAATTATTGTGTACGTTATTGTTTAAATATCATCGAAAATAATAGAAAAAATATAAAGGCACAACATAAAATAGTCAGTAATCCATACGAACGCGGCTGGTTTTTCTCTCCGGACACGTGTTTCAACTACCTCCGCTACCACAAGAATAAATAACAACCAGAAGGATAACAGAAAGAGAGATCCGATATTCAGGTAGATTTTGCCGCTCGGGCTTTGGAAGAAATTGGAAGAACTTATCGGCCAGTGCCGCGACGACTAGTGTAGCGATAAGTTATTCTGCCAGTGCCGTAGTATTTTATTAAAACTTTTCAAAATATGGAGAATAAATCCAAATCCCACAATGTTTGTTGTGTGAAGAATTGTGATAATAAAAGTTACAATTCCCCCAATCTAAGTTTTTTTAGATTACCAAGTGATCCCAAAAGGTAAGGATAATTTTATATTTAGAGGTATAGTGCGGAAATTAAATTCCGGACAGCATTTCGTTATATTGAACCTATTACTTTTCTGCCTATTAATTATCTACATTATAAGTGTATTAAGTGTGTTCAATTTTCGAAGGTATACGTTCCTACGGAACCTTTCATACATTTGTGTTGTCTTAATTATAAATATACAGAACATATACCAAAAAGTGGCAATTTCACTCTGTCGCTCATATTTTTAATAATTATACCACATATAATAAATGGTAAAAGCTCAACTTACTAAATTACACATAAATGTCATAAAATGTCAAATTGATGTCAAAATCTTAATCAACGCAACCGTACGTAGACACAAAATTGCTCAATAGTAATCTATGTAAATAAAAGTTCCCACATTACATGTCACGCATCCCTTAAATATTCTTTCGATGTGACACAATTTTAAATTAACTTTGCTTTTTTATTCGTTGTAGAGCTAAGTATTGAGCTATTGCCTGCCAAAGAGAGGATTTGTTAACCGATCTTAAAAAGTCGCATAACTTCATCAATTCATCACATACATCAGCCTCAAAAACGTTTAATCGGGCTTTCAAAGAATTAGACTATCAAATATCGTTTTTAAACAAGTGAATAGATTTCTTTAATCGGGTGCAGGTTTTTAACGGAAATATAAATGTTACAAAAAGAGTAAAATGTATAAATTCTTTAAAAGTTACAATAAATGGGTTGCTTCAAATTTGGAACAGTCTAAGTTCCATAAGATTTAAATTTCTATTTACTTGTAGATTAAATAAAAATTTGTTGGAAAATCATTTTGGTGTTATTCGACAACCAAGTGGCAATTGCCAGAACCCATCACCTATACAATTCCAAAGAGCCTTAAAAAAACTGTTGTGCTTAAATTTATTTCATTCGGGGACAGAGAATTGTGCGGGGGATGGTGACAATTTACTTTTAAAAATTACAGATATCACTCTCTCGGGAAACCACATTGACAATAAATTCATTGAATCTGAAAATTCAGAAGTAAAAAATGTTTCTCAAAAAGACTATCAAACAGATAATCATTTAGAAAAAAATTTAAAACTATACATTAGCGGATATCTAATTAGAAAATCTCTAGTAAAGGGTAATTGTGAAATTTGCGAAAGTTACGCAAATGCGCACAAAGATATTGGCAGTACTTCAATTTTTTGTCATTTAAAAGCCTATGAAAATGGAAACACGGACTTGTTCGGAAACCTCATGATGCCCAACGACAATTTTGTTTATGTTATTTCCAATTTGGATACAATATTTATTGCCAATTTTGAAGAATTTTCGACCAACCCAAATATTGTAAAACGTCTTGTTGAAATAGGTAAAAACATAAATTACATTCACCCTTGTCCACATTTCCCCAAAGAATATATTATTGTTCTTATTTATGCGAGTTAAATAATTGTTTTACACTTTAAAATATATAAATAGAACCTTTAAAAATATTAATAAAAATAAATTAATAGTTTGGGGACATTTATAAACATTTATATGTAGGTAGTGTATATGTTTTAGTATGTACCATTGTGTATAAATAGTAGGAATATGTATATTAATGCGCCATTGTTCATATTCTAAAATTAACCATTTCTAACCAAATCTGTGAATAAATAATATTTAATCATTTAATATTATGTATTATTTGACCATAATTATAACCCAAAGACGGTCCTGTCAGACAACGTTGAAATATTTGGTAATATACCTGAGACCGGCCCCGGTTTTTCATAAGTCACGCGCTGCCAAGGTCATAGAAGATCGCATCGGATCTCTCTTTCTGTTATCCTTCTGGTTGTTATTTATTCTTGTGCCGCTACCTTATAGCCATCATCAGCGGAGCTGTATTAAACCAGAAAGAAGTAATAGCCCTCATAGTAAAAACAGAAGAACTGTCTTGATACTATGGATTCCAAATGTAATGGAATGCAGTACGCAAAGATTACTGGCCATTTTGGCTGCGAAATTACCGGTTTTGACGGTATCAGTTATTATGTCGCGCCCTCTGTGTTTGTAGACCACAAGTTTGAAATCCATTCTTTAATGCATACGTTCTAGCGTTGATCAAAAGATGGTTCATTCTCGAAAATGTTACACATTAGGTGTCAACCAGTGAAGGCATATATTCATACGCTACTATTCACCAGTTTGTCCAATCGTGTATGGCCAATGTTGATGTAGAATTTTAGTTCTTTTTTATTTTATTTATTTATTTTTTTATGATAAAAAGTGACAAGTGACACATGGTTGTATTTAGAATGCCATATAGATTCAAAGAAAGTAAAAATATACCAGGTGTCCCATTGAAAAATCGAAAGTTTATGTCACTTCCGGTAAAACCGGAAGTTCTATAAAGTTGAATCACCCGTCAAAAAATGCAGTTTTATATCGCATACGAATCCTCCGAATTTCATTCCATTATCTTTAGAAACAAAAGGGTTATAGGGGCAAGCCACCTTCCGTGGACAACAGGTATGATTTATGATTTGTCAGCAAATACTAAATGTGCGATCAACCATCATACAGGGCGAGAAATATTTAGTAAAGGGTTAATACCATATTCGTGACAATATTTCACAAAGTAACTTTGTTTTCAAGAAAAAGCATATTCCTACATCAGCTCGCAAACGATTTCTTTCAAATGGATTTCAGGATAAAAAGAAAATTTTTCTTAAGCCGGCCTAGGTAGTCTGATGGGCAGCGAAATCGGTAGGTTTCGAGTTCAAATCCTTACTGCAACATGGTTGATAAATACAACAAAATTAAAAAAGTGAACGTTTGTGTATTTGTAAATTACTTAATATATATAAATACTAACTAATAATGCCAATTAATATATTAATAGAGATGCTGGCTACTTGGTATTAATCAGCGCCGAAATTATTTAAAAAAAAAAATTTTCCTAAATATTTTGAAAATGCCTTGGTTGGTTAATTGAATTCTGCTGCTTTTATTTTGAAGTACTTAGATATTTGTTTCCCTCATTACTAGTTACGAATGTTTACCTTATAATTATAACTTTCCCTATTTCCTAAAATTTACCATTACTTTACACCTCGTATACAAATAAAAAAAAAAAGAGAAAAGAATGGTTTAAACTATGCTATATTTTTTTACTACTTTTTACTATTGCCTATCATGGTTTAACTTGCCCCTATTTTTATGATCTTCTTTATTTTTATCGCCTATAACTACTACAATATTTGGAGACTTATCCTCCAATACCACATAAGGATCACAAGTGATGTTTTAAGGTGCATTGTTTTCCAAATACTAGTTCGTAAGGTGTATATTTTGTGCTCGTGTAAACGATGTTGTTTAAACTATGCTATATTTTTTTACTACTTTTTACTATTGCCTATCATGGTTTAACTTGATCCTATTTTTATGATCTTCTTTATTTTTATCGCCTATAACTACTACAATATTTGGAGACTTATCCTCCAATACCACATAAGGATCACAAGTGATGTTTTAAGGTGCATTGTTTTCCAAATACTAGTTCGTAAGGTGTATATTTTGTGCTCGTGTAAACGGTGTTGTTAAATGCAGAGCACCAAAACTGAACCCAAGTGCTCCACGCATTTGGGTGTTCTCTTATTTGCATTTTAAGATAAGCTTCTACATTTTTGTGTGTATTTTTTACTTGTTTAAGTGTTAAAGCTATCAACTAGATACACTGATCTGATACAATACTATCCGGAACACCATACCTTAGAAAAAAGTTTTCAACAAAAGATTAAGCAACTGTCGCGTCCTCCTTAATTTTAATCGCATATCCTTCCACACATTTTTCGCATTTCCTCGTCACTTACTTTTTGTACATTTTTTTACACTGTAATTATTATATTAGCCATTTTTATTAATGAAATCTCTGTTACTATATAATTTATTGATTGCGCATTATTTTTATTATTGAGAATACATCTCTTGTAGCTCATATTCACTACAAAAATCCCTAAGATCTCTCAACGATGCCCAAAATGTTAACGTCGATCCAGGATCTTTAATCTTTATATTTTTTTCTTTCCTACATATAATAGAGGGCTTGTGCAATAATCGTATTTTTTATTTTTTAATCACTTATTATACTCTTCAATTGCTACACAATAAACTTCGTAAGAGTTTTTTCAATATCTACACAACTTCAGGTTGATCAAGTTTTTCATTTACAGGGTTTTAAACAGTATCCTGATGTTATTGTTTCGTACTTTATTGCCTTGTTACAGCATACGTCGTGTGACAAACGCTATTTGACATTCTCTTTAGTATATCTGATGATATTCAATACGCGATAGTGCATTAGCGATGATATTCTTATTTCCTTTTAAATATCTAACCTCAAAATCAAATTTTTACAATGAGAGTCGAAATTTAACGAATCTACGAGATGGATTAGTTATTCCAAATAGATAAACAAGTGGTCTATGGTCAGTATATTTATTTTTTTGGTCCAAACACATAATTTCGAAATGATTTTACTGCAAAGACTATCGCCAAAAGTTCTTTGTCAATAACTGGATAGTTGATTTAACGTTCTAGAAATAAATGGTACCGGTGAACCATCCTTATTCATAACTAGCCCCTAATGTCTTATTGGAGGCATCCGTAATTACAGTGAATACGTTGGATTCCGTAAAGTCTGAGTATTGTAAGACAGGTGGGCTCATCAATGCATGCCTAAGAGTTTCAAATGCTTGTTTACATTGAGAGGTCTACTGAAATGGTACACCCTTTCTAGATAAAAAGTTTAATAGATAAAATTTTTTGAGCAAGGTTTTTAATACTTTCTCTGTAATAATTACCTGCTGCAACAAACCTTTTGACCTCTTTTTCGTCTTTAGGTACCGGGTACTTTTTTATAGCTTTCATATCCTAAGTATAATATTTCTTCTTTTAAAGAATCACATTTTTCTGGATTTAATTTAAGATTTACTTCCCCAAGTCTTTGAAGTACTTCAATTAAATTTGTATTATGACTCTTTAAATTCTTTCCAAAAATAATTAAGTCGTCCAAATAAACAAAACAAGATGAGTAAGTTAACCCTAACATAGCAATTAACATGGCTCTAGAAAAATAACTTGGACTTATCTAAAGACCCATTGGGAGCCTAGTCATCTGAAACTGTCCTTCTTGACCAGTTACAAATGATGTACAAGGTCTACTGCTCTTTTCTAATTCAATTTGCTAATAACCCTGAGGTAAATCTAAATTAGTAAAATAAACAGCCCCCGCTAAGGAGTCTAGAATTTCAGCTATGCATGGTAGAGGAAATTTATCATCCTACATATTAGAATTTAGAGTTCTTTTATAATTTACAGCTAGTCGAAATTTTTTATTTCCTAATTCGTCTGCTTTTCTTGGAGCTAATAAAATTGGCGGGGACCATGAACATCAAGTTTCTTTAATATTTTGGTCCATTTGCTTGTTTCTTTCTATTTTTTGTGAGTTTGCTAACAGGAATTATATTAGAGATAGGCTTTGCCAAAGTTTCTGCAGCAAAGATACCGTTGCAAATTTCTTCTTGCAAAACAACACACTCATCATTTGTGTTAATCCTAAAATATTTTATTACTTCATGTCTGGCGGGTAATGTCGTGTAAATTTCGTGTTTTGACTGGTTGGCCAGTTCTTTTTGCATGACCTTAATATTCCATGAAAATAATTATTTTTCAAGATCTATCTTTGTAAAAAATAGTCGAAACAAATCAGATCATAACACGCCGGCGCCGTCAATGTCATCCTGAAAGCATCGATAAGCAAAAACTCATGACGTATTTTTACATTATTTAATTTAAATCATAAATTTGTTGATCCTTGGGATACCGTTGATCCAGAAATTCGATTAATTTTTATTTGTTTACAATAATTATTTGCTTGCGTGTCATTTAAACATTTTTTAAATATGACACTAATTGACGCATCCGTATTCAGCAGTAATTTTAATTTTTGGGTTTAATAAGTAACCCTTGTACGCAGATGGTACTTGTCTCAGTACACAATGGAGGTTTGAGATGCTTTATTCTTCACCTTTTTTACATAGGAGGTTGGTAGTGAATAAAAAGACTTGTGCTTCTATTCTATAATATATTTAGATAGCACTAAAGCAGATTCCCTACATCGGCTTGGGATCAGACTTATTTGAGCACTTAACACTAAGCCAAAATCGTACAATGCACTCTGACATAAGAGTTAACAGGTTGATAAAACACTTGAAACTTATTCTAGAATTAGGACTACCCAAGAGGCAGAGTCTCTTTTTGTTCACTCGCCGGGGGAAAATACGGGGTCTTGCCGAGTGCAATTTACACAAAACTGTACGGGATCTTGCCGAATGCAAGTACTAACTTACTGTCTATTACCGACCACTTTTAAAATCTATTGAGATTCGGTTGAGTACTTTGGTACCGCCTCTACCCTTGCTGAAGATAGGGCAACCAATTAAAGTGCGTGACGTCACTCGCCCATTTGACACTATTGACCACAAATCCGTTAGCCATGCCTGCTTTGGACAACAAGAAGGATGAATAAATTGTCTTAGGAAGGGTACGTGGGAGTATCCTAAACCGTATTAAGAAAGAAGCCAATAAAAGTATCTATTGTTGATATAAAGATCAAAGGCAATGTAACGACATACCTAATTACTTTCTAATAATGTGAAGTTAAGTAATGTCATGTAGAGATATGTCGGCAAAGAGGTCTTATTCAGCTAATCCGGTGGGAAACTTATAAAAACAGAAATTATTTCAATTATCTTTCACAGAGCGATGGGCTAACGCAAAAAAGGGGAACCTATTGTGACTTAGAGGGTACAATAAAGCCGGTATTTGTTTTTTGTGAGTCATCTATTACTATCCCGATAATATAATTTATATTTGATTTAAAAAAAAATATAATGTGTGAAAAAAAAACGCGTCGTGGTAAAACATTGATGTTTTAACATACTCCCCCCCGTTAAAGTAGTGCAACTTCAAAATAAACGGAACAAAATGGAAAGGGGACTCACGGGAAAAATTCTAGAGATCTAAGGAATCCTACTGGGGTAAAGGACAAAGTTTTGTATTACTTTGTGTGAATTCACCGTCTTCAGTTTTGAGTTTAACACCCCGTACTTTACCGTCTAAGCCGGGTAAAACTTCTGTAATACGTGCTTTGGGCCAAACCAATGGAGAAACGTTATCTTTTTTCAACAATACTGAATCGCCTAACTTTAAATTTTCAGAGGTGCTGAGCTATTTGGGCCTATTCTGTAATCTATTAAGGCACTCTATTGACCAATGCTTTCAATACTCAGTTGTTTCTTTCGCTGTATATCCTTTATGATTTCTTGATCGATGCAGGTAGGGTATTGCTTGATTTTTTTTAGTTCTTAGGATACAAGCGTCAAATACACCATAAATTCTGTTATAAAAACATTTCACAGCAGCATTAACATTGGTAAATAATCCCAATGCATCACAGGAGACAATTTGAAACATCTAAAATATAGCATCGAAATTGGCTTTCTTAACGTTGTAATTAAGTAAATTATTTCGAGTCATATCCTTATGTTGTTTCAAATGTATATCAATCATCAGTGTGGGATGGTGTGCGTCCTCATTAACAAGACAAAATGTACTTTTCTCAACAACATACTCCATGTCGTGTGAAAGCACTATGTCTAAAATATGATCATAATTGTTGCATACCCCATAAAACTGTTTACAACCGTAAAAATATTAAATATTGAAGTAAAGCTTAACTTCATTATCTCTATAGTAGTGATTCCGGTAGTACTCATTTAGGCGAGTGATATTGAAATCTCCTAGAATTATTGAGTTGTGATCATAAAGAAAGTCTAGACTCTCTATACAATTAAAAATATCATGTTTGACAACAACTGGACAGTTTGGTGCAATATATACTACAAGAACATAGAACTAGTGATTGTTATTAGCAAATACTTTAACAGCAACTATGTCAAATTCTGGATTAGTTAAATTCAGTGGAACTTCACGATACTTATATGTATCTTTTATGGGAAGAACAACGCCACCGCCACGTGCACTATCTTTTCTGACCCTATTTCTAAAAACTAAAAACAACTGTGAAAAGAATTCACTGTAAAAAACGTTGCTTGATATCCATGATTCTGTCAGTGCCACTCATATGTCTTACTATTTAGTCCCGAACAATTTGATAAGTTATTGAAAAAATGTTATTTGCATCAGATGATTGTTAGGTGGGGCTCTTAAACAAATCCACATTTACATTGTATAACTGGTCTGGTTGGGTTTGTTATAAAAAATTATTGTCAGGGTTTCTATAGTTTGTATAACGACAAAGTCTTTCAATTCGTTATAAATAAGCTGTGCAATCTGAATTTCTGGCAGAATGATTTATATCAGGAAGTCCTTATTTCTTACAATTAGGACAATCAAGATTTATTTCGGTACATTTTTTAGGTTCATGATTACCTCCACATTTATGACAATATTCGTTTCCATTGCAATATTAAGCTACATGTCCGTAAGTACTGCATTTATAAGACATTGCGTGTATACTGTTGTTGGATCAAATGTTAAATACTTACTCCTAATAAGCCATTTAAATATCTGTGGGTTGGTCTGCAGAATCCAGTTCTTCTTCTAGTTATTTTGGCACTGTTTTTTACTTACAACTTTAATTTGTGTTTTAACGTGTTAGCAAAAAATATGGGTTATATCTGGATTCTTGGCAATAAGTTCGTCCATTCCTCGGGAGAATATCCTTTAAGTACTCCAGTTATTAGAACCATGGGATCCGTCATGCAAACATATTTTAATTCAAAATCATTGTTGGCTAAGTTTTGAGATAATTTTGCCGCTGCGCTTCATTCTGGCATTCTATTAAAACAGCCCCATTTTTTAATTGCATAATTATTTTAAAGTTTTCATCAGTGTTGTTTTTATTGACATTTTTCTCGATTTCCTGTAACAACCTGCCTTGAATCTCATTAATCTTTCAGTTTAACTATAGTCTCAACTTTCCTTGTTCTATTTGCCCTATTCTATACCCTAATGTAGTTATACACCCGTAAACACCAAAGTGTACTGTGCTTACCTGCTTTCGATCATCTCCAGTAAGTGTGATGACATTATTGGCAGATTCTTGAGATGTTGCTGCTTGAATGAGGTTTAGCTACTTCAATACTATTTTTAGAATGTCCTCAGTATTATATTGTGCTACTTCTTCTCCTCTTTTTTTTTATAATAAGGCACAGCACTACAGGATAAATCTTTTATGGCGCTCTCGGAGCGGTGCGTGTGCGCAAGAAACGATTCACGTTGGTCTTGAATCTTTGGAGATTATACTCGTTGGGGAACACGATCTCAAGGAGGTCGTTCCAGAGTGATGACGTTCTCCAGATGAAAAAATTTTGAAACAGTGTCGTTCGAGGGACACTAAGCTGAACCACGTACTGGTGGGCTGCAGTGGCTCGTCGTGTATTTCTACCATGCACCGCTCTGGGTGGTATCAAGCGAACAACCTCAGTTGAACACTTGCCATGAAAATATTTGTAAAATAGACTCAAGTCGCCAACCTGCCTTCGATGTTCAAGGCTTTCCAGGTTGTTTGTTAGACTATGGTCACCGATCAAGCGAATGGCTCTTCTTTGAATGGAATCTAGCAATCTCAGGGTATGTTTAGGAGCAGAGCCCCAAATATGCGAACAGTACTCCAGTGATGGTCGAATTTGGGCTTTATAGAGCATCAAAAGTTGTTGGGATGTATAGAGGTTCTTTGTTCGGAAAAGTACTCCAAGCTTCTGCGGGGCTGCCTTAGCAATGGCCGCAACGTGACTATGCCAAGACATATGACTATCCAAATTAACGCCCAATAAATGAATTGATGAAGCCAAGGGAATTAAGTGTCCCGCCATAACTATATCCGGTTCTTCAACATTAACTTTTTTAGAAAAAACTGCCGCCTGGGTCTTTTTAGCGTTAAATTCTACTTGGTTACTGTCACCCCAAGACAGAATTTCTTCCAGGTCTTTGTTGAGATGTGAGACCTCTTGCTGCCTATAGAGATGTGCATTAGCAGCCGATGTCCGAGCATCGAAAGTAAAAGATGAAACAAGTGTGCTGTCATCAGCGAAGCTATATATAGGACTTTTAGTTTTTTCCAAAAGATCGTTAATGTATAGTAAGAAAAGGGTGGGCGACAATATAGAACCTTGAGGGACTCCGGCGTTGATGTTAAATGTGTCTGAAAGAAATCCGTCCATCGCGACTTGAAGAGAACGGTCTTTAAGAAAGCTCGACAGCCATAAACAAAATTGTACCGGCATTCCGTATGCTCCCACTTTAGTTAGGATTCTTATTAGTGTTAGCTTCATCTCCTGTTCCTCAATCTCGGGATACGTTTACGCCCTCTAGAAACACTTTTTCTTGGTTTGGAAACATCCACCAAGTCAGCTCCGTCTACAGTTTCCAAATTATTTATAATGCCCTCGGACGATAAGTTATTGACCAGTCCCGGTATCTGTTCGATTTTACACTTGTTTATCTTTCTTATCTGAGGCCTATTCTTATCCATCGTTTTTATTTTAGTACTCTTTTTTAAGACATAAATACCAATACTTTTATTTCTCGAGATGAAATGGATTCTATGGAAAAATCTCTTGTTGAAACCTTTTGTTTTTGCCTTTTTGTTGATCCATCACTATCATGACTCATTTTGACTTATAGGGAGATGCTTATTTATTTAAAATTAAAGAAAACCGCCTCGATGCACTTTTAATCACTAAATTTAGCCAATATTTCAAAAAGGAATTCAAGTAGGTGTTAACTCGCTATTCTACATAATAAGTTATAGAAATTTATCGAACTTTGACAAAACAATATCATGGCTATGGTTTACAGATTAAAATTCGTTCGATATTTTTATTATATAAAGTTGAAACATAGCTTTTAATTGACAACTAACAGTCCATGATTTTAAAAGCATACAGAAAGAATTTCTAAAGCAGTTCGATAATTATGTCATCGGGCCTGCAACCCAGTAGAGAATTTTTGTCCCAGCGCTTAGTCATATTTAGTTGAGGTTACAGATTTTATTCATCATGGTTGTTACAATCGAAAGCATGTTATTTTAATATTGTTAATATCTTATTCAGCTAGTTTTTCAGCTCTTTCTAATGTAATAATAAATTAATGGGTATCTAAGAATATCCCCTTGCCAAACAGCAGGCGTAATTGTCAAAAGAAGCAAAAGTAAAAGTTTATAATATAATTACAACCTATTGGAGACCCACGGTGACGTGTCTTAAGACGGCGCAAAAGTTACAGTATTAATTAAGTAATTAATGTTAATTTATTAATATGGGTAGTCAAATAGCAGTAGTGCCCTTCTTCCCACATGATAATTGATGAGCAAAAAAATGTGTACCTAACTACGTCGAAGATCATGAAAAAAATCTATAGCTCACAAAGAGTTAAATATAAGCTATTAAAGTTTGAATAATTTGAACTATTCTAGTTGCTCGACGTTATTCGCTGTGACGTCAGACCCCAAGTCGACACATGACGCAAAAGCGACTGACTCGTCAAGACAGTTAGTGATGGGCAAAATCGCATGTTTTAAATTTTCGGATCGCTTGTATTCAAATTATATTAAAAATCTGATTATCATTCCAATTATCATTCGAATAACTAACTACCTACTTAGATTACACTCTACGAAATCGCAATGCGGTTTTTAAGGCAAGGTCGTAGGCGTAGGTTCTCAAGACGATGCGAGTGATGTGATGTGAAACACCGATCTTGAGCAAATGCAGTATTGAAAATTAAGATTAAATAAGATTATCGATTTTAAGTCGGGCGGCATGTGGCATTCGCATTCTCATAACGATTGCTGGCTACTATACATGAACGCTTGGATAGCTTGCCAAGGGTACCTAGATCTTTATTACGTAACAGAACATTAGTATCATCGGCATAATTTGTAAATTGGCACATGTCATTAACAGAGCATTATTGAGTTATATTGTTAACATACAAAATAAATAGAACTATTAAAACATTTTTCGACCGGGACACCACTACTCTTTGTTGCCTTCCAGACAGGTATGACTCAATCCATTTGAATGTTGTTCCCCTTATTCCATAAATATTTATTTTTCTAATATCATGGCTTAATGAGCAAATCTAGGAACAACCCCAAAGGAATGTCGCCATTCTTCAGAGCTGTTAGGATATTTTCTATAAATTTAAACACTGCGGTTTGAGTAGACTTTTCCTGTAAGAATCCATGTTGGGTTTCATTAAATAAGTTATTTTTAGACATAAAGTTTTAAATTCTTTTACACATGACATGTTCAAATATTTTGGAAAATGATGTGAGGAGACTTATTGGACGATAATTTTCTATACTGAAAAAATTAACCTACTACAGCATATTTTGATTTTTCTGGAAATATACCAAACTGAGGAAATGATGCAAATAGGGTTTTTTCTTAAACGCACATTTTAATTTTTGACTAAAGACCAAATTGGCACGCTTTAGTCGGTGTATTTCGTAGGTAACTAGTTCATATTATGTTAAACCCGAAGTAAAACAGCTTATTGTATAACAAACTGCATATTAATCAACCTTTAATTTTTAACTTCACTACATAAGAGCAGATTTATTAAGTTAAATTATAAAGGGCCTCAGTTTATCTGAGGTTAAAGTGACGTAGCTCAAGATTAATGGTCTAGAGACTAGTGTCTTGCTAAAAGCTGAAAATGATGGAAATTGGCGGTTTTTCTTTTCTCTCCTGATTGTCGGGCCAATCAGGGTTCGTATACGGGAATCACGTGGGAGCCACCTCACTTTAACCCATCCAATGACGACTGATGGTGTACGTGACCGAATATATGCGCTGTTGCGACGGTGTCAAAGGAACCGCTTCTCGGTACAGCACTTTAGGCTAAGCCAACATTTTAAAAATAGTCACAAGAAATGATTTTAAATAATATTTTATAGGTTTAAATTCTCCGTCGAAATATTATTATTTGAATAGAATTATTTTGAAGATGGAAGTTTCGCATAGCAACAAGGATTTTACTATATGTTTTACTTTTAATAAAAATGAGAACAATTTTGATATAGTTTAAATTAGGTATGGAAAGTTTTTTAGATTTAAAGGCTATTTTTTCGTGTTTCCTCAACAAGAAAGTTTTAGTCTATTTTCAATTTTTTTTACAATCTGTAACATTTCTCTTCACTTGCATATTTTAATTTAATAGCGTTCGAATTATATTCTATTTTTGTACTAAAAAGGTACATTCTTTAATTGTGTTAATAGGTTAGGCGCAGTATTCACTAAAAAGTCATTAAAATTATTTGCTAATGTCTTTTATCACCTTGTCTTTAGCTGTACTGCGTCCCGTGAGTTCTTTAACCCAGCTACATAGTTTTGTTTTTTGTACTATTTTAATAGAATGTCATAATCTTTCCTTTTATTGACATATACGGTTTTATATCTACTATTTACATTTTTCGTCACATATAGGATATCCGGTTGATTCTTACATTCATTAATCTCGGCATTATTGGGTAAAAACTTAGCTTTACTAAAATTTCTAGGTACTACTTTTGTAAACAGAAAACATTCAATAAAGATGTCCGAAAAGAGTTTCATAAAAGTGGAACACTGTCCGTTTATTAAATGTCTTTCATGTGCATAAAGTTTTTGCCAATTTATTTCTTGCAGAGTCTTATTAACTTTTTGTTATTAATTGTATTAAAATTTCTTATTTCAATAAACTTGGCTTTGGTTTTTTCGTATGTAGTGTCAACTTTTCAGCCGTATGGTCTGAGATAAATGAGTGTAAAATTTGGGATATCATGTCACCTACAAAACTTGTGAGTATGTTGTTGAAACAGGTTTTACTTGTGCTGGTTATACGTGTGTAATCTGAAATGGTACGTGTGATATTAAAAGAGGTTATAACCGACTGTACGTTTGACATATTAGTGTTTTTGACATAAAGTCTACGTTAAAATCCCCACCAATTATAAGAACATCATTTAAATGTAGTGCATACATGTAATAATTGTTTCATTTTACTTAAGAACACGTCAAAATTTCCATTAGGGGGCCGATATACGGAAATAATAATGGTTTTCTTAGTTCCTGTCTTCACTTCACATCCTCAGTACTCAAAACTAAATTCTGCGCTTAGGTTATTAATGTCTATTCTTGGTTTAAATTAAATTTCACGTCTCTCAAATATTGCACTTTCACCATGCTTGTTTTCTTCATCCCTGCAAGAACTAGTGGCTAGGGTGAATCCCTGAATGCCATAGTTTTTAGGGGTCTATATTGCGTTTTCCAGTGTTCCGTGATGCACATAAAATCACAATCACTATTTTCATGCAGAATATCTTCTAGAAGGTCTACAGAATTCCCAACTGATTGGACAATCTCATATAGAACACAGATCGGCTTTTCAATTGAGTAATTTGTTTGTGCGTTTTTCTTGAAATTGGTTCGATCAGCTTAAATATGACCGACAGAATTTCTTCCAGGTCTTTGTTGAGATGTGAGACCTCTTGCTGCCTATAGAGATGTGCATTAGCAGCCGATGTCCGAGCATCCAAAGTAAAAGATGAAACAAGTGTGCTGTCATCAGCGAAGCTATATATAGGATTTTTAGTTTTTTCCAAAAGATCCTTAATGTATAGTAAGAAAAGGGTGGGCGACAATATAGCACCTTGAGGGACTCCGGCGTTGATGTTAAATGTGTCTGAAAGAAATCCGTCCACCGCCACTCGCAGAGAACAATCTTTAAGAAAGCTCGACAGCCATGAACAAAATTGAACCGGCATTCCGTATGCTCTCACTTTAGTTAGGATCCCTTTATGCCATACTCTATCAAAAGCCTTCGAAATATACAGTGCTATCGCCCGGAACTCCCCATGATGTTCCATTGCGCTGTTCCAAACGTGAGTAACATAAGTGAGAAGGTCTCCTGTTGATCTAGCCTTACGGAATCCATACTGGCGGTCACTAATGATGTTAAAGCCTTCCAGGTATTTAAATAATTTTTCGTTGAAAGCCTTCTCTATAACTTTTGATGTAACTGAAAGCAATGTGACTGAACGATAGTTGTTTGGCAAGGTCTTCTTGCCTTTTTTGGGCATGGGCTGGAGTCGCGCAGTTTTCCAGTAAGAAGGAAATATTCCTTTTTTTTAGGATAAGTTAAAAAACCTACAAAATACCGGTGTCAGTTCGTCAGCGCATGTCTTAATCACAATAACTGGAATATCGTCAGAACCGGAAGCCTTTCTAGTGTCAAGACTCCTCCAGATTTGTTTAACATGGCGGTGGTGGAAAACAATCGCGGCCATTCTCGATTCTACAGGGAAGTGTTCGGTGGAGTACTTCCCTGTAAATGAGCGGTCGAATGTGAAAAGAATAGTTCCGCCAGTAAGTCTGCTTTTTCCTGTACTTTGGCCGCAATGGTGCCATCAGAACGTGTTAGAGGTGGAATGGTTGTCTTAGTAAATTTCTGACTGACGGCCTTAGCCACCGACCAAAATGATCTTGAGCCGTTAGGACATTTAAGAAGTTTGTCTTTGATCGTCTGGTTGTGTGCTTCTTTGCTTTGATTAATCGTTTGCTTGCATTGCTTTCGAGCGTTAACAAATATGGTATGTTTCGGCGGAAGGATTTTTACGCCATTGTCGGTAGAAATAATTTTTTGATTTAACAGCTCTTTTGCAATTTTTAGTAAACCAAGGCTTGCCGTTAGGAGGGCACTTTTTTAAGAAAGGGATGGAGGCTTCCATGACAGTAAGGATAGCCTCCGAAATTTCCGTTGAACAGATGGATGAATCATCAGAGGTAAAACAAGCTTCCCGACAAGAAAAGTTCGAAAATGGTCCTTTAGGTCATCCCACTTAGCTGACGTATAATGCCAGACCTTGCGTGGTTTAGGAGGCTGCTCGGCACTAATTGGTAGTTTATTCAGTGCCGGAATAAGGTTGTGGCTAGACGTTCCTAACGGCGGCTTTACGGTGACAGTATAAAAAGTCGGGGTTTGAAGTTAAGAACAGATCCAACAAACTAGCAAAATCACCTTCTCTCTGTGGAATGCGAGTTGGTTCACCCACGAGCTGTGTGAGGCCAGAGTTGATGGAAAAGGATTCGGCTTCGCGACCTTGCTCGTCGGTCATATTTAAGCATTTGAGCCAGTTGACATTATGAACGTTGAAGTCGCCAAGGACGACAACTGTAGCAATTTTAAAATTGCCACTATTTATTTTGTGGGGAAGGTAGACTGCCTTGGATTTATATAGAGATGTTTTCACAAAGTGCATTCCTTTTTATCTGCTGTTAAAAATTGTTTATTAGGTTGTATCATCTTTGGTTGCATAACGTTAGCCAAAATATGGGGCGAACGCACTACTTTTGCTGTTCTGTGGGTTGATGGCGCTAGCCACAGCCTCGTAAAGTTGAATCACGTATCTGCGTTTCTGGTTCCCGTAAAAGCGCAGAATGCCCATTTGTACTTTTGGCAACTATATGTGTAAACTAAGTTGTTTGGAATTATTTGATTTATTTCCTTATGTAATTTAGGTTTTGGTAGAAGCCCAGGTTCTTGTTCGTTCTGATCGTTTGGATCCTTTATGGGGTGTCTCTGTTCTCTTCTTCTTCTTATTTTCCTTTGTTGTGGTTTACGTTTAGTTGGCAACATTGAGTCAGCCGATTTTGTTGGAAGAGAAGGGGAGGGTCTTTAGCGTTCTCGTGGCCTTTAATTTCACTTTTTGAAAGTCCTTCAGCCAAGAAGGTACAGCCAGCCACCATTAGGCCATTTATTTCTGGCAAAAGGCCACGAGGTCTCAACCCCCTTTTAGAGGTAAGCTATTTTCTTTTCTGTTGTTTCTTGGTCGTCGTTTTGTGGGTATTCAGTGAGTAATTTTTCTTTTTATTATTTTTAGGGGTTTTGTTGGTTTCGGCTGATATGCCGTTTTACCTGCCGTTCGACATTTGAATAGGTTAGGAACATCCACATAATAGCCCTTGAGCTACCAGGTTCCGGTTGGCCCACGCTGAGAACTAATTGAATTGGTTTATGAGTTATGTATGGACTAAATTCCACCTGGCCGACTATGAGCAGCTTTCAGGAGCCACATGGGCCATGCCCAATATAGCTGCCCCAGCAGAAGCGAAAGATTAAAAGGCTTGTATAAAGCGAACCTCAATTTATTACATTTTGCCTTTTCAATTCAATTAATATGTCGCAACATTTAAATTAACCGCTATTTAATCAATAATTTTTTTTAATGTAAAGCTATCTTGACAAAGGTAACCTTTTTTTAACCGTACACCATCAAAAGATTTAAAAGGTTCTAGAATCTTCCCCGAGGATATACATAAATTTTATCTTAAATCCTTGCGTCCTGAAAGGCTGTCCTTTCATTCATTTCCTTTTTATAATTCAAACTTAACTAAATTTTAAAAAATTTGATACCATATAAAACTTACCATTTTGTTATCAAGTAACTTTTTATTTTAATAAAATCTTAATTTTATGTGTGGGAAAGCTTTAGTTTTATTTATTGCATAGATTTTCCAATAGAACTGATATACGGTATATTTTTCCTGGTTTGGACTTTTGTCAAACCAGGTGGCGCCCAAGGCAACCAAAGACGAAGGGAAGGTGTAAGTATATGGACCACGACCTAGTGCCTCCACAAAAAGAGCTACCGTGCAGATAGTGACAGCCTGTTGTCCATGACGAAAGGTTGACATTGTTATACAACTTCGGAATTGGGATGGTGGGTTTGCAAAAAGTCGATAGTATTAGCAAGAGAGGAGAACAAGTCTCTATAATGGGCTTGGTAGAGGCAGCAGATGAATTTAGTTATTCTCGTTGAGATTTTAAACCACATTACATCAAAGTCGTTAGTCTCGAGTGTCTCTTCTCGTTGACAAGAAATATCACTCCGGACAAAGAGATAAAGGCAAAAATTCCGCCGAAATCGGTGATGTTCGAGTTTAGTCCTCTTATATTACAGAAGTCAATTCGGAAGCTGCTAATCTTGGGTCTTTTAACAATTTCAGTTGTCATACCATTTCCATTTTAAGTGTTGTTTAAAGAACCTGCCTGGCTATTGGAAATGGTGGATGTTGGAATAATCTCGCTTAATGAGGCGCCAGGACCAGCCCCCACCCGGAGATCCGATCGGGGGGCGATTTTAATTCCAGAGCATTTTGATTTTTGAACCACCATTATAGTATTTTTCATATATCTCGCACCCTGGAAACCGGACATAGCGGCACAGCTACGAAACGTTAGCTCAAAGAGCAACTTCACGCCATCTAAGCAGATGTGATGGTATTTCGCCGAGCGATGTTGGGTGAGCCAACATCTACCATCTACAGATAATGTCTCTAAAGTCATTTTTTAAGTTATGTCAGAAAATGAAATTTTTTCTAAGGGCATTCGTATGTCACAGAATTTATTTAAACCTATATACGCCCTCAAATCTCCAGTTAGGCTATTTGGGATTTAATAATAATTTTTTTCCGAGTAATTTGGGTACATACATTTTTTTTAAAGGCTCCAATGGCTCAGGAAATCGACAGAAAACTAATTACAGTCTAATACGTCGATTTACGCTATTTGCGGCCATTTAGGACATATTGGCTTGATTTAGTCGCCCTTAAGATAGAAAAAAATTATTCTCTAAGCCATTTCTGCAAATAAATTTTTTTTTAAGGGCATTAGTATGTCACAGAATTTATATAAACCTACAGTGTGTCCACGGATAGAGTTCGGAAGAGGAAAAACTTTTCATTGTGGGTTTAGAAGAAAAAGTTATTCTTTATAAAAACGTCTGCTTGTATTGAAACTCCAATTTCGAATACCAAATTTACGATTAGTATACAGGGTACATCAAAAATAACATTTTTAATTATTTTGATTTCGATTTTTTTTTGAAATTATATGAAAATATTTTCAAAACCGTGATTTAATACACCAATTGTGCAAAAAAGTCTAATAAACATTTTTCTCAAAGTGGTTAATTTCAAAGCTACTATTAAAATAATAAAATATCAAGTAGCCTGTTCTAAATAAATGAAATGTTTTAGTTACTTTGCATCTTTCAAATTGTTGATATTTGTGTCATAATTTTCTCATAAATGTGCATAATAGTGAAATTAGAAAATGCTAACGTTAGAACAAAGAATTTATATTGTGCGAAGTTATGGTTTAGGACATGAAAAAAGCTATATGGCAGTTCTTCGAGAATTCCATGAGATATGGCCTGCTGTTTCTCTCACGGACAAGGGTTTAAAAAAAATTGTAATAAAATTCATGAGAACTGGTAGTGTTTTAAATAAAAAAAGGGAGAAAAAAAAAGTATGATGAAGATGATGCTGTAACTGTAATGACAATGGATTCAGTTAGAAATTTTCCCAAACTGTCTTTAAGAAAAAGATCTTCTCAAATTGGTAATGTGAGTAAATCTCTAGCAGAAAAAATATTAAAATTCAATAAAATTCGTCCGTACAAACCTAAATTTAATCATTTTCTGGAAGAAAATGACGACATGAAGCATTTGGATTTTTGTTTGTTGATAGGGGAACATATCCTTAGACAAAGAAGTTTTGTTAATAATATTATTTTCTCGGACGAGGCAACGTTTACCACAAACGGGGTAGTTAGTTCGCAAAACTGTCGCTATTGGAGCCGCGATAATCCTAATTTTTGTATCCGCTCTAGAAGACAGTATTCACAAAAAGTTAACGTGTGGTGTGCTATTACTTACAATGGAATCATTGGATCATATTTTATTGAAAACAATTTAAATCAACACACTTATTTGCATCTTCTGAACACTTTTTTTATGATCATTTGCAACAAGACGACTGTCCCGCTCATTCCACGATAATTGTTCGTGATTGGCTAAATCATCAGTTTGGGAACAAATGGTTTGGAAGGTATGGTCCAAATGAGTGGCCACCTAGGAGTCCCGATCTCACAATTATGGACTTTCATTTGTGGGGATATCTGAAGCAACATGTGTATAAAACCAATTTCAATAATAACCTAGATCTCTTGAAAGAAAAAATAAGAGAAGTCATTGCAAACATCCCAATACAGCAAATTAGGAATTGTTATCGGGAATTCAGATATCGAGTTGAACTATTCGGTGAACTCGGTGGTACCACGTTCGAATAGAACGTTATTTATTTTAATATTTTATAATTTATGATTAAATAAAATGAAGAAATACCTATGATATGTAATAATAAAAATACAAATAAGAAATAGTTTTCTTTCAACAAAATCGTTATTCGGCCAGATATAAAATTATATTCTAAGTAGGAAAGCAACAATAGTTTACGTAAATTTATTTTAAACGAAACCCAAAAAACTAAAAATGTTGTTTCTGGCTAACCCTGTATAGTAATCGTGAATTTGGTATTCGAAATTGTAGTTCCAATACAAGCAGACGTTTTTATAAAGAGTGACTTTTTCTTCTAAGTCTACAAAAAAAAACGTTTTAAAACATGGTTAGTCACAAACAACATTTTTAGTTTTTTGGATTTCGTTTAAATGATGAAATTAACCACTTTGACAAAAATGTATATTAGACTTTTTTGCACAATTGGTGTAATAAATCACGGTTTTGAAAATATTTTTATATAATTTCAAAAAAAATCGAAATCAAAATCATTAAAAATGTTATTTTTGATGTACCCTGTATACTAATCGTAAATTTGGTATTCGAAATTGTAGTTTCAACACAAGCAGACGTTTTTATAAAGAATAACTTTTTCTTCTAAACCCACAAATAAAAAAGTTTTTTCTCTTCCGAACTCTATCCGTGGACACACTGTATATACGCCCTCAAATTTCCAGTTAGGCTATTTTGGATTTAATAATAATTTTTTTCCGAGGTATTTGGGTATATGCATTTTTTTTTAAAGGCTCCAATGGCTTAACAAATCGACAGAAACCTATATACAGTATGATACGTCGATTTACGCTATTTGCGGCCATTTGCGACATATTGGTTTGGTTCAGTCCCCCTTAACATGGAAAAAAATTATTTTCTAAGTTATTTCGGCAAATAAATTTTTTTTTAAAGGCATTAGTATGTGACAGAATTTATTTAAACCTATATACGCCCTCAAATCTCCAGTTAGGCTATTTTGGATTTAATAATAATTTTTTTCCGAGTTATTTGGGTACATACATTTTTTTGTAAAGGCCCCAATGGCTCAACAAATCGACAGAAACCTATTTACATTCTAATATTTCGATTTACGCTATTTGCGGTCATTTGGGAAATATTGGCTTGGTTTAGTCCCCCTTAAAATAGAAAAAAAATATTTTCTAAGCTATTTCTGCAAATAAATTTTTTTTTAAAGGCATTAGTAAGTGACAGAATTTATTTAAACCTACAGGGTGTAATTTAATTGAGTGCCGATACTTAAGGGTGATAATCTATGAATGATTCTAAGATAAAAAGTTCATATGGACATATGTCCTAAACCTCTTCATTTTTGAGCTACAGGGTGTTAACATTTTAAGAAAAATATAACCTTTTTATATAAATCACTCTTAGATATTTTTATGAAATTTTGTACATACCTTTTAATCAATAAGGAGCATTTTTTGACCTAACAGATTTATAAAAATTTTTACCAGTGACGTCCGTACGGGGTTTGAACTGAATATTTTTAAAGAAAAAATGGATACGCCACTGCTTTTTCTAAAAACGAAACTTACTTTTGAAATTCTCATTTATTTTAAAGCAAATTTCGTTTATAGAGTTACTTTTGTACGACGCACCGTTTTCGCGTAAAAAATAAAAACAAAAAAAAATAAAAAATTTTATTTCAAAAATCGCGATTAATTTAAAAGGAAAAATTCCAAACCTTAAATCGAAAGCGAAATGACAAGAGAAGATAAACAGAATAAAGAACCCACATTATTTACAGTAGTTGTTCGAAGTGTCGTCCACCCACACGTATGCAAGCATGGACTCTTCTTCCCATAGACTGACGCACATTTTCGAAGATTTCCGGGGTGTTTCTTATGGTTTGGCAGCATACTAATATACGATTTCGTAACTCTTCTTCGGTATGAATCGGCACTTGGTACACTAAGCTTTTCAGATGCCCCCAGAAAAAATAGTCTAAACTGTTAAGGTCCGGAGATCTAGGTGGCCATGGCTGCGTTCCTCCGCGACCTATCCACCGATTGCGATAGGTGTGATTTAAAAATTCACGCACTCGTAAGCTAAAATGTGGAGGCGCACCATCGTGCATTAGCCACATCTGGTTTCTTAATAATAATGGAAGGTCTTCAAGCATTGGCGGCAGATCTTCTTCAAGAAAGTGTAAATATGATTGTCCATCAAGTCTTCTTGGGAGAAAAAATGGGCCTATCAAATAATCATCAATAATGCCAGCCCAAACATTTATTGAGAACTGTTCTTGATGATTTGATTCTACAATTGCATAAGGGTTTTCATCCGCCCATAAATGGTTATTATGGAAATTTCTTATTGAGTTTCGAGAAAAATTAGCTTCGTCGGTAAAAAGAATGTGCCTGTCAAATAACGGATTTTCCATCAGGTTTTGAAGAAACCACACACAGAAATTAATGCGCATCGGGAAATCTCTAGGGAGTAATGCCTGGACTCTTTGAATGTGATATGGGTATAATAAATTTTCGATGAGAATTTTCCAAACAAGAAAATGTGAAACATTAAATGTTGCCGCGATTTTCCTCGTGCTACTTTCGGGGTTCTCCTCAATTTCGTGTAAAATTCCTTCTTCAAGTTCCGGTGTTCTTACTGTTTGATGGACTCCTTTAGCACTGTGGTCTACTTTTAAAGTTCCGGTCTCGTGGAGACGTCTATGAATCCTAGAAAATGTTCTCGGATCGGGTAGTACGCGATTTGGATACCGCTCTTGGTATATCCGCCTGGCTTCGCATAAACGAAATTTGCTTTAAAATAAATGGGAATTTCAAAAGTAAGTTTCGTTTTTAGAAAAAGCAGTGGCGTATCCATTTTTTCTTTAAAAATATTCAGTTCAAACCCCGTACGGACGTCACTGGTAAAAATTTTTATAAATCTGTTAGGTCAAAAAATGCTCCTTATTGATTAAAAGGTATGTACAAAATTTCATAAAAATATCTAAGAGTGATTTATATAAAAAGGTTATATTTTTCTTAAAATGTTAACACCCTGTAGCTCAAAAATGAAGAGGTTTAGGACATATGTCCATATGAACTTTTTATCTTAGAATCATTCATAGATTATCACCCTTAAGTATCGGCACTCAATTAAATTACACCCTGTATATACGCCCTCAAATCTCCAGTCAGGCTATTTTGGATTTAATAATAATTTTTTTCCGAGCTATTTGGGTACATACATTTTTTTTAAAGGCTGCAATCGCTCAACAAATCGACAGAAACCTATTTACAGTTAAATACGTCGATTTACGCTATTTGAGGCAATTTATGACATATTTTTTGGTTTAGTCCCCCTTAAGATGGATAAAAATTATTTTCTAAGCTATTTCTGCAAATAAAATTTTTTTTAAGGGCATTAGTATGTCACAGAATTTATTTAAACCTATATACGTCCACAAAACCCGAGCTTGGCTATTTTGTATTTAATAAATTGTTTTCCAACTTATTTGGGCACATACATTTTTTTTTAAAGGCTCCAATGTCTCAACAAATCGACAGAAACCCACTTAAACTCTAATACGTCGATTTACGCTATTTACGGCCATTTGTGAGGCCTAATGAGACAAGGTAAGTAGAATTTATGTTATAGCGGGTAATGCATGGCTTAGTTGAACATAGGAAATTCCTTTTAAGTTTTGAGGTGTCTAAATATTGGCTCCCCTGTAAATTTGAAAGAAAAATTGTATTGTAATTTTTTGAGGAGGCCGATAAAATAAACTCATGTGCCAAGTTTAAATAAATTTTATTGCAAAATATAAAATTTTTATGGCTTAGGTAATACAGCAAGCACCTGCAAATTATTATTTGGCATTTACAAAACGAAAAGTAGCGTCACTGACAACATTTTCATTGAAGGCGCTTTAATTATAGCTTAATATGAGCTATTCCATTAAGGAAAAGGTATCTATGATTAAGTGGTATTACACAGGAAACAGTTTAAGAACAGTGTCTGAAATGTTTTTAATTCAATTCCCTGATAAGCCTATCCCTTTCATTTCATTAATTCAAATTCAAATTTAAAAGTTCCAAAAGTCTTTATTAAGGCAGGGCTCAACCACAGGCTGCTTAGGCCCAACCTGAAATATCTTACAAATGTAATAAAAAAATATACAGTATTACTGAAAATAACTAAATAATATATATTAATCTTATTATTATTAGTTTATCAAACAAATTATGTGATATTAAAAATAATTAAATCTGCATAAACTAGAGGTTAGGGATATTGGAACACTATCAGTGGGGCGTTTTATTCCACCCTGGATATTAATAATTCAAAGTTTCGCTGATTTCGCTTCGTTCTTTCTCGATTCGAGATCACCCTCTCTATCCCGCAACCCCTTTTGAAATATGTAACATACGAAATGAAAAAATGTGAACTATTGACTGACCTTGGATAAATTTATAGGATCACCCCTTTTGATGGTCGCGACGGCACGGTACTCGTCTTTATCTTCGACTTCAGTTTTGCGACTGATCCTCTTCCATACGTGGTCACATCGTACCGAGCACAATGAGTACTTTTGGGTAGGTACGAGGGACGATGCAAAATATTGTAAAATAAAGGAAGGTATGGAATGGATAGGTGGGTCAAGAAAAATGTATAGTAGCATAATCGTACCGGGTGTTCCACCTAAGGAGGTAATCGGCTATATCTCAGGAAGTAATAACACTAGGACTTTAGGAAAAAATATATATCGATAAAAGCGGCCAAGAGAAATTGCTGGAAATTATTTTCAAGTTCGAAAAATGACCGCTAGGGGGCGTAAGAGTACTTTCAAAATAGAAATGCCGATTTTCTATTGATTTTTCTTTATAAAAATATGTTAAAAATATAAGCATTGTATTCTTCATAAAATTATGCAACTTCATGTTAGGAATCGTTTTTTTTTCTATTTTCAATAATAAAGTGGCGGGAGAAGGTCAAACTTTTTTTCTTTCAAACGCTGATATCTCTGCTTTGGATAAACCGATTTTATTCAACTTGGTCTTGAAAGAAAGCCCTTCTTTTTCTCTACACGTAGATCTATTAACTATACCATATTGATTCTGATGGTGGCCACTAGATGGCGTTTTTCCGTAATTCCTCAATGAATAAGGATTTTCTCAAAAAAATCAAATGTTATGATATGACTTTTTCATCATATTTTATTTTAGGCTTATAAAGGCTAATAAATTGTGGAATAAAAAATCCAGGTCCGTACTTAAAATAAAAAAAGTTGATGATGGTCGCTCGAATCCGAAACGTCGGATTAATAAACTAACTCCATCAGCTTATAGAGGAGGAAAAGTTACTCTTAGGAACTGAAAACCGCAACGTGATATCTTTTGTTAAACCAGAGATTTAATTAATTAATTAATGTTTTAAAAAATGGCCAATTTTTCCATATTAATTATTATTATCTCTAATTTCTCTAGTTGGGGGCATGTCAACAAAATGGTGGGCTCCACATTTTAATTATAATTTTCACACTTCTAGACCACTGTGCGTTGAGGTCGCGGACCACTGTGCCATCCAATATCAAGTTCAATTAAACAAGAATCAGCACTTTCGGTGTATAAATACCCGAACATTGGATGGACACGGTACCTTCGTCTCACCGACTGGTCAACTACCCTGCGACAGGAGTGCCCATGTGTCTCATAGACTCGAGGTCCCTCTCCTGCTCGATCTAAAAGTATCCCTTAAGAGTCCCCTAGGCTTCAGGCTTCTCCGACTCCCGTCCTCTGGAGGCGGAGCCACGTAAAGCCCCTCAGGCACATCCCGTGAGAGCCCCATCGACAGTGCCGGTCTGGTCCACACCCCCCGGAGACATGCTGGGTTTTCTCCAGGCTACCTGATAAATAATTGGCGAATATAAATTAAAAGTCTGTATTGTTTTTTAGCCAAAGCATTTTCATTCACGCCCCGTTAGGGAAACAACCCCCAGTTGTGACAATATAAAGCATTAATTTTGAAAGTAAAACGCAAAGTTCTAACCTAGCCAAACTTATAGTCTTAAGCGGGCTCACTTTTGATTTAGTGCAAACCAGATAGGTCTTGTAGGTATTCAGAAAAAAGAACACGAATATACACTGCTCCACAAAATGCACGTTCCGAACTATCACAGAATCCGAATAATTCTTCGGTAATGGAATCATTGACATTTATTTCGCGATTGATTTTTAAGATGTTTTTGCTCGGATTTAAATTTATTTCATTTAATTATGTATGACTTTATTTGACGGTTCTCATCCCAGTCGATTCCAAGTGAGCATAAATCTTGTATAAGCAATTTAGTATATATAGTAAGAAGAGTTAAATTGTTACATGAGTTTTTTGTTATATAATAAAAAGGAAATAATTGTTGTTATTTAATAGAAAGGATTTTAATTTTTAACAAAGGATGTTAATTAGTAAAGATGAATTTTTAATTAATTAATTAAGTTTTTCTGAATATAAAAAAGCGACAAAAAGAGAAGAGAGAAAAAGATCAGGTGGCTGTTAAATGAGCAAGTCCTGTTGTCTTTAGGGCTGCGGCCGACTCGTGACTAGCTCAGATGGCCGGCAAGTGGTGTGGGTAAAACTAACGGGGGTGCACCACCTGTTATGGGGCTATTAGGTCGAGACAACAACACTGATTAAACTAATAAAACAGGAATCGTTAAGGATATCAAGAAAACACCAGACTAAACTCTAAAATCTATTTAGAAATAATATTTATTTACAATTTATTCTGACAACCCCAAATAAGTCATCGAATTGACCATAAATGAAATAAATAGAAAGGCTCCAACATAAATCAAAGTCTCTGGATAATACTAAAGATTAACTAAAAGGGGGTTCCCTATAATTATCATTACACCTTATATTAAATATCAAATTAAATATATATGGTACTGCTCCGAACAGCTGACTTTTAAACGTTGAAAGTTACGGAATTTGAGGTTATACAAAAATGAGAAGTGAAAATGTGATTTTAAATTAAGCCGGTATATATAAAATAGTAAAGTTAGAAAGCTAATGACATCATTGTGATAATTACGTGTTAACGGTGAAATTCCAGAGTGGGTTTTGACGACCTAAGCACGTTCTGGATGGGCTTTACTAGTAGTTAGACAGCACTGACAAATGGCTCGCCAAACTCCATTTCACTGGCACTGCTACTGGAGAGACGATTGTCTAAATCCCCCAGGCCAATCCGCGGTGTTGCCACGTTGCTTCATAAGGCTTGACCACTGCGCATGTTCTACGTTAGGCGCGGGAAAAGAAATTTGCTTCGCTTCTATTACAACCTGAACTAACCTTAGTCTTCATTGTCTATTACTTTTAGTCAGAATCGATGCTAATGAAAATAATGTCAATTTGTTTAAACAAAATAATGGGCTGAATTACAAATCTTTCATTTTATACTAGAAATCTAGTAATTTTAAATGTTTTGTCGTGAATTATTGATAGTTTGACTGGTTAGGTGATGATAGGATAGTTATGGGTCTTTAAAAAATCAAAATATTAAATAAATTATTGTATATAAAATATAATATTGTAAAACAACAAGCAAACCAGAAGTACAAAAATATAACTAATGTTCAAGTTCTACACTATCTACTTTGCTACAAAAAATAGATACCTACATCTATACAGCACTTTCGCATGGATGTATTTCATAGTAAATTCAATCAATGTTTTCCTGTACAAAAAGTACCACAAAGGAACTTCAACAAATCTAAGTATAGGTTGAATATTCCTGAGATAAGGGAATGTATGGATCAGTTGAATGTTTTATATGTTTTAAAAAGTAGAAGCAATCAATTCAAAAATATATACAACTATTAAAAGAAAGAGTATAAATAAAATAACTTGTTATGCGATTCCAAAAAAATCCTATTTTGCAAATAAAATAAAAAATTCTTACAATAAATCAAAAAGTACATGGTGTGTTGTTAATCAAATAAAAAGTAAAAATATCACTAAACCGCCAATTAGTTAAGAGGGATCTAACCATTGTTGCAAATGATTACTTTTTTACAAATGCTGCTACGTCTCTACTTCAGAGCTTGGATGATTTACCATTTAGTTCTGATCTGGAGTACAATGAAAACTTATTAAAAATGCACCCTACTAACGCTAAAGAAATTTTTAAAGTAGTTAAAAATCTAAAAATAAGCAAAGTTGTGGACATGATGAAATATCATCTAACTTGATAAAATACGTTATGTACAACCTATTTGTTACATAGTGAATAATTCTATGAAGTTAGGCATATTCCCGGACAGTCTTAAAAATGCACTTGTTTTGCCAATCTTTAAAAAATACGATGAATTAGTAATAGATAACTACAGACTAATAAGCTTGCTTCCATCATTTTCTAAAGTGTCTGAAACTGTGATATTTGAACGTTTGCTTCAATTTTTTGTGTCGAATAATTTCGTAAGTGATCAAAAACATGGGTATAAGGGAAACACAAACTGCGGTATTTTAATTTATCCATTATATACTAGATTCCTTGGAAAAGGGACAATTTCCTCCTAGGGCTCTTTTTGTATTTATCAAAGACTAATGGACACATTAAATTTTAACAAATTGCTTAAGAAGCTACGGTATCAGAGAAACAGCCCTAGATCTAATTAAATCTTACTTATTTAAAAGGAAACAACAAGTGTTAATGAATGAAAGTCTCCGTCAACATTGGAGTACCGAAGGGTAGTGTTTTGGGACCATTTATTTTTGTTATATATATGAACAACATGACAGAAATATCTAAAAGCGATAATGATTGGTGTAAAATAACGAATTATGCAGATGATTCAAGTATATTGGTGAGTGACAATGATGTGATGCTTGTTAAAGCAAAAACTAAAAGTATTATGATGGGTGCAAGTGCAATTGCAAAAAACAAATTAATATTAAACAATAATAAAACTAACATATTAATATTTAAAACAAATAGGTCTCGTGTAGAAGAACCACAAATAATAGAAGTTGACAATAAGTCATTAAGTTTAACTGAGAAAGCAACATTCCTAGGGGTTATCTTGGATGATGTCTTGTCTTGGGAGCACCACGACAATTACATTAAACAAAAAAATGAATTCAGTTTGTTACAGTCTTCGTGCCTTGGCAAAATACACAGATTTTCAAACTAAGAAGGTTTATCATTCGAATTTTGAGATTCACATCCGATATTGTATAGTTCAGTATGGGAATAGCAAGGACGTAGGAAAATTATTTGTGTGGCAAAAAGGGTATTAAGAATTATATTAGGGCTAAAATTTAGAGAACCATGTCGAGGTAAATTTAGGGAAAACAAATTGTTAACTGTAACTGCTGTCTATATACAAGAATGTATATTTTTTTACAAAAGTAGAGAGTAAATTAGAAATATTACGTTTATATATGATTTGCCATGGCATATAAATGGTCATTTTGCGCGGAGGTAGAAATAAATAGAGTTGAAGTATTGGTTAATACATTCTCAGTAATTTTTGAAGATTCTTCTTTAGTCGGTCTATTATATAAGGCTTTTTCAGGTTTCCTTTTCCTTTTTGTTGAAGAAAATCTTAGCTGGGGCTAAATTAGTTTGGGAAATTCTTTATTTACTAGTGTCAATTTTTCATTGTTGGAATATTTCGGCAAATCTGACAAATTATTAATATTACTTAAATGAAATAGAATTTGTTGAATAACGTCACTATCTACAGTTTCAAAATCAATTTGTTGTAACTTACAAAATATTACATTTATAATATTTAAAGCCTTACTACTTGACGATTCTCTTGGATCATGATGAACAAATGACTTTAAGAAATCTGCATGCTCATATAAATGAGAATTTTTTACATCAGCATTTGGTGGCTTGGTTGGCAACTGGTGTGTACTTTTTTGAACAATATAATGTAAATGCTTGCAAATAATTGTATTCAAATTGTTATCAAAGCATGTACATGAGTACATATGTATACATATCAAACAGCTTGAACAATAAACCTCACAACACCTAATTTCTGACAATTTTTTTATTTCGTAAAATTCTCCAGATTCTTTTATCACCTTCCAGTAGATATTATTGCTACTTTCTATGTCATATTTTAAACTTAGAGCTTTATTATGCCTTCCAAATATATTTTTTAGGATATATGTATTCTTTCCTTTAGTAAGTTCAATTATTCGTTCAACACACTTATCTTGAAGATACTTAAGTACTACATGTAACCCTTTGTCTAAACGCTTAACTGTTTTTCTATCCAGATAAAAATATTTTATAATTTTATGCATGGATTCAAGGTGCATATTTGTGTTAATACCGCATTCTTTACGAAAACAGTATGCCAACTTTTTGTAGTTGCTGCAATAATTGAAAGTAAAATATTTTCCAAAATTTTCTGTGGCTTCATCAGAAAGCATATATTCAACAGCATTTTTTAAGGCGTTCGGGAAATCATGCTCATCTGTCTCTTGTTGTAAAACTTTAAGAACATTATATACATTGTTTCGCTTTTCAACATCAGTAATCTTATTTAAATTACACTGCCAGGCACGATCTATATGCCATGCGCAAAACAGCTGATAAGTAGCAGCACCCATAACAGAACACCAAGAGATATGAAAATGCTTCTGCAAGATCTGACATAAAAGTTTTCACATAAATGTTTCCTACTTCTAATTTTATTTTTTGAAAAAATATACTATATATTAAAGAATCCTGTCGATTACAGAACATAAAGGCCACAGCAGGAAATCGTTGGTTAAATTCATCCACAATCATAAGTGTTGTTAATATAAAATCATAGCCATTAAGGCCATGAGTACCATCAATCGCTACAATATTACCTCCAAATTGTTTTAGCAACATCGTTTGTACCTTATTCATAACTATAAGACAAAAACATGATTGTCGAGGCCTTTACTTGATGAAAATCCATGTTAAACATGTAAGAAAAAACACACTAAGTTTTCGATTTTCACTATATTATGTATTATCAAAACATGACAGCTGTTTCGGTACACCGTACCTTCTTCGGATGATGAGTACTTAATACTAGTATAAAAATGGTTTACATGAAAGACAGGTAAATTAAAGGTATTATTGATATAATTACGGGAAAATACAACACAATTTACAAATTTAATAATGGCGACCTGTTTAAATCTAATTGATCGTTTAACAATAGATTGGAATTCTTAAGTTTGTTAATCTCCAGGGATTCTACCTTTTGTTGTATAAGACAAAAATCTTTTTTTTTCTAAACAGTCAGAGGAGTCTCCTTGTCTTTTATAAAATAATACTGAATTGTTATCTATGCCTTTGGAGTAACATTCAGCCACCCATAAATCTACTGATATTGCATCGTCCTGGTGCCTTTTTCCATCTACAACTTCAATATTAAAACTGGTTTTTATATTGTGAATATCTTTAGATGTCAACAAGTCAATTATTTTTAAATGTGTTGACATATCTTCTCTTACTCCTTCCAAAATTCTAAAAAGAAACAACATATTACAACACCTTAAGTAAATAAAATTTAATTAAAAATTTATAATTAAAGTCTGATATTTGTGATATTATGACTCAACCTTAACCTAATACATACAAGAAATAAAGGTAATTTAGTCTTAACTAGTCAGATGTAATAATGTTCTAAGTTGTGCTCATGCTCACCCAAGGTAACATTTCTTGCTATGCTACTGGCACCTGCAGATATCATGTAATATGCGGGAAGTAAAAAGTACTTAACCAGTATAAGCATTTGAAAACTTACTTATTTGGTCTAACTCCATTAACTAATTTTGATGCAACCACCTGTCTGTCCTCCTTTAACAATCTTAAGTGTTGCAGGTCAATAGTGTGCCCATAATGTGTTTTCTGCCATTGAATATCTAGATAACTATTAAGATTGCTAATTAATTTAATCTGGCTAGTGCAGCTTGAATCCATTTTGCTCAAACCTTGACCCTTAGCATGCGTTTATATTCCTTATTTGGTTCTCTAGTATTCTCGGATTTTTCTGAAAAATGCAATTTTTCAATAGGTTCTTATTTTTCTAGTAGTAATTTAAAAGCTTACCGTCTTTGCTTCGATTGCAATTATAATAGTATATTTCCCCATTTGTGCTGCTAGATTTTAATTTAAAAATATAATTACAATTATTTTCTTTTTCAATTGTTGATTTCCATGCTTGAAATTCTGAAATTCTCATTAAATTAAAAAATATACCTAGTTAGAAAAAAACAGAAATAATCTATTCAGGGCCCACCCAGAGCTAGCTACGCCACTGTTTAGACTTTATTTAATTAGTACAAAGGCAAAACTAACCCCCAACCATTTAAAACTGACTCGCAGCAGGTAAATCATATCTACAACATTGCCTACAAAACTGAAGTCATATTCAGCAGCTAGCAAAATGAAATCCACACCCATATAGAAAAAAAATAGAAAAATCAGTAAAAACCAAACTCCAAAGTACTAACCACAAACAACCAAAACCACAAATAACCAAAAGCCATTATAGTGTATACAAAGTCCATTGAAATGACATGAAAGGTAACTACAGACCAGTAGTCGGCGGCTTTGTTCTAAAAAGCAAATAGGGACTACTGATTGATTTACCTTTGTCATTTCAATTGACTTCATAGTATTATAAACTTTAACACTAGCTCCTCAACCAGGTAAAAAAAGCCAAAACCAATTTAATTAAATATTTTTTAACAATATTGTCAATATTATGGTCCGACTTCACCTGATGGTTTTCCTTCATAACATCTTACAGTTGTTATAAAGCACAATATCTATTTGGAAAAATATTTTTATTACTAAGAAATTGTAGGTATAGAAAAACAGAAACAACAAAATAGAAATTAAATTAGGGCTAATAAATTAATTAAATTATAGATAAATTATATGTCATTAGCTAAGTTCACTTCCAAATAGTTCTGATGTTAGGGGTTTGATCCTCTGTTACATGAGGACAGAACTCACCGTTCATATCCTTGACTGAAGTTTTGATCACCTCAAATATTAAACTGTGAGCCTTAGTAAGATGGTCAATCAGCCCATTGCTCTGCTAAAATGAATTGTTGCAATCCTATTCCAGACATTTAAAATTGCACACGCTTTTGTCATAGGAAAGAGGGCTTGTTGTCATCTTATGAATATTTCTTTGATGCTTATCCATATTACATCGGGTTGAAAACACCTGATCACATACTTTACATATGACTGGCATTTTAACGAAAAAGGAACAAAAATATTATTAATTTGTGGCAAACCAAAAAAACAAACAATAACAACGAACTAAAAAAAAGAAGTTAGCTTCTTATTTAAGGTTATAGTATAACTGTCAAACAGTAAACACGATGTATTTCGGGTTGCCACCTAACAGACGCGATGTGGCAACACCGAGGATTGGCCTGGGGGATTTAGACAATCGTCTGGAGAGACTTGCTCAAGCTAGCCTCTATGTATCGCCAGGCCTTCGAAGACACCTCGACGGATGAAGGGGTGCTAAGCTCGGGCATTCAGCAAAGTGACCGCAGGCACCAGCGGTATGCCACAGCCAGCAGAGTGGAAAGCAGGATCATGCAGTCCAAAACAACATAAACGTATACCAAACGTAGGCAGGAAGGCAAAACAGAATAGGCTGACAAAAGGGTGTGAAGATAAGAAAAAGGTGAGAAGAAAAAAAAGGCCTGAAACAAAAGCAACGCATGCACTTGCTGGCTGCAATATGACGTGAATGGTAAGAAATAAATGATACTTGAAATCTACTTAACGTTATAAAAAGCAAAGCTGCTTATCTCTTGCAGAAGGTATAATCTAAAACTCACCTGAGGTGGTAGTTGGCCTTTCTCGTAGAAAATAAGTAGAAATTTGGGGAGAAATCCGAAGCAATTAAAACAGCAAAATAGCTTTCGGCGCTGAAGATACTCGGCCACCGATAAAATGCTTGGGCCCCCAAATCCCTCACTAAAATAGCGAAAATAGCGTCAGTGGTCCATATTGCACCACTGCAGGAACCAAAGTGATCTAAGAAAAAGGTTCTTCTCCTTCCAAAAAGGCGGATACGTTTGACAGTCAGAGTTTTAGGGAATATCAGCTTTACTTAGCCGCTTTGACATATGACACAATAATAACAACAATAAAGTAAGGACGGTTAATTAATTATTTTCAATTAGGAAAAATACTCTGGGAAAATTTGAGAAAAGTTAACCTTCCACACAACGCTCCTGATCTGATGAAAGGTAAATTTAAGGGGCTGAAGAATTTTCTCTAACCTTTAATATGTCATGTAGCCAAAGTGTCTGTTACCATTGGTTTCGTGTTTTTAGCCTTCAAGCATGAAACTATGGCCTTTAAAATGGATTGGTTTTAATCGAAATACCCATATGGATTAATAATAAACTCAGAAACGGCCTGAAGAACCGGCAGGACTAAGAAAAAGATATTTGTTAAAAAGAAAACTGAAATTGTCATCTGTAGATTATTGTTTGAGCAAGAAGGCTCTGTATAAAGTATTTGTCTTGATTTTTATCATTAAAATAATTAATTTTATGAAGCAGGGGGTGAGTTTAAAAGTCAATTACTATTATTTTTATAGCGGCAAATCTGACCTGTAACAAAATAACCTGCAGGGTCAAGAGTTCGTGCAAGTTCACTTGTTAACACTAGAATATTTATAGCAAAACGCATCGGAAACAGGGTCCTATTTTAAACCTAGAATTTTTAAAATATTATCATCCATATCAACAGAGATGTCCTTATTAAATACGTGAGATTCTGGAAGATCTTTAATTAAATCTGAACAGTTACTTGTCCACTTTCGGGCTTCAAACCCGCCACGGGCTTATAGCTCCACAATCTGGTTTTTTATTACAACTAGCTGTTCAGTGGTAGCTGCGCCACCTGTTAAGGGCTGCGGTTGTGGACGGTACATAGCAGAAAATGAATTGTGAGTTTATTTATAGTATCGTAAAGTAAAAGAGCTAGCAAAAAATATTTAAGACAAAAGTTTTAGGGTTTTTTAAAGTCTATTAGAACTTAAAAAAAATAAGTATACAGGAGTCGAAAAGCCGTAAGGAAACAAATTTACTTTTTTTTTAATGGAACACCCTGTATCTTAGAATAATTTTGGATTCTACATAAAGTTACAATTATTAGACGGTATTCCATTAAAAAAGAGGTTTACTTGTTTCCTACGGCTTTCTGATTCATCCGGTATACTTACTTTTTTAACATTTTTATAGACTTTAAAAAACCCTAAAACTTCTGTCTCAATTATTTTTTGCTAGCTGTTTGACTTTAAGAAATAATCGACCGTTTCCATACATACCAACGACCCTGTATAATTTTTATAAATATTTAAAAATTGAAAAAGGGATCAGGCACTAAGCTCCAGCATAATTTACGTACTTTGTCATTTTTAATACATGGCCACATATCTTCCTAGTTTTTCCCGAATGAATCCCCAGGTTAAACAACCATAACAGCCTTTTATAAAGTATGATGTTGGTTAGGATTCGTGGAAAGCTAACGTTTTCTCTAAATCAAAAGGTAATGTCTCCAGATTAGGGGTTTCTTTTGCTCCTTTAGTACTTGATGTCATTCTCTTGCTTTTTTGGCAACATTTAAATGCTTATTATGTTCTTCTTTAACCTGAGAATAATTTTCTGAGGTTACTATAAATGTCACATTTGATGCAAGTGTCTTTTTCCAGTGAGACTTTCTTGTTAAGTGACATTTTGTATAAAAAATTTTCTTGCACTTTGACAAACTTACTGGATTTTCCACTTCTTCTTTATAAAGATTGTAAATGAATTCCACAGTCATGTAAGATGACAAAAACTCTTTGTGAGTAACAGTTCGCCGATAATGCGATTTATATCTTGGAAGTCTATTAATCTGTTCCATCACTTCATTTATTTTAGCATCTGGTAAAGTCTTGTGGTTCTTATATGCTCCTCGATGTTCTTTAATATCTAAATTGCGAAACTTTTTAAGGACAGTGTCAACAGGTTTAGTGGAAATCGCTAATGTGTTCACAAACATATTTGGACAAATAGGAAAACTTTCGATGACGTATGTCTCGACTCCTAGTAGATGGATTGGCTAGTCCTCCGCGTTTGATATTACCTTGCGTAGCAAAAGTAATTTTGCTTTCGTAACATCCAGTTTGCCAAAATTTTTTAAAAAGAGCATTTCTGATATCCATAGGCAACTTTACGGAACACTTTTCTTTACAGTTACATATGAATTCAATAAACTGTTTTGGCGTGACTTTTCTCCTGCTTTATTGAACTTCGTTTAGATTTTTTTTTTACTTTTTTTTGTATGACTGGAAAATGTTTTTTTTTTGTGTTTTCCCGGATTTAGTTTTTTATTATTATTACATTGGTAGTCATTATTGGAACAATATTTACTACTGGAAGTTTCACTTATATTATTAGCAATAGCAATGTTTGTAATATCTGTAAATCGTTTTTATTTTCTATCTACCAAATCTTCTTCACTATCAGAGCTTTCTATATCACATTGAAAACCGGGATAACGAATGTCATCATCAACATCAATTTCCGTAAGAACTGCAGTAATTTCTAGTAACTTTTGAAGGAGCAGGCAAAGATGAATGATTATTATCGTTATGGTTATGACTATGAATATTATTATTAGGTAAATCAAACATTATATCACTTTAAAGCAGGTTCATCTGATATTTTTTTCAGGATATTCTTCTATTAAAAAATTTGCGGAAGTCCCAATCTCCTTTTGGTTTCTACTTGTATTTAACTGCATAGTGCTTTGAGGCAATAAAAAGAAATCAGTGCACATGCAGAGTACAGAATTTGGGAAAGTTAATATTCGAACAAGGAACCAAGTACACGTACAGCTTCGGGGTTATTGTAAGAAGTGGTAAAATTTTCATACATACCATGAATATTTTTAATGATAGTTGTGTTTTATTCCTCAAGCACTAATCTCAATATTTCTCTTCTTCTCGACATATTCACGGGCGGAAATAGTACAAGATAACCGACTTTAATCACTATAGTGATACATGTGCCTAACTGCTACTTGTGGTTCTCTATTCAAAAACAAATATAACGGAATGTTCATTTTCGATATACGAATGTCTCTTTATAGATGTCGCTAGAGGTTAATAATTCAAATAACGTTAAAAATTTTGTTATGTAATAAAGTAGAAATGGCAATATTAGCCGTTTGGCGGATGCTTATCCCTTCTATTTATGACACTGATATCAAATACCCAGTATCTCTCTTTATTGAAATATTAATATCCATTATTACTTAACATTTTTTTATATGTTTTTAAATTATTAACAAATTTACAAACGCTCACAAACAATCGTGCCCTAGCCAGGATTCGAACCCGGAACCTGCCGATTGCCAACCGAGATGGCTGCCCACAAGACTACGGAGGCCGCCACAGAAAAAAATATTGTGATTTTTACAACAATTGTAGACAAATTCGCTAAAATTGGTGTAAATATGGGGACGAGAACAATTTGTTGTAAATTTCTATATCATATTGTTTCCTTATTTATAAGTAATTATGCAACTATCTGGCACAAGCGGTACAAATAAAGTATTCAAATTGTTTTTGAATTTAAAAATATTGTAAGAAACATGTTAAAATAATAGCTTGTCACCTTATGCTATACAAGTTTGTAAATAATGTAAACATGTATTAAGAATAAAATAAAATGTATAGTTACAAATTTCACAAAATTTTGTTGGATATATTTCAATATACTATTACAGGAAAAGTTGAAATGTCTTGTTAAACATTTCACAACAATTTGCAGGAAATGTCTTACAGAAACTAACGAAAGGGATAGAATAAACCTCAGAATCTCTGTTTCCAATGGTAGGATGCTTCACTACTGCTACCTGTAGACCGATTTTGAACTCTTTGATTCTCGTCAACACAGGGCACAATTATGACAATGATGAAAATGGAAACAGCTTAAAGCTGCGATATTCTTCTGCGTAGGCAGTACAATATATGCAGCGCCATCTCTTCCAGCAGTCTCTAGCAATTTAGAGTACTTAATGCCATATGCTGGTTTATTACAGTGCAGTAAATACTACAAATTGTTAAGGATTTTTATATTTCAATATGTATTAATCTTGAAAATTGTTAAGTTTCTGCAACAAATTGCCTTAAATTACACATTTTAAAGTAGTGTAGTAAATACTGTTGTTGAAGATTTTTATATTTCGATATGTGTTAACCATTACAATTGTTGAAGGTTCTCCAACAAATTGTTTTAAATTCCACATTTTAAACTAGTTTAGTAAATACTACAAAATATTAAAAATTTTCATATAATGATAGGTATTAATTTTGAAAATTGTTTAAGTTTCTAGAACGAATTGTTTTAAATCACACATTTTAAGCTAGTGTAATAAATACTGCAAATTGCTGGAGATTTTTATATTTGGATAGGTATAAAACCTGACAGTTGTTCAAGTTTCTACAACAAATTGTTTTAAATTACAAATTTTAGACTTGGAGTAAAGTTGCATAGAAATTGTGAAAAAAATTCACATATCATTATGTATTTTACACAATAAAATTTAACGATTAATAGTATAAGTAGTCTTGTCTCACTTACATCGATAGAACGCATATTAGATTTTACAAGTATCAGTTTAAAATTTTACTACAAAATGGCAAATACAAATCGGTAGTAAATATTTCAACAGGCACTAGAGATTTTTAAAATATTTTTAGCATTTTTTTTTAACAAATGTTAGGATAAATGTTACAACCTGTAGCAAATGAAAAGATACATTATTGTTGACATTTTTTATTTTATTTTTAATTTTTTTTCGTGCGGCTTAAGAAAAATATAACAACATAATTTTTACGCTGTGGGCATCTTTAAAGGGAAACGTTTGCGGACAAATAATGTAGAAGTCGTTTTTTTACTTGAAAGCAAAGTAAACGCAAAATATAATTTGATCCTTTTCCTCCTAACCCACTTTACACACTTCCATATTTCTATCTGTGGCTTTCGCGGCTTTAGTAGGTAGTCAGCGGACGGATGTTCATGTCAGGGCCGTTTCGACCAATAACCGGACACATTAGTTTTTTTTTTATCTTCTGTACTCTGTCAGAATCTTCGACCCCCTCCCCCCCCCCCGTCGCCCATCTTTATCGTTAGAAAGTGGGACGCTACGGGACTTTTTGTAACGTTCGTCCTTACAGTGTGGGGCGGGGTCGCAAAATTGTGGATCCGCCCTGGTCGCGATAATTGGCTTTTGACTCTGTTACTTACAATTATTCCTTCATTATTAGTTTGATTTTGGTAAAGACTACTTTTACATAATAAAAAATAGTTTCAAAATTATTAAGTATTTATTAATTTTGGAAATTGTGTGGCTCCTGTGCAGATCTAAGTAAGTAGCCATAATAAATAATATTACTTGTATTTTTTTCTATTAGGTATTTGGTATCCACAGTGTTTGAGCATAAATTGTTTTTGTATTCTGCCGTATAAACAAGTAATTTTACGGAGTTTTCAGTTTGAAATCTTCCAGGAACAAAAAACTGTTTTGAACTGTTTTTAATACAAATATTTTTGCTTGCTCAAAAAATCCACTTTTCCCATATATTTTTTTGTGAATCCGTTTAGTTTCTACAAAAATAACTTTTTTCTTTTCCTCGCAGCTCGCAATTTTTCAATAAAATTCAATTATACAGTGAGAACGTACAGGCTAGAAAAAATTCATTCAACATTCATGTGTTTTATTTTCGCAAAAACGGTTCGAACTCGTCAATTTTTTATTTTTGTTGTGCATTTTTTTCAGCTTATTTCATGTATACAGCTTGTCTCAAAAACAAGTTATGACGGTTTACTTTATTTTTTTAAATGAATACCCCCATTTTATAATATTTCTCCATAGAATTCTATACATGTTTCATGAAATATCTTAAATACTTAGATTCAGCCGTTTGCGAGAAAACTGCGTTTAAACTTAAAACAACAACACATTATTTATTAGCGAAAGAAAAGAAAATTCAAAAGAAACTAAAAGTTACTTTATTAAATGTTGGAAATGACCTCCACCAACAGTCTGGCAGTATCCGAGACGATTTTCAAATTATTGCAGAACGTTATTAACGACATAAGTTTCTATCAATCTTATTTCACCTCTTATTCTGTTCTTTAAATATTTAATACTGTTTGGTCAGTTAATATATACCTTAGACTTAGGATAACCCCACAAAAAAAAATGTAAAGGGGTCAAGTCTGGAGATCTGGCTGGCCATTCAATTGGACCTCGTCGGCCAATGAATCGTTCGGGACAAACGGTATTAAGGTACTCACGCACACGGCGCGGCGGGTATAATGGGCCGGACCTCCGTCTTGCTGATACCACAAAAAAATGTTCGGTGCATCGGGATCTTCTGGATAAGGATATAATGTGGCACGGTAGATCATTATCTAAAAATTCTAAATATGTTTCACCTGTCAAATTTTCGTCAATAAAAAAGGGTCTCGAAATTCTATTTTCAACAATGCCGGCCCTAACATTAATTTTTTAAGGATATTGGGTCTGACATTCCATAATCCAGTGTGGACAATCTGTATACATGCAATAAGCTGCAAAAAATGCACAACAGAAATAAAAATCGACGCGTAGGAGCGCTTTTTCGAAAAAAAAAACCTCAATTTTAAATGAATTCGTTTTTACGCTCTCACTGGATTCTCACACTTAAACAAAAAGAGGTTCTAAAAAAAAGTTATTGTTATTTCTCTCAAAACTTTTTTTGTGAATGTAACCATTTTGCCCATTAGCGAAAATGGTTTGTTCTGAATCTCAATTTTTGTTGTTGCAGAAAAGATATACGCAAAATCCCCAATGCCAATAGTCAAAATAATACACAATTTTCCTTTATCCAATCCATTCAGCGTGGGCAAACGAAACTCGGGTGACATACGAAAACAAGAATTTCGCCAAAATACCTACAGTGTAGCCCAAATTGGGCCTACATACAGAGGGACCTTGAAACTATAGAATATAGAGAAACTGTTAAATATGAAAAATCTTTTTTGTTTTTGACACATTTTAAAAAGACCAAAAAGTTGCGTTTTCGAAAGTATGCTGGAGCTTTTTTATTTTTTACTATTTTGGCAATCCGTAAAACTTTAAAGCAAATTTTAGTTCTGCAATTGTATTCTGAACTCAACGTTCCAGTTATTTTATACCATCATCGGGTTCATTTTTTCCTATAGACGCCATATTGTTTTTTGTACTTAGAATAGAATAGAACAAAATAAAATATAATAGAATAGAATAGATATATTACCATTTAGATACAGTCTATACATTGGGTCGTCAAAAGGCAACTATTGACGTCAGCTTTACGACGATATATCACGTATTGGCAAATAAATGAAACTGACTTGGAAAAACAAGAAAATTAATTTTGGCAATATGTCAAACATGACAACAACGCCTTAGGCAGGATTAATTAGATTTTAAATTTCTTTTAAATCTCATATCAGTATATTATTTTATTTTTTCTTAGTTAATAATTGCATATTAAAATTTTAAATAATAAAATAAAATTGAAGAAGTAGTCCATTCTTGCAGTGGAGTTGAAATGATATATAAATAAAATGTGGAGGAAGACTAAGAGCTTTTTATTTCATATAATAAAATAAAAAACAAGGGGAAACTTTAAAAGCATTATGAATAATAATTATTGTTTGAAAAATCGTAAGAAAAATGGCCGTTTTTAGTAATACATTTTTGACACTTTTTCAACACCGCAATGGTGACCCTGCGAAGAGTGGCGCCATTTATGCTGGTAAACATATATCTTACTCTCTCCTTTAATTTTTTTACAGTTTCGGGGAGTTGAAACTTATAGACTTCATTTTTTACGTACCCTCATAAATAAAAATCTAGAGGGGTTATATCGGGGGACCTAGCAGGCCAATGAACTGGTCCGCCGTCTACTTTATAATCGAATGCATGTCTTAAGAAAGTTTAAACCGTATTGTTAAAACCAAATATTATTTAGTTGATTTTAAGGAGCTCTTGCCTCTGTATCTTTGGCCAATCAACGTATGATTAACAGAATGGTCCGATAAGTCATACATACCACTCCATACAGTAAAGCCAAATCGGGTTTGCAGTCTTCGTTGAGCCAATTGGTGAGGGTTTTGTGTAGCTCCAAAATGATGGTTGTGTCTATTAAACCAGTGGCGGCTCGTGACATTTAGATGAGGTGAGGCGAATTTTTGGTGTCTGACCATATAGGCAAAGCCTATAAATATATGGAATATTTTTATGGACCACACCCAATTTTACTAAATTTAGTAGGGCCTTTCATTCTCAGATGTCTTAATAAATCCAAGTTTATTTTGCAATTCATCATAGGATGTTCTTTTTTGTCTTTATAAATTTTTGTTTTGAAAAAATTACTTTTTATAAATTAAATTAATACGCCTATTTTTAGGGCCGCAAATCTGTCAATTATATCATCATAAAATTGGCCAATATTTTCACTAAGATTAATTAATAATTCTTTTTCAATTGACATGACTGACAGGGCGTTCAGTCTGTCTTGTGAGATTGTATTACGTAAATAAGTCTTAAGGCGCTTCAAACAAGAAAAATCTCGTTCAGCTTGTACGCTAGTAACTGGAATTGTTAAAATTAATACTGCTAACTTATAGACTTCCGAAAATATAGAGATCAATTTTAGTTCATTTATTAGTTTAAGTGTGTCAAGTATGGAAATATTTAAAAATTGTTCATCTCGATAAATTATGCTCAATTCACTGTTTAGACGCTCTTTGTCAAAAATTTTAGGGTATGTATTTTCTAATGAGTTTAATAAGTCGTTAGGAAAATTGGTGGAAAACTTTTTATAAATTGTACTATTAAGAAGTTTTACAAATTCAACTTTGTTTAGATCTTCAAACCGTACATTAATTTGAAACATTATACAATCCAAAATCTCGTAATACAAAGTTTTATATTTTTGAAATAATTCTGTTTCACTCATTCTAGAATTTTGTCGGTTAGAAACAACACAGTTATGTATTTTTACTTCGTCAATAATGGACTGTACTATACTTTCGCAGCGGATTTCTTGTAATCGAGTAACAGCAATGTCAATTTGTGATTTACAATAATGAACATCTAGATTACTTAGTTGAAAAATTTGAAAGAGGATATCAGTAATTAAAAAAATGGTTTTAAAGGTAAATGTTAAAAAGGCAAATTCAAAATCAAATAAGTCTTTTAAATAACCCTTGGCCATATAAATTGTTTCTGAGTCTAATTCTCTGTTTTCTACCATATCTTTAAATACCAAAACTAGGCCTTCCCAGTTATTTGCAACAAAGAATAAAATTTTTGACCTAGAATACCATCTAGTGTCATTGGCTTGAGGCACTCTTTTTTTTATTATTTTATCTAAAATAGAAGTTCGCTTATAAGATTTATGAAAAAATGACGGCCAACCTTTTAACGTTGCAAAAAAGATTCTGGTTTCTCTAATATTTTGTGTACCTTGTTGTAATATTAAATTAAGTCTGTGTGCTGCGCAATGGGTATAAAGTGCCTGAGGGGCATCAGATTTAATTCGCGCTTGTAGTCCTATCAGTTCTTCGGCCATGACAGCTGCTCCATCGTAACATTGGGCTACCAATTTTTCCTTAAAATTAAAAGGCTGCAGGACAGTAGTTAGTAAATCATATAACGCAGAAGCCCTCGTATTTAAAAACTTACATCGAAAAATCCTAAAAAACGTTCCTTAATTTCTGCTGATTTATTTACGTACCGTAGTGAGTTATGTGACCACAACTGTCCCAGGATTCCCACGAAAGCCTCCAGTCTGCAAAATATAAGATAAGAAGATGCGAGCTTATAAATAGGATTAAAACCAATGTTTGATAACTTTTTTTGCATTTTACTATATTGTACGTTGTAATAAAGTTCCTGTTGAACTAAATTGTGTTTTTTAAAAACTGTTGTGCGAAATAACGAATCAAAACTGGCGCAGTCGGTAGGATTATTTCGGAACGGTTCCACAAAAATCGCATAAAACGTGAAAGGCAACCGAGTGTCTTTTTAGACTTTACCGAAAATCCGAGTGCAACACCCTTGGGAAACCAATTTGGACAACAGTTCCAGGCAAGGACAAAAATCGCCAACCCCTGGAAACCCGAGAACCAAAAAGGACAAAAATCGCCGACTTTGGAACTCACCCTTAGCTGTAGGAAGTTGACGAAGACAAAAATCGCAGACTCGACTTCACCTTAGGATAAGAAACAAAGAAACAAGAAAATGAAATTTCCATTGTAAGTCTAATTTTGTTTTCCATTTACCATTTTTTCCCGAATTTCCAGTGTATATAATTATAGGTCATAAGATTTTGCTTTCTCTATTGGAAAATGGTTATTTTCTTTTAAATAAAAAGTAACTTTCTCTTATATCAAATATTCGTATATTTTAGTATGTATAAATTTAAATGTCTAATTTAGACGATTTAAATACAATTTTCGCTAAACTATCTACAAACGCTTTTCTAGAAACTATTCAGGAGACAGGCACAGAAACGCAGTTTCAACCCGAAATCAACTCATTAATCGCACCAGCTAGATTAAACATAAATAAGCCTCCAACTACAAATTATCAATTATTGAAACTTTATGTCGATATTATACCGCAGTATAATGGTGATTCTCACACTTTAGGTATTTTCCTTGAAAGTGCCGAAAATCTGATTAAAGCTTTTTCAAGTCAAGACGCGGATTTAAATACATTTATATTACGCGCAATAATTGGTAAATTAAGTGGAAGAGCGCTTATTCTTATCGGTTCTAGAATAGAATTAAGAACTTGGGAAGAAATAAAACAAGTTCTAAAATTATGTTTCGGAGACCAACGTAATATCGATTGTTTGGTACAAGATCTTTTAGCTCTTACGCCAAATAGGCAAGAAACACCCTATAACTTTGGGATGAGGGTTCAAGATCAACGCAGTTTAATAATTTCTCAACTTAACCAGAACAATGACATAACAAAAGAAGAAAAAATTATCTATCTTCAAAGCTATGACTCTCTTGCTTTAAAAACATTTATAAAAGGTTTAAACGGGCAACTCCAAAATAACATTCGTTTAAGAAACCCAGATTCCTTAGAAAAAGCCATGTCATTAGTTATAGAGGAAGAGAATTTCTATTACAGTCAAAATAAAACACAACTTTAAATACCCAATCATATAGGACAGTACAAAGAATAACACCAATACAAAAAAGCCAGGTACCACAAAACAACCCACCGAGAACAAACTTCACCCCAAATTTTAATTTTTCACGACCACCCAATTTTACAAATACCTACACCATTCAGATTCCCAAATTTTAATTCTCAACCAAGGTTCAATCCACCCAATTTTAATCAGTCAAATATAAATAACTTTAACTCAAACCCTTTTAACAATAATAACCGACCTATGTCAAACCAAAGCAGGTTAAGACCATTTAATACATTTAATAATAATGCAGTTCAAAGACAGTTCTTTAACCCGAGTAGACAATTTTACTCAAATAACTCACATCAAGGACGATTTTTACCAAAACCAGAACCTATGGACGTATCATCTGGGAATACGCACCTAAACTATTTAAATACACAGTATCAAGACATGCAGAATCAATTATTATTCGACGAAAACCAATATAATCAATACGACCAATATGACCAATACAATTACCCTAATTCTGGTGACAATTACTCCTCTTTACAAGAAAATAGTACAGATTATTACTATGATCACGACAACCAATACAATAATATTAATAATACTAATCCTCAACTTACACACACGGATCAAGTTTCTGATGAAACAAATACGTTTAAACATCCCACGGAAAATACATGCGAAAACGATAATAATATAAATTTTCGTGCAGTACCACCTCAAATCGAGACAACCTAATTACTCTTAATTTTAATAAAGCAAACTTACCACATATTTTTATCCCTGAATTAAATGCAAACTTTCTAATACATACAGGTAGTTCTAGAAGTATAATGAACCCCGAACTAGCTTATAAATTTTATAAAAATAGTATTTTTCAAGAAAACTTTAACATTTAAACGGCTCATAACATTTCATACCATAATGAAGTAATTTTAATACCCATTTTTAAAATATTTAATGTCAATGAAAACCACAAATTTAGTGAGAAGTACGATGGCCTTTTAGGTACCGACCTTTTAAAACAAATAAAAGCCTCCGTAAATATTGATCAAAAATTATTAAGTACACCCAATGCAGAAATTGATATTATTTACGAATCCAAAGAATTCACAGAATTTAAAAATAAATTAAAATTAAACAATCATATTATCATTATTCCGCCACACACAGAACAAATTTGCAAAATTCCGGTAAACCTAGAAAATAGTGTAGGCCTGACGAAGCACATCATTCTTGCCAAAAATATCGAATCTCCCCGTGCAGTTGTCAATGTAAAAAATTTCTTTGCAATTACGACCATTACTAACGCAGATGAACGCGAAGTAGAAATAAAATTAAGTACCCCTTACGAAATAGAATTTTTAAATATTGCAGAATTAAATTTTATTGAAAAAATGGACACTAGTCAAGATTTTGATCAAAATTATGATAACCTTTTAAAATCAAACTTAAAAAATATCCGAGTAGACCATTGCAACTCTGAAGAGAAAAACAGTATAAGAAAACTTTGTTTCGAATATCGTGACATATTTTATAGTGATAAAATCCCATTGACTTTTACTAATCAGGTTAGACATAAAATCAATGTTACCGATGAAACGCCAATTTTTACGAAAACATATAGGTACCCCGAAATTCACCGAAATGAGGTAAAAACGCAAATAAAACGCAAGGTATAATTCAAAATTCTACATCATCTTGGTCATCACCGATTTGGATCGTACCCAAAAAGCTTGACGCTTCGGGCGTGCGCAAATGGAGACTGGTTATCGATTATAGGAAATTAAACGATAAAACGATTTCTGATAGGTACCCAATCCCTTGTATAACCGCGATGTTAGACAAATTAGGTAGAAGTCAATACTTCACTACTTTAGATTTAGCCAACGGATTCCACCAAATCGAGATGGATCCAAACGACATCCAAAAAACAGCTTTCTCGACGGAAAACGGTCATTATGAGTACAAAAGAATGCCTTTTGGGCTCAAGAATACCCCTTCTACCTTCCAGCGCGTCATGGACGACGTTTTAAGGGGCCTACAAAACGAAATATGCGCAGTATACCTTGACGATATAGTTATTTTCTCCACTTCACTCCAAGAACACATTCAAAGAATAAAATTAATTTTCGACCGCTTACGTAAAGCAAATTTAAAAATACAGTTATATAAATGCGAGTTTTTAAGAAAGGAAGTAAGTTATTTAGGACAAGTTATTACACCTAACGGAGTAAAACCCAATCCAGATAAAATCTATGCTATAAAAAATTTCCCAGTCCCAAGAACTCCAAAAGAAATTAAAAGCTTTTTAGGACTTATTGGATACTATAGAAAATTTATAAAAGACTTTGCAAAAATAACAAAACCTCTAACCGCGTGTCTAAAAAAAGACGCAATTGTAAAAATCGATGATAAATATATCTCAGCTTTCAATACATGCAAAGAGTTACTAATGAACTCACCAATTCTTCAATACCCTGATTTTAACGAAAAATTTATATTGACCACTGATGCATCACAAATTGCATTAGGCGCAGTTTTATCTCAAGGTAATATCGGATCTGATAGACCAATAGCTTTTGCCTCTCGAACTTTAAATGAATCAGAACAAAGATATAGTACCATAGAAAAAGAACTATTAGCTATTGTTTGGGCTTGCAAATATTTCAGACCATATATATTCGGTAGAAAATTCACTATTTATACGGATCATCGCCCACTTGTTTGGTTGTTCAATCTAAAGGAACCAAACTCTAAATTAGTTAGATGGCGGTTAAAACTCGAAGAGTTTGATTACGATATTATTTATAAACCCGGCAAACTAAATACAAATGCTGATGCATTATCACGCGTTCAAATTAACGCATTAGAGAACGAATCAATTATAGCAAATCCCGGAGATATCGACATTGTAACCTTAGAAACATTAAGAAATATGGCAGAAAACGTTTTAGAAGACCCTAATAATCAAAACCCCGAAAATATTCAAATCCCAAGTACCAGTAAAAAAATAAAACCAGAATCGAAAAAAATTAAAATTTTCTCTGACATTAGAATCAATCAACCTGATCAATCACTTATTGATACATAACATTCGACTTGTAACGAATCAACTAATACAGGTATAAAAATATTAGACGAATCGATTAACAACAAAGTCAACCAAATTTTAATATTCCCATGGCCTCACCACAAAGTTCATATTTCACAAGAAAACTATCAGCATCAAAAAATTATCACTTTAAAAATCCTAGAACTAAGTAATGAAAACCTTATCTTTGAAGTCTTACGTGACTATACAATACTAGGAAAAACCTACCACATGCATTTTCACACGGATATTCTGTATGTTACCTTTAACAAAGTTTATCTCGAGAAATTCTCAGAACGGGGTCCGAAACTTATAAAATGTACAAAATTATTAAATACTGTTAAAGATTTTGAAGAACAAATAATGTTAGTAAAAAATCATCACGAAGGAAAATCGAACCATAGAGGTATTACTGAAACTATTGAATATTTAAAAAGAAATTATTACTGGATAGGATTAAAAGAAACCGTATCAAATTTCATTAATGCATGCGACACATGTAACCGTGCAAAATACGCTAGGAAGAAACCACACACCCCTTTAATTGTAACTGAAACAGCCTCGAAACCCTTTTCAATAATTCATATTGATATTTTTACTTTCGACGGAAAAAATTACTTAACCCTAGTGGACGCATTTACTAAACTAGCGCAAGCGTACTTTATAGAAGTTAAAACAGCTATTCATGTCAGCAAAGCTTTAATTAAATATTTCTCATGTTATGGTATCCCCGATCGATTTATTTTAGATAACGGATGCGAATTCAATAACGAGACAATTAAAGAAATATTGGCCTTACATAAAATCAACGTTCACTTTACAACCCCGTATCACCACGATTCAAACGGTATAGTCGAACGATTTCATTCCAGTATAATTGAACATTTACGCATATTATTAGAGACGCACCCGAATGATAAAGAAAATATTATGGACTATGCGATAATAGCTTATAATAACACCATTCATTCCACCACTAAATATACACCATTTGAACTCACCTTTGGCCATACCAATGCTAGAGATCCAAATGAAATCTTTATACCACAAGCCTTTTATTCTGATTATGTCGAAAATCATAAACAGAAATTAGACCGTGTATATGAAAAAGTAAACCAAAACTTAGAAATCCAAAAAGAAAAGGTCGTGTCGAGACACAATACTGAAGGAGATACAAGCGACGAATTTAATTTAGGACAAACAGTCTTTAAACAAAATCCCCAAAATCGAAATAAAAAATGTAACAAATTTTTAGGACCATATGAAATAACCAAAATTCTTGAAAATAATAAAGTCGAAATCTCTTCCAAAACTAGAAAAAATAAAAAAGAAGTCATTCATATAAAAGAATTACGGAAACCTAAGAAACCTAATATTGTTGCAGGTTCTTCATCCTCATCACCCATGCAACAGCACTAACCTATCCCAAGTACTATGAACTTAACCACAACCCTGGATTATTGCCGTTAAAGCTTGGTAACGCACAGAATAAAATAGACGTTTGGTCATTCATAGAAATGGTTGATATTACGGATATAATCGATGAATTTCGTTCACTTAAAATGAATTTTAAAACCCTTAAAAATATTTTTTTGAGTAGCAAGACCAAAACTGGTTATAAAGACGAATTCGTTAATTCATATTATTTAGTACACTCCCTAGAAAAGAAAATCGAACAACAAATATGTCAATTAAACCCTTCTTTATTATTAAGCAAAAAATTATCTAAACGAGGACTTATTGACGGACTAGGATCTATAATAAAATCAATAACGGGCAATTTAGATAACAATGATGCTCTACGCTATGAACACGCAATTGAAAAACTCTCCAACAACCAAATCAAAATCAAAACTCTTGTAAACGAACAAATAACACTTCTTGAAAAATCAATCGATACCTTTAATAAATCAATGCAAACCATCATAGACAACCAATCGATGTTACAAGCCAAAATTATGCTTATTGAGCAAACACTAAAAAATATTGAGATCCAAAATACGCAAACGCACCTCTATGTGCGCATTCATATTTCAATTTTACAAATAATTACAGCCTATCAGGAAATTTATGGCATTTTGGAAAGAATAGAAATTGCCATAAGTTTCGCGAAATTAAATACCTTTCATAATTCAATGATAGAACCGACAGAGCTTCTGGAAGAAATTAAATATATAAGTAAACACTTAATTAACAAAAAACTGCCTTTCGAGCCTAAGATCGAAAATGTTTTACTTTTTGAAAGAACGATAACAATTAAAAGTTATTTAAGGGAAAATAAAATTGTATTTATATTGGAAATTCCAGTAGTAGAGAGCGAGGGTTATGATTACTATCATTTATACGCACTCCCTGTGATGCAGAACAACACCTTTTCCTTTATTTTACCCCAGTCAAAATACCTTACCCTAAACGAACAAAATTATATGCTCTTTGATCAAGAATGCCTTCAAGTTGGTTCAGAAGAATTCGTTTGTTATGAAAGCAGCCCGATACAGATAAAAGAAGAAGAAGCACCCTGCGAAGTTCAACTTCTAAGCCTCTCCCAAAATTCATCGAATTGCCAGCTTTTGCCAGTGCATATTACAGACATTAAAGTTCAAAAACTTGAAAATAATAAGTGGATTTTTGTCTCACCCGATAATTCTATAATAAAACAAAAATGTAATAACGATCGTGAAAATAAGCAAGTAAAAGGAACATTCCTAATCGAAATAAATTTAAATTGCGAAGTGCAAGTCGGTAAACATTTATTAAGGACTTATCAAAGTGCCCAAAACGAATTTAAACATATCGAACTTCCAAAATTAAATTTTAACGATTCGGCATATTATTCTACAAATGATGGACAAAGTTTTAAACCACTAACAATTAACAGTGTAAACTTGGACGAATTAAAGAACGTGAAAAACGCGTTAATCTCTCAAAAACAAAAATTAAATTCAATTACTGTTACAGACATTTATGGGCCTTATGGTTCAAATTTTTGGACAACCTTAACCATTTTATTGATTACAGCCATTGTTGTATTTGCCGTCTTCCACTTTCGAAGGCGCCTGTTCAAAAGAAAAATACCGACTGCCACTGCATATGAGGACGTCCAGGAAGTCCAGACTGTCCCAGGAGAAGTACGACTTCCCCATCCAGGCATCACCACTCGGATTTCCTTCTAAGGGCGGAGGAGTTATGTGACCACAACTGTCCCAGGATTCCCACGAAAGCCTCCAGTCAGCAAAATATAAGATAAGAAGATGCGAGCTTATAAATAGGATTAAAACCAATGTTTGATAACTTTTTTTGCATTTTACTATATTGTACGTTGTAATAAAGTTCCTGTTGAACTAAATTGTGTTTTTTAAAAACTGTTGTGCGAAATAACGAATCAAAACTAGTGTAATAGAACACTGAGATATCGCTACAATGTCTGTTGTATCATCCACTACTACAGAAAAAAAATTGCGTCCGATATTTCTTTTGTTATTACATCTTTCATATACTCGGTAATACAAAAAAATTAGTTCGTTTTGAATAGCTTTCGACTGTCCAGTAAAAACATGTGTATCTTTTAAATGATTGACAAGCTCATTATTTCTCTTAATTTAAACAGTTAAAGATGTCTTTAAAATTTCCTCTATTAAGCGAACTTTCAGCTTCGTTATGTCCCCTAAATGCAAGTTCTTGCTTTCCTAATATTATGGTTGCGTCAATAAGGTATGTCATTAATAAAAGGTTTTTCCTAACATCCTCGTTATACAACAATTTGTATAGGCTGGCATTTTCTTGCAAAGCGTCTTTAATTGTGTATCGATTTTGGGATAAACGTACAAAACCTAAGGAATTCTGAATATGCTCTTTAGACGCGTCGTGGATTTTAACTGCCTTGGAAAAATTTTTAAAATCTGCATAGCCATCAGAAGTCCACACGTTTTTAGTTTTTCCCAATAATAAGCACGGCCAACAATATAAGCGCTGTTTAAAAACGCTACCTAGTGATAATCTTCTTTATCGTAATGTTTGGGCCGCAGTTCAAAACTTTCATAGTTTTTAGGTTCATAACAATTTTTGGAAAGAGTCTTATACTTTTCCTTCAGGATAATTGTCAAAAGATTTTTAGAATGCACGATTTGCATTTCTGTTGCAATGAATGTAACATTCCAGCAAATCAAATTTTTATTCGTGAGAAAACGCAACCTCATTTTTTTTACTTCAATATACAGAAATAAATCGTTAATAATTAGAATAGTCCATTATATACCGAGGTTGAGAAGTGAGCCCCTATAAGAATTCTTAATTGAGATAATACAGGCATTGTTGTGTGACTATTACCCAATGCAAAATTTTTTTAACCGTTATTAAGTTTTTGAAGTGCTAGTGCTGTTGTGAAATTTGACGTGTTGCGAAAATTAATTTTCCTATTTTTCAAGTCAATTTCATTTATTTACCAATAAGTGATACATCGTTGTAAGATCGCATTTAAAAGTTGCTTTAAAAATGTTTTTACAGATTCGCAATTTGTAAAAAATATAAAAGATGAAGCATATTTTCGAAAATGCAATTTATTGGTTTTATAAATATATCTTAAAAATAAAAAAGATATAATCGCGTACTAAGCGGCCCTAAGTTGCAAATACATTCTTTTTCGTTTAAGCGTTTCTCTGCCATCTATAGTTTTCAAGATCCATGTAGGCCAAATTTGTGCCACACTCTGTAATGATCCCCATTCCATTGTTGTAGCCCTCACCAGTATTAGCGATCTACATCAAGATGATCATTAAAAATTTGAAGAATGTTATGATATTTGCAGGAACATGGAACATTAATTGGACTGAAGACCCTTATCTAAGAAAAGTCCAACTATGGTACCGTCGAATTACTAATGGAATTTTATTTATAACAATATTATTAATGCATCTAAAACTTATCCAACTAATATTAATCAAGGCTGATAGCCAAAATTTACTTATGTGTATTTCCCAGATAGTATCAGCAACAGGAATTGCCATAAAAGTTTTCATATTTCAACGGAACAACGTGGCACAGCTGTTTGAGGAAATTATGAACGAAGAAAGAGAAATAAGGTCAAGCTTAGATAATGAATTAATTAAGACTTACCACGAGAATATCAAAGTATACATAAAGCCAAAACAAATTATGCTCTATTCGATAATTGTATTTATCGTAGCAGATATTGTACTCGGGGTAATAAGTTTCATGACAACCCGCAACGACGAGAAAACCGCAAAGGAGTTGATCGAGGAATCAATAATGTATACTTTATGGTTTCCGTTCCAAGTAAAGAAGCATTGGGTGGTTTCAATCCTAGTGAACATATTAGCTGTGGGTAGCTGTACCGCTGCATTTTTTGCCAGTGAATTTTCATTTTATGCCCTTATGATATTCGCTGGCACTAAGCTAAAACTTTTAAAAGTTCTTATTCACCAATCAGATAAAACAGAGACAAAGGACCGTTATGCGGCTTTAAAAAACATCGCCAACGCACATTTTAGTGCCATAAGGTAAGTCAGCAAATTTAGTGTGTATCTGTCAAATATTTTATGGTCGATAGTGAAGGACCGGTTTAGACAACTTTCCGGCCTTAGGCACATTTAGGCTTGCGCCCCTCTCCCCGCCGGAGCGAGCTATGTGAAATATTATCGTCAACCATTGTTTTGAATACATGACCCCCTTAAAATTTCTGTTCCTTTATTTTCGAAAAACATCGTTGAATTCAGAGTTTAACAACCTCGCTAAACCTATTTTTGTACCCCCATAATATATTGAATAAAAATGTAATCACCAGGAAAGAAAGTTCCGCAAATGATAGACCAAAACAATTTTTGGGAAAGTATTTAAAGTATTTGTTAATAAATTGTAAAGTAAAATCTTTAAAAAATATTGTTCTGAGCAACCTTATAGTAAAATAATTAAAGAGTAAAACTAGCATCTTCTAGCTTCTAGCTATAATCTCTATATTAAAAATGTCATCAAGCCACCAAAATATTAAGCAAAATATTTAACTGTAGTATATGTATTATACTCTAAAAAAAAATTCCGGCTTTTGTTGAGGCAAAGGTTTGTAACACGTCATCCATATTAATATATTCTATTATATCGGGATTCATATACAAAAGTCCTAATTCATTCACCTTTTCACTGTTGAGGGAATTCCTTAAAAAAATTTTTAGAAACTTTAATGCTGAAAATGATCTTTCACGGGTACAGTTAGTTATTGTTAAACTTAAAAATATGCGCAACGAAACGTCGTTACGCATATCTTATTTACAAATGAAAAAGTAAAAACTAGACGCTTTTACTTAATAAATTAAAGAATTTAAGCCGACTGTAAGGCAAGCATGTCCATGATTTTGAGAAAATCTTTAACTGTATGAAACTTATTCTTCATTAATGTCGTTCAGGGCATGGACATTTTTAGCACTTATGTTAAATTAAGGAAGTGACAAATATAGTTTTGTAAAAAAAGATCTTCAAATTTACAGAAAAATAAGTAAACTTATTATTATAAATGATATAATAATAATAAAGGAAAGCAAATTAAGACTGAACAAAAAATACCGAGATTGGCCATTATATCGCAGTTATTGACCCAGCTTCGTAGAGTTATTGGCCACCCTAAAGAAGCATCTTAAGAATTGAAACCTAGAGTTGTTTCTCTTCTTTGCAGTTATTGCATAGGAAATTATTTTCTTTTTTGGAGTCTTGAGATATTTGAATACAGGCAAGGTGGTAAGTCCGGAGGCAAAATTTATATCGTACGCCAATTCTCAAAATAATAATATTCAGTAATGCAACCCACTGTTCACTCTGTTGTCAAAAAAAATAAATCTTGGAACTCTCAGAGGGAATAATGACTACGTATGAGAAAAGTTTACTTTTGGCCGTTTATGGTTTTTTGTTTTTAGCTACATGTGGTCTAGGATCTTCATTGTTTCAACAAGAAAGAGTCTTCGCCGATATTTTTTTTCCTTTTTGTTTTGTTCTTTTTTTATTTATTTTCTTTTGCCTGCTTACTTTTCAGATAAATATTTTTATAATATCATTATAATTTAGCTTTTCTTTCTCTAACTTCTCTTCTACTTTACATTTCTCAGTATTTTGTCGTAAAACGCTTCACCGGTACGCTGACTTTGAGAAAAAACATATATCTCTCGAAGTGACATTAAACAGAAAGTCGGGGGAAGGAGCCTACTAAATTTAAAGAATGAGCAGCGCATCGAGTGTACTGCCATCTTATTTTTTGTCTTGAGTGTTGCCTGAAGTCGTGAATACGCTCCCGAAGTATTAGGCGCATTATCATAGGATTGGCTCCTACAATTGTTTAAATCTACGTTTCATTTTTCTAGTAATTAAAATACAGCTAGCTCCATGTCAACTGCTTTGTGGCCAACACTATTTTAAAACATTACAAATCATTCCGTTACTTGACCGCACTACAAATCATATCGGAACACAACTGTCAATTATTGATCAATGTGTGTTATATCTGGCGTGGAGTCAATAATTATTAAATAATATTTGCTCTTTTGCAGACTAATAATTATCTCGTTGAGAGCTGATTGAGCAATTATCAATTGATCAATGTGTGTTATATCTGGCGTGGAGTCAATAATTATTAAATAATATTTGCTCTTTTGCAGACTAATAATTATCTCGTTGAGAGCTGATTGAGCAATTATCTCTGAAACATAATTACATATATCTTTCGACAGATATGGTACCGTCCCTTTTTTTCTATTCCCATGTCTATCAAAGTGTTCCGAAAGTAATGGATCGAATTTTGCAATATTATTATTTCCATTGTTATGAGATCCAAAAATTTCAACACCACTACGAAACCTCAAACCACGGGTGGCGAGAAATTTGATTGCAGCTACGACCCGTAAAATAATGGTTTTCCAATTATGCTATTCAACCAAATACCGTTTGTGTATTTCCGTATCAATTTTTCGTGCAATTAACATCGTTATATTATGTTTACGTTCAAGGCTTTGTTCATGCTTAGAGATGCGAAAAGGATTATTCCAATCGCTAAAACCATCAGTAAATGAATTTCCGCAGTTTGAAAATAATTTGCTAGGCATGCAGTAAATCTTGCCAGCGATATTTCAATTTAAGCACGTTTTATTTGACCTTCATTTATATGAGACCTATTAAACATATGTTCTTTGTCAAAAATCTGTGTCGCTCGAAGCACCCTAACCTGAATGATGTACGGGTGGGCTTCAGTGACTCGTTGTGTATTTCTACCGTGCACAGCTCTGGGCGGAATTAAGGGGGAATATCAGTTAATCACATGTCATTAAAATATTTTTGAAAGAAGCTTAAGTCGTCGATATTTAAGGCTTCTTACGTTGTTTGTCAGATCATGGTCACCGATGAAGCGAATTACTCTTTTTTGAATAAAAATTCAGCAATGTCATGGTATGTTTAGGAGCGGCAAATACCTAAGCAATATTCATGTGACGATCGAATTTAGATTTCATAGAGCTTCAGAAGCTGTTGGGGTGCATAGACGTTCCTGGTTAGAAGAAGTAGCCCAAGCTTCTGCGAGGCTGCCTTATCAATAGTCACAACGTGACTATGCTCAGGGAAAATGCTCAAGGGAATCGAGTGTCTCGCAATTACTATATCCGGTTCTTCGACACTAACTTAATTGAAGAAACTGCTGCCTGAGTTTCTTTAGCGTAAAGTGGAAGTTAAGGATGAATTGAGTGAGGCTAGAGCTGATGACAAATGATTCAGCTTCGCGACCTTACTCGTCGCCTGTATTTGAGTATTTAAGTCAGAAATATGACAACTTCGGAATTGGGATGGCGGGTTTGCAAAAAATAAGTGACTAGAGAGTCAAGTATCTGTAATAGGTATCGCTTGCTGGCCGGTAAAGTCAGCAAATAAACTTAGTAATTATCTGGGTTAATATTTAAACCATTGTACATGGCAGTCCTTCGTCTCAAGTATCCCCTCTCATTTACAAGAAAGTAGCGCATAAATCAACGATGGAAGTAGCATCCAGGATATAAATAGCTGATCGTACTTACTGATGATCTGGCCTTTGTTTCGGATACTATACGTACATGAGGTTTTGGAAGGTTGTAAACGTTGATGGACCGCTGAATGTTTCAGTTCTTATATTGGAGAAGTTAATTTGGAAGTTGCTTATTTTGTGTCATTTATCAACTCCCGGTGTAACACCATTTCCATTGTATAAAGTTTCGAGTTTACCTCCGGAGCAATCTGATCTTGAAACCATCCTCATAGCGTTAATTACATTTCCAACCCTGAATATTAAAGGCGTTGGCACAGCAACAAAACGCTAGTTAACTTAAAAAGCAATTTTGCGCCACCTAAGCGGGTATTTTACCGGACGATGTGGATTGAGCCAACCATGTAGATTTAATGTGACATAAAATATTCTTTAAATTTTTACAATTTCATTTTTGTTTCAATGCCTACTTGCTACATTATTACAGTTATTGTAATTTAAAGCATACTTGTTATTTTGATTCTGAATAATTATACCCGAATAAACAGACTTGAATCAAGTTGTGAGACGGATAATATTAGATAATATTTATTATTGTATTACATATTTTTCACACTGGCTTAGTGATCATTATTCCATCATTAAAACGTAGCGGCATTTAAGTTATTCATTTTTCACAATGCTTTGTTAATATCTTTAGTTACAAGTTATATTCACTTCCGGTTTTTACTAAATTATGCCAAATTTCGTTCTTTTTTTCACAATGGGAAATCTAATATATTCTTTTATTTATAATTTCAAAGAAAAACAGCAAATTTCGTTGAACTCTTAATCAGCCCCTCTAGCGGCTACCGCTAGAACTAAATAGACAGAAATTATAATGGAAATGATAAAACAATTAAAGCTCTTTCTAACGAGACCAATATTTAGTTGACCTTAATCGCAGTTACTAATTTCTTTATAAACAAATTCTCCCCACACCACGCTATGTAACCAGCTTAAGCAAAAAGTGCGGAACCCAAATTGCTAATAATTTTCCCGACATTCTTACACATATACTTTTAATCGTAACTGGACACATAAAAACCCTCGGTTTCCTAGTTGGTCATTAGTTTTAAGCCCTCTAGATGCTAACTGGTAAGCTTAAAAATAGTTTACAGCAATTTCTTTTGGCGCTTTTCATATGAAAAGTGTTTACCAAAAACTGCAAGCTCATTTGACCACCCTGTACCACACTTAACTTACACATTGTTTTTTTTTTTAGTTTTATTAATAAGCTGAACAATTATACAAGGAATATTATGTTAACGAACTATTCTATGTATTCACTACCTATGGCAGCAAGTATGATATTACTCGTAACTGTAAGTATTATGTAGGTACCTAACATCATGATACTAATACAAGGGTATGTTCTTATGCCTGACTCGTTTATGCTAGTCCGAGTAAGGCCAGTTTGGCGCGACCGTATATCTTTGCCGCCTTGAATTTAAAACTACGTTTTCAATTAAGCAATTTTTTTTTTATGACAAGGCACAGCACTGCAGGAATAATCCTTTAAGGCGCTCTGTGAGCGCTGGGTGCACAAGAAATGATTCACGTTGGTCAAGACATATGACTATCCAAATTAACACCCAATATATGAATTGATGAAGTCAAGAGGATCGAGTATCCCACCATGACTAAATCTGGTTCTTCAATATTAACTTTTTTAGAAACAAGTGCCGCCTGGGTTTTCTTAGCGTTAAATTGTACTTAGTTACTGCCACCCCAAGAAAGAATTTCTTTCAGGTCTTTGTTGAGATGTGAGACATCTTGCAGTCTATAGAGACGTGCATTGTTAGTCGATGTTCGAGCATCCAAAGTAGAAGATGAAACAAGTGTGCTGTCATCAGCGAAGCTATACGGGGTGTTTCAGAAGTACGGTACGTTACTTAAGGGAGTGATTCCTTATGATGTTTTAAGAGAAAAAGTTCATATAAGCATGTGTCCGGTGTTGCCCCGTTTTTGATATATAGGGCGTTAAAGTTTTAAAAAAAGAATCCGTAGCAATCGTGCGTTTATCATTTCAACATTTGCTTTGATTAACTGTTACATTTTTTTTTTGTATCGTTATTTAAAAAAATAATTTAATTTTTAAATTAAATGTTTTAATTACCTTTGAGATACATTTTTTTATGTACCGGGTGTCCAAATAAGAAAGGACGCCGGCTATATCTCAGGAACTATTAGTCCCAAAGCTTTCAGGTAAAAATTTTTTGTACAAAATAGGCCATAAAGAGTTGCTGGAAATAACTTTTAAATTTGGCAGTCGTCCGCTAAGGGGCGCAACGAACACTCGAAAACATAATTTTGCGCTGCTTATCTCCAAAAAGACATACTAAAGGTATCCTAAAAACACAATATTTGAAATCTTAATGAGATTATAAAAGAATTTAGTTTGAGACTTTTTGCCATTACTTTTCAAATAAGGGGTGGGGGAAGGTTCAAACATGCTTTTAACAAATGTCATACAACTTTTTTGTTTTTTAACCGATTTCAATGATTTTGCCATCATTTAAAAGAGTTTTTCCTGTTTAATCCAACTCATAATACAAATAACAAAATTAAATGATTTTGTCGCCACTAGGAGGCGCTATTTCAAGAAGTCGACAATTTCCCCATGACTTTTACTTTGGATGCTCGATCATCGACTGTCAATGCACATCTTTATAGGCAGCAAGAGGTCTGACAGCTCAATAAAGATCTGGAAGAAATTCTTGTAACTGTTCTAATTTTTCAACTGGTGTTTTAAAAATATTATTCTCCAAATAAAGAAAAATAAAGCGATCGAATCAAGGAATTAAATGTCTCTTAGAAAATTGATCAATCTGTCGTCAGAAAAATTGCGTAAGTAGTTGATAGTTTCAGCTGATGTTGCACCGTCCTGTTGAAAATAACCAAAACGTTGTTCATCGTCGAGTAATTGCTCAACAAATGGATTCAATTGTCCCTATACCGCTGTGCTGTAACTGTGTCAAGGAAAACAATAAGACCACCAAGTCTTTTCGCGAGACAGTCAACCAGACACAAAGTGTTTGAAGGTGCAATGTGACCTCTATAAAAGATTGGGATTTACACTACTTCACATGTATTTATTCTAAGAATTCTTATAACCAGTGAGTTGGAACCAAGCTTCATCAGGAAAATTTTTTAGGTCTAATAATTCATTTCTTTCCAATTTTGGGTAAACCATTGACAGTAATACTCTCCAAAATCTGTAGTTCGTATTACTTGGAATACTTGCAATTTAGAAGGAAACAGATTTAACTACTTTTTAAGGATATTCCTGCATGTTCCATAAGGTTTTCCCACTTCTTAAGATATGCATCTTACACATTTTGTTGGCATATTTTGCATTTTTCCACAAACGGTATGGTCTTTTAGTTCCTTTTTCATGTTGTATAGAATCTGTTTCCCTAATCAGAGCCACTGTTCTTTTCAGACAATGAAAATAATTCCCAGCATTAAAAGTGACCTTAGGAAAATCGTCCATGCACAAACGCTGATTGTATTGCCACTCACTATTTACTGTAACCATGTTTCGAAAATACGCTTCAACCATGAATTTCTTGCGCTCTTTCTTAAAATCCATTGCATGAATTAGTGAAGGAATTGGATAAATTAACGAATCAAATTACTTGTAACGACCATAGACAAGAGAAATGCGCTTGATACTATATATACAACTTGATATTATATATTATTTTCACGAGACATATCACTTAATATGCAGTTCTATTTTAATGTATTTAGCAGTATATTTTGGATACTTAGTTAAGCATATTCTGGTGCTTTTTAAATTGTGTAATAAATGCCATGGCATGGTACTTTTTTTGGATATTGCCCATGTGACAATATACAATACAGGACAATCCATTTAAACTTAAAAAGGTAACTTAAACTAACCTAACCTGAATTGCTATAGAAACGGATTTATCCGTCCAAGGTGTGCCGTTTTGAACTCTATCGACGTACCAATTTGAAAAAAAATTTTAAGTAGTTTTGAAAATATATTCGATACTCCACAATTTTTTATATTATTGCGTCAATGACTGAATTCAGCACTTTCCTGATTAGGAATAATCATAATCAACACCCTATATTAGTAATATTAAGGCTACGTAAAAGTAATAAACATAAATATAAAAATAATAAATCATTATTTTGTAGATCTGTAAATAAAGTAAGAAATGAAGTAATTAATTATTAATTAATTTTAGATTTCTCATTAATTTTCCTTTTATTATCATTTTTGGTGTACGGGGTAAGATATTACAAGGTAAGTAAAGACCATGTTGTTCTATTTTAACATTTCTGGTACCGTGCTAGAAAGAAATTACACTAAATACGTTTTTACAATAATAGCTCATTTAAAATCTTATTAACTACATATTAAATTCCAAAATTAAAAAATAAAAACTTAATTAAATCTAGTCTAAATAATTCTAATGTTGTTACTTAGATTTTTGGCAGATGGCAGCTGCACTGACCAGTTGTAGCCGCTCTAGTTCTTAATGCCCTTTCTTTTTATCCTCCAACTATTGAAAAATATCTAGAATATAGGTTCTAATAGTTTTGGGCATTGTTTTTCTCTGGTTCAAATATTCTGACCTCTGATTAGCGATTCTTCCAAGGCAAGCAGATACTTCCTATGGTAACCATTACAACTTGAACTTTTTTTGTAAATTTTAGATGCCACAAAATAAATGGATTTATGCAGGTCTACGATCCATTTTTTACTCTTTACTTGCAAAAAGATTTCTAATAAATATACCATAACAACTTGTTAAAAACTCATTAACCAAACAATTAGGAGTCAGTCCGTGTCGTTGTTGAAGGCGGACGTGTTTTCGAGTCTGTATATTTCTTTTTTCCGCAACTTTAAATCCCGTTCGATTGTGCCTTAATAGCAAAGCCAATTTTAAAAAGAAATGTCTGAAAAAAGTGATAACGATTGTTACGGGTGAAAACGAACTTTAATAAGATCTTCGAGCTTTGACGACTGACATAGATCTCGACGGAACCATTCCTCTATAGTAATTAATAAGTTAAGAATTTGTGTTCACGATTCTTATAACGCCACCGCTAGTTTAAGGTTCTGGTAACGACCTCTGTTGTTTATCGATCGTAGTAGTACCTTTGAGTGGGCATCGTTCTGGATCTGGGTACCGCATATTGTTGTAGAGTGCGGGAGGTCGGCTCTTGAAAGGGTAATTCGATGGTGTAGCGGGTTCTGGCTGAGATGACGTGACAATGTCGCTTTTGGAACATTTTTGGATAGTAACGTAGTAACATACGAGCGGATGGCGGCCATTCCCGTTTGGTAAATCATCTGTTGGCGGCGGCAAATGGTGGTGTAACTTTACCAATCCGTGTGAAATTTGCCAAGTATTTCTTCTCCAAATTAATGGAGGATTAAATCGGGTTGGGGAAGTAAATGGTTTTGTGATGTCGTGGTGAATAAAGGCCAGTAAAACCAAATCCTTGTAGGGATCAAGAAAACCGTAAGTTGTCGCCATTTGGTGGAATGAGATTGCCAAGTTCATGGGTTTTTCTTTGCTACAGATTTTTTTTTGTCTGTCTGCAACGCCAAGATGATCGTCGCCGTTATGTCCGGCTAAAGACACCAATTTAGTCGCGACCGAGGACCCAAGATGTTGTGTTCTAGTCCAGCTGTGCAGGGGGCCCGATCCTACAGGATCACCCAGTCCGGGAGTCGTCCTTCCAGGCACGACAGGACAGGCCCATAATGAACCCGAGGTGAAGGTGCTGACGTGCAAGATGTGATAAGGTCGTATCCTCTATGTTTTATGTTATATTTTAAGGGTTTCTCTCTCTACATTCTGCAAAAGTAACATAAGTTCACTCACAGTTTAAAGATAATTTCAGACATTATAACCTATGTTTCTTAATCTCATATATAATTTACTCAGCTCATCTTTTCGTTCCGGTTAACATTTATACAGAACCTAATAGCTTACCTCGTAAAGCTCCCCTTGATGTTGCTTTTCAAAAGTGGTATTTCATTCTAGCACCTGTAAACACCTGTTTACTGTGTGGGTTTATCTATGGGTATTTCAACTGTTAATGATTCTCATAAAAGTTGCACAAAGGACTCTTTCTTTTATTTGTATTACAATTGTTCTATTAATTAACCAACATCTATTGATAAGCATCATAATACTATGCAATGGTACCACATTTCATTTATACTTCATTTATGATGTATTGATTATACTATTAAGTAACTAAATACCTCTTTAATTTTTCCCCACCCAGGCCAGAAAGGACTAACCTACCCCTCACCGACTAGAGAGAGCTAGCAGTGTGCCTTCTCATCTTTTATTTTCTTTTGATTGCGGCCAGAGAACGGCACACTATAATAAATATTTTTTTTGTTAGGCTTACCTTGAGGTAAACAACAAAGATACCTCTAACTCAACATACTAGTTTGTAAAAGGCCAAAATTAGCCCTAACACGATGATCTCGAAAGTGATGAAAATAGAAAAACAAGATTATATTCAAGACATTTCTTGTTGTTATCAAGTGACGAAATCAAAACTGCAAAATTAAAGTCTTCCAAAAACATACAGGACATAAAAACTCGCCAAGATAATAACAAGCCATAAAACGATGATAAAGAATCCATTAACCTAGAAAGTGCAGAGAAACAACATGATATACAGGGATTTATCACAAATGTGGAAAACATCGAACACTGCGTAACTAACTCGGAACAAATCTTTAAACCGAGAAATTTAATAAATCGTAGTCCAAAATTGTGATAAGTTCCGAAACAAAAAGCAGCGAGCAAGAAAGCACGCTCAAACGCGTCTCCTGATATTCTTGAAAGCCAAAAAAAGGGAAACCATCCTATAACGGAATTTCGCCACCTAGTTCGTCCAGTGAAGAGGACGTTTTTGAAGGCGAACAATCAGTGGAAAACGACTCAAAATTGATAGATTCGGTAATAAAGGCGCTAGAAAAAATACAAAAATGTGTGGATCTAAGTCACAATCCTACGAGCACCATGGAACGAGTAAATGCAGAATTAATAAGAAATGCAGTGTTTAGGGTACACAAGTCTGTCACCTATATGGCCTATTATATAGGGCAGGTAGAAAAAGAAAATATGAAACTTTTACAACAAGTTAATTGGCTCAAAAAATCAAATGTACGGCTAACTACTAACCATACTACTCATATTGAAAATGATTCAACCAGTGTATTACACAAAAATGATGTAATAAAAACATATAGTGATGTAGCAAGGTCCCGAGACAATCAACAAGAACTCGCGCAGGAAGAATGGGCAACTCCTCCACAGACCAAAAAACATGAAACACTCATAAAGATAAGCAATGAAAACAATAGCAAAACAGTCATTAAGGAAGTGAAACAAACACTTCAAAAAGCTGATATAAAGGAAATTTTAAAAATATTAGAGAGCTTAATAGTGGTAGTGTGATTATAGTAAGCCACGATGAAGAACAACAACAGAAGTTAGCAAATGCTTTAACAAACCAAGAGACACTTCTGTACAAAACCATAGAACATACCAACCCAAACATAATGTTGACTGGCATTAACAAAGGGTATTTCCCTGAGTTTTTTTTACCAGAGTTAGTAGAACAGAATCCTGATATGAAGCTAATATTTAAAGAAGACGTACAGAAAAAATTAAGATTTGCGACTAAAAGAGCATGCAGAAATCCCATTAAGGAAAATTGTTAAAAGTTCACGTCAAAGAACATTTAAATATTGCCTTGTGCTATAATTGCTGCAACTTTGGTCACGTTACTAAATATTATAAAGCAGAAGCAGTATGCCATAAATGTGGACAAAACCATAATGGAAAACCTTCTCCAGAGGACAATATACTAGACTGTCCAAACTGTAAAAAGCTGAGACTGCCAGAACGTAAACATATAGCTAGAGATGTAAAATCTCCAGCATATTTACAAAAAATCAAGCAGCACCAAGACAGAGTTAATTATGGTACTGATTTTTTAGACAGACAGTAAGCCTGTCACAAAATGATGAAACATCCAAAAAAATGCCAATCAGTAATAGCTTCGTTCGTACAGAGGTCAGAAGTCGGCAAACTGTTAGCGCATGCGCGTTTGTTTAAAAGCGTTCGCACATGGCAGACGCAAACCGCTGATAGAAAATCCCATGTTCGCACAGGCCCGATTGTTGGTTATGGATGGGTTTTCAACCGTCAGAATAATTCGCTGACTGCGAGCGGATTTTTAGTTGAGGACTTGCGCAGTTTGGCGTATTTGGTAAATCAAAAATCAAAATTAACCTCAAAAGATGTTTCAAGGCAACGAATTTAGTTAGTCTAGTGATGATGAGTTATATTATGCACACGTTCATCGAAGACCAAAAAAAGACAATTTTTGGAGGAAACTGTTCAACAATATAATGACACTAGATTTCTGGAACAGTTTAGGGTAAGCAAGAGGGTGGCCAATGACATAGCTGAGAGATATGAACATGAACACACTTGCATTTTGCAAATTTTGTTGTTCCTAATGCACTCTTTTTATTGTTTTTATTTCAAATATTTATAGGTTAATTTTCTGTCATCAGCCAGTTAATCTGTAATCTGTCAGTTGCTCTTGGTACGTTCGCAGAGCGCAAAATTTCCAACCAGTTCACAATCGATCACAAACTGCGCATGCGCATAGAAAAGTTGGCAATCTGTTAGCAATTTGCTTGTACGAACGAAGCTAATGTGTCGTTTTTATACAACAATGCTAATAACATGACAAACCTTCCAAACTGTGCAAAGTCAAGTATAATAAATGAAAATGTGCAATCTATTGGAAACTGTTTAGACAAGTTAAATCACTTACTAGAGGAGCACGAGGAATGTAAATATTTGTGTATCTCAGAACACTGGAAGAGCTTTGAACAGGTAAAAATGTAATTTATAAATAACTTTACACTAGCTTTATGTTTTTTTCGAGAAGAGGGATATGGAGGAGTAGCGGTATATGTGCAAAGGTACCTAAAATTTAAAGTAAGAAAGAAATTAGCGATAAAAGGACAGTTCGAATGTGCGGCTGTAGAATGTAAACTTCAAAAAATAACAGTTTATTATAATTTCAGTGTACATGCCTCCCAAGGGAAATGTTAATATTTTTTTTCAATAACTTGAAGAAATGTTATCTCAGATGACAAATGAGTTTGAGCAAAAAATAATTTTTATAGCTGGTGACTTCAGTATTGAAATCATTAAAAATAATAATAATAGAAATACTTTTTTATCATTATTAAACTCATTTCAGATGTACCCTACAATTCTAGAAAATACTAGAACAACTGCAACATCTAGAAGTGGCATAGACAATATTTTTACAAATATTGAATTTGATTTTATAAAGAGCAGAATAATAAACACCATTATATCAGATCATACCGCGCAAAAAGTGCTTTTATTAATAAGGAGACAAATGTTGCAAAATCAGTGTATAAACGGTTTTTTTTTAGAAATCAATACTTTATTCAAAATTCAAGAGAAGAGCAATGGTTGGACGTTTATAAAAAAGAAGGGTCTGATGTAAATGGTCAATGGGCAGCTTTTATGAACATATTTATACCAATTTTTAATCAAAATTTTTCTAAAAAGCTAGTGCATATGAATGGTAAAAAAGACAACTTCTTTAAAAATAATGAACAAATAAAAAATATCAAAAATAGGTTATGATAATCTTCTGATAAAGTGTAGGTCGGAACACTATGCTAGCAAAATCAGAAATTCTGACAACAAAAATAAATCTATGTGGTCTATTTTCAATGATATCACGGGGAAATCACGATCAAGTGTATCAGCAATTACAGGAAAAGCTGAAGACATTTTTGAAAACTATAACACATTTTTACTTAATATAGTACCTGAACTTTTAAATGATCTGAAAAATGTTGTATGGAATTCAAATATAACAGAAAACAATAGAACTTTTGTTATCAATCCGATTACACCACATGACCTAATAACGTTATCAGGAAAAAATAATAATAAACATAGTTTTGTTGATGATGAAATATCAACTAGTATTGTCAAAATTAGCATTCCTGTAATTGCTTGTGTCATTTGCTATATTATAATGAATAACTCGTTTACGAATGGCATTTTCCCAGATCAGTTAAAACTAGCTTTAATCAAACCACTTTCTAAAAACAAAGGTGATCCAAATGAACTGGATAATTATCGCCCTATAAGTTTACTTCCTGGTTTTTCAAAGCTGTTTGAAATAGTTATGCGTGAGCAAGTAATGCTGTTTTTGAAAGATTGTGGCATTTTCTCAGAGAACTAGCATGGATATCTTGAGGGAAGGTCTACACAAACTGCCATTTTTCAATTTACACAGGCAGTTTTGGGATACTTGGAGGAGGGTGAAATGGCAATGGGAATATTTTTAGATTTGTTAAAAGCCTATGATTGCCTGGATAGGAATTTGCTTATAAAAAAGTTAAGCCTGTATTGCATTCGAAAAAATAGTTTATACTGGTTTATATAATACCTAAAGAATATAACTCAACGGGTAGCTATAGAACAAGACACTGGACGTAAATAGGAAATTTTGCAAAATAAAGTAGGCATCCCGCAGGGCAGCATTTTAGGGCCAATTTTGTTTATTATCTTCATAAATGACTTAAATTTTGAAATGTTAAATACGCAATGTGGACTAACGGCTTATGCTGACGATACAAATTTGGTAGTTGGGGGAAAACAAATCGGTGATCTTGTTGATAAGGGAAATCAGATGTTTCAAAGTTGTAAAAAGTGGTTTGAAAAAAATAGACTCTTATTAAATGAAGGAAAAACAAACATTTTAACATTTAGAACTAAGCTCAATAAAAATGCAAAACCTGATGAAATTATTATCAATGGCAAGATTGTGCCAATATAAAGCAAAACAAAATTTTTAGGAATTCAGATTGATGATTTTTTAGATTGGTCGGGTCACATAGAACAGCTCAGTAAAAAATTAAACAGAACATGTTACTGTTTCCGTGTAGTCATGAAATATTTAAATGAGCCGGCTAAAAGAACTATGTATTTTGCAAATCTTGAATCGGTTATAAGATAAGGTATTATCTTTTGGGCGTCTAATGTCAATCTATTTTTGTAATACAAAAGCGAGTGGTTAGAATTATTTATGGAATGTCAAACTTAGAGTCTTGTAGAGGAGTTTTAAATCTAAAAGAATACCTACTGTATATGCTTTATATAGATTCGAGGCAATTATGTTTTTTTATAAAAACAGAGATAGGTTTGTTCTTACCGATGTTGGACACGAGTATAATATCCGTACAAATAATGTAAACTACCCCATTCACAGATTGACTCTATTTGAGAAAGCCCTATATTACATGTGTTTAAAATTTTATAATAAATTAAGTAATGAAATAAAAAACCTAGGTAATGAGAAAAATTTTAAGCAAAAAGTGAAAAAATTACTGTTATATTTAGAGCCATATAAAATAGAGGATTATTTGAATATGTAAAATATAGATTAAGAAGTGGACATTATTTTTTCTACATGTATTGTTCTGTGGCGTCATTTCATTTCATATTTGTTTTTGCAATTGTATGTAACAATGAATGCAATTTGAAATAAAGAAAACAAATAAATAAATATATAAAATAAATAAATTATGCCGCATCCGTGATAATGTCACGGCGCGGCGGCGGCTAACTTGATGTATAGTAACGTGGATCGAAAAATATCGAACAATTATAAAAAAAAGCATTTTGTAACGGCCCACTGTGCAAAAGTTACTATATGCATAGTTAAGTGATTTCCAAAAAAAAAAAATTTTTGGAGATGTTCTTTAGGTCCACTGAAAAAAAAATTTTTTTTTTTTATGAAAGGTCTTTTGGTAGGTCTAAAAAGTATAAATATAAAGTTTAGAAACAGGAGGATTATTTTTGTAGGTGACCAAACAATAAAACTTTATTTTTCCTATGCATTTTATTAGGATTATAAGTTAAAAATAACAAATGAACAAAAAATAATATATGTAAATTAATTAACTAAAAAACTAAACCTTGAGTACCAAATTATAATTTGTAATTATCTTAAAAAACTATTTAAATTTAAATTCTGATTTCGTGTTGAAAGTTTTCATATTTCTAGATTCGAGCCGAGTCATTATAAATCCATCTCTTCTTTCTTCTCCACATACAAGAGATGCAGCCTCTGTAACCAGTTTTACACATCTTTCGGTCCCTTGTGTGTGGCATGGGAAATTGGGCACATTGAAAAATTCGAATGAAGCATTTTTATTTAATATGAAACTTTTCAAATCCTTATCGAAGACGTGCTTTACAACTGGAGGCTCTAACCGTTTAGCGTTATCACTCCAAAAAATAATATCAGTATAATCAGCTGCTTCCATATTTATTACTGGTAAACGAAATTTTCCAAGTGACGAATCCTTATCACTTTCTCTGGCAGCAATCAACCTACGGCAAGCTAATTTTCTTATAATATTTTTATTATCGTATAACATTGCCAAAAGCAAATTCTCCACATGCGCAAAATATCCATTTCTTTACATGACAACGTCCACTGTGTTTTTTAGGTAATCAGGCAAATACCTGGAATACATTGTTAGCTTCCACAAGTATAGCGGTCCTTCAGTGCATGATGGTTTTGCTTTTATACTAAACCATATCGCACCATATACCTTCAAAATATAAGTAACTAAATGTATTAAATTCTCAGAAGGCTTTTCGGTTGCCACATAAAGGCGAAGGATTCGGTTTGCACTTGTCAGCCACCTGGAATGGACCACTGGCCCTGGTTAAATAGCAGCTAAGTCTGGACTGCATTCTCCTAAAGATACCGCTGTTAACATATCAAATAAATATTTCTGGTCTGTACTTAGAATACTCCTGTCTACATCGGGAAAACGATTTCCCTCGATGATACGAAAGCTAATGACAGGAAGAGTATGACAAGTAGGCAACAACTTGCTAATGACACCAGAAAACGCTTTGGGGCCATGAGTGACAACATCAAGCTGAATCACAAGGTGTCGTAAAGGAAGTTCATTAAGGTGCAACATGCAAATAAACCATTGAAGAGGACGACTTAACTCAGCTTCTAGAAGACTTATTACTCCTGCATTTGTACCAGTATTGATGACTGTCCCATCGCAACCGACTGCTATTAGTAACTCAGTTGATATATGTTGAGCGCAGATCCAGACGAAATAGCAATGTCCCAGGTAAACGCAATTCCTGTATTAAAGAAATATATTCAGTAAAGAATTGGATTATTTTTTCGTCTTACAATTAAAGAAATATGTTCTTCTTTACCAGTACTGCTGTAATACTGATTACCTATTTTTAATTGTCATTCTGGTCTTATGCTTTCTTCCATCAAAGTATAAGCTTTGCACTGGCGCAGATATATTTGCGCTTTGTAATTCTTCTTTGTGTTTCTCCCGTTCTCTACGAACTTTATTTCGGTCAATAATTTTTTTAGTATCCGTTTCGCTAACAAGACCAAAGTCCTGCAGGAGAACAGAAGAAGTAGACTCAGCTGTTATGTTTGAGATTCCATGACGATCACATTCTCTGGCAAAAGTGCAAAGTTTGTGTCTCATTTGAGATTATAAATCTGGTTCAGAAGCAAAAGAAAAAGAAGGTTGTGGATCAAAGGTATATGAACTGCAGGAGAAAAGTAATGGATTAAATTCTTCTCCTTTTTCTTTTTCGCATTTCTCTTCTCCTGACGAAGAAATACTTCCCGACTCTTCCATCTCACTTATTTCTTGAGAGCTAACTGACTGCGATTCTGTTTCGACCTTGTTTCCTTGTGGCTTTGGGTTTTCTCGTTTAATTTTTCTCTCTTGTCTTTTTTCCAGCATCTTTGTAGTTTCTTGTCGAGTAGTCCTATCATCATTTTTCTTGTACTTCGCTGATCGGTTAAAAATATTCTTTCGTTAAGTGGTACCTTCCTTTCTTTGGAACAGTAACATGAATTAAAATTTTCGTATTTGCAACAGGCAATATCAAAAAGGGTTTGCTCCCACTTGCACTTAAAATCTTCCAGTTTCTTTTTGTAACTCTCACACTCTTTTCTGCTCTTATATAGCTTTAAAATCGTCCTGTAATCGCTATTAAGATTTGTTATCTTTTCAACGATTTTCTTAGATGAGATAATAGGGATACAAGATTTCTTCCATATTAATTCCAACGTCTTTGCAACCTTTGTTGAAATCATGAGAGCGGGTGGGTCCTTGTTTGCCATAAGGCCTTTTGACTCGTTCCTGGTAAAAAGGAAGTATCGAACTATGTCTGCATTTGTCGGAAGTACTACCAGAGACATCTCAGAGGGGTTGCCAAACAAAGGACAAAGGAAACATTTTCTAGTTGACGTTTTGCTTAAACTCATTCTGTTTTACTTAACCTGGAACAAAAAATTAATGAAAATAATAATTGAAAATAAATAATACATCTACTAAAATTCAAAAACAACAATATTTAAAAAAATATTTATTCGAAAGGATTACAAATGTAAATGATACTGTTATTTTAAAATACATAAACACATGATATTTCCTTTTCTAATTACTTGGGTTACCTTCAAATATATTCCAACTGTATCCACTCTTTATACACATTCCAAAACAACCTCTAAAACGACTAATCTTATCGTGATCAGTATGCTAAAAATTTTAGTCTAAGAAGGATCTCCCAAAAAGAATTCCGCAGCTGCCGGAGGTAGACTACTATGATCAAAAATAAGACTCCTTAAGAAGTTAAGGCCGTCTTAAATGTTAAAAATTCAAGTTTTCAAATATCCAAGTAAAAAAAACTGTTTATTCATTTAAATCAAGTCATACACCTACACTTAATAAAATTAATACCATCTCAATTTGCAAAGGCAAATGATTACCATTTTTTCTACACCGCTTATTGTTTGATTTGTAATTTGTCATCATCCTCCTTAATTCGTGTTCTGTCTTTATCAAAGATGATTTAATTTAAATTCGCCGATATTACGCATTGATCGAAAAAAATGGCGAGCCTTTGCAAATTCAAATTTGATTAATTTTATTTTCTGTTGGTATGGTATGGTTGTAGGTAATTTATATTAATTTATAATTTCTTTACTTGGATATATGAAAACTGGACTTGCGAAAATACCTTAATCTCAACGTTTAAAATAGCCGTAATTTCATAAGGAAGCACTTACTTCTCGTCCTATTTGTGGAAGTACAGTCTATTTTTGGCGGCTCGGATATTTATTTTTGAGATATCCTATAATAAAAGTTCTGAGACCAAGCATCAATATTTATTTAGAACCAGGATTTGTAAAAAAGTGAAAATGTTTCTCATTTATTGTACTTTTATACCACACAAGAAAAATTTTTTTTTTAATTTGTATGCACCTTGTCGTAAAATATTACGAGATATTTTATTGTATTAATTTATTTTTTTGTTTCAGCTGGACGAACGTCTCTTGCCTCTATCATTTATAATAATTCTTCTTTCAAACATTTGTCTTTTGGGATGGTTCGCAAATGAAATTATGGTTTTGGTGTGTATTTATATTAATTTACATTAATTTTATATATTATGTGATACTTTTCTTTATTGTGTCACCCAGCTTGTAATTTTCTACATTTAAAACCAAATTATCTATAGGCAAATTTAACAGTTACGACTCCATCTTCAACTTATTTTAAAGTTGGTGTTTCGTCCTTACCTAACGTCCAAAGTATCTATACCCTAGTAACTATAAGATATCTTCTAAGGATACCATTAGGTGTGACTGTTATCACTAACAAAACATTAATTTAGGTCAGTTCAGATATTTTGCTGGCTTAATGACGTCACAGAAACGTCAAAAGAGCTGTCTTAATCAAGGTCTGTCTCTTTTAATCAGGTCCGAAGCGGATCTGGTTAAAACGAGTCTGTTTTAAATGGGTCTGTTTACAACCGGCTTGTTTTTAGCAGGTATTTTGCTTAACCAGGATCTGTTTATGAGGTATCTTTCCTAAACGGAGTATGTTTCCTAGTCGAATTTGTTTCTAAACCACCACTCGCTTAAAGTGTTATTGTTAATTTTCAGCTGGATGTGAAATACCCTGTAATGTATTTTTATATTTTTTTATTAATTTTGTGGTTTGTTACTTTTACAGGCAAGCTCTTACGAGTTACTGTTGTTCCATTTAAGTACTATCCGTTGATAATTTGGTGAAGGAATCGTCCTAAATAGTATAGTATATATTATTATACTGTGCAAGAGTATACCTGGACGCATATTTACGCAGAATTTTTTACTGGCAATTTCTGCAGGTGAAAGATGGTGCTTGAGGTTATTTCTGTCTAAAAAATAAACTGTATTACCAAACTACGAGTGAACAAAATAATCGTGACGTAAACTGAACTAAAGTTCACCTTTAGTACACTTAATATCGCGAATATTTTGAGTATTATTTGACTAATCGGAAGATCTATAATAGCTACATTTAACATCCAAATCACCACCCTGTATTACTAACTATGACGTTGGTCCTTATTGTCCGATCAACCCCGTTCTTGATATAAATAATAATGCTCTGGTGATGTTTGCCGCAGCGGTTGCTTAAATTAGGGGGTTATTAGGTTAGCATTCTGGTGTTTTTTTTTAACCAATCGCAGCCCTCTACTCCCTGCCGTTAGGGCATTAACCGCACTAACTTTGGCTCTAATTAGCCAATCGACCCAGTTTTTTTTCAAACGATTTATGAAGTCACCTTAAACAAAAGACATGCAATCACGACACTCCACTCTTTGCCGTTAGGGCACTAGCTACACTAACTTTGGCCCTAATTACCCGATCAACCCTGTTCTTTTTATTAACGATTTTGACGTCATCCTGAACACGTCACGTACATCAGTTATCGTTTTTGACGTTGGACAGTTAATGTTTGACATTTCCTAAATGACAGCTGACATCTGTAATTTTCAGAACATGCGCAAGAGTTAATTTTATAGATGATACTTACATGAGCTCGATGACGTAGGTTTATTGGGTCCGGAGGTATTACCAATTCCCACTGAAAATTAACATTGAACTCGATATGTCAACTCGTGACTTGTAATTTTACCGTATTATTATAATTGCTTTTTTAAATAACTGCCTTTGAGTCGTAAACTTGGCTAGTTAGGTATTGTATGGTACCATTATTGCATATATTAGATTTTTTCAAGTTTCTAACCAAAATATCTGTACTTTTATACCCGAAGTTCATAAATTCTGTCAATAACTCATTTAATACCAATCACCATATCTAGGAACCGACAGAACAAGAATATTGAACAAGTAAATGTTTTTTTATGCATATATCTATTAATTTTTGCTACTACACTTACAGAGAACTTAAACGGCGACGTTGTCATTCAATCCGCAATCAGCTAAATGCATTTTAAATAGCACGGCAATTCCGATACTGGGATTCTAATCGCGTAGAAAATATATGTAACGACACCCAGAGCCCGAATTCACAACTTGAAAGATTTGAAAATAGTCGTGCCGGCAGGGTTTGTCGCACTGATTGATTAATTTTTGTTTTAATTATTAATTTATCGATACATTTCGTTAGTTTTTTTTTTAAGTTTTTGTGCTATATGGGTCGTTCAAATAAATATTGTTTATATATAAATATAACAAGCACGTCTTTGGGGAAATTTATTAATAAGTTTATTGAAAAATAACATATTAACATGTTTATTATATTGTAACTATTTGAAATAAACTTATTATTATTATTATTATTATTATTATTATTATTATTATTATATAGTTATTAAACTTTATTTAGTTTTGTTAATTGTTTTTAACTGAGTACCATACAAAAAAAAATTCAATTAACATTAAAAGAACGAATAATATTTAAAAACGTATAGCATGGAATTCAGGAACGAAATTCTGAACTAAACCACATCGATGGATTTTTTTTCCTAAATGAAATATCCATAATAAAAAAAAATATGGCTGAAATTAAGGACACCTCTTTACCTAAAATATCATGAAGTGTTTTCAAGCGAACTTTAAAAGAAATTCATTATATGTATATTAAACGAAATTGAAAAGTCTAGTAATTGAAAGAAATTAAATAATTGTATGGCGGCGAAAATGTTTGAAAAAAATACGGGAGTTTCGGGAAAAAAGAAAAAAATTGTATTACGCCGACAAAAGATGGCTCAATGAAGGGCACACAGTTGAGAAGGTATGGCAAGATCTAATCTTAGAAGTTTAAGGCAGGCATTGTTACAGTTCGAAAATTGCATTTCATAAGTTTGGTTATCTATGCTAAGTTTTCGGTTTTAAATTGTTAAAATACATACCTATGTATACTCTCACCTTAGACATTAATTAATAATTTAGTTACCTGGTGATAATCAATAGTTCCACTATTTTCAGGTTAAAAGTTTTGTTGATTATGTTTATATTCCATGAATGTTTTGTTTCTTGTAGGACATAGCCAAGTGGATTGATTTTTTCTGTTCTTTATTTTATACTACTTGTGGACAGGTCTTATTTCAAATCCTTGTTTTAGTTAATTAGTAATTCGTTAACTTTTTAATCTTGACCTTGTATTTGAGATGTAGGTTGAAGGTCTCGGCTGTAGTAAATCAGCTGTTTTAAGAAAAATCGATAATTTGTTACACAGGGCAGTGTCAGACTGACAGTTCTGTGCATTTTCACGGCCATGTCTGGTTAATTTTTGCCTTGGTTGCATTGGTTGACTTCGGTCGCCGTTAGTTTTCTATGATGTAAAAGAGGTTAGTTTTCATAGATAGGGTTGACTAATTTTTGTCGAAATTTTGTTTTGGTAACTGTGTACGTTGGAGACGAAACAGCATCCGGCCCTTTCAACAATGGACACTTAAAGTAAAAGCACGTTTGTGCAAATAGCTCCCTACGTTTAGTTTCTTGGGCAGTAAGGCTATGTAGTGCCGATAAAACATCCACAAATGTCTTAAAAATGATATGGCTTTGTAGTTTGCCTATTCTTTGGGCGGAATGCCGATTTAAAATGCTTTGCCATCAACTTGAACAAGCGGTCCTAGATGCCATTTGGTAGATTGGAACCCTCGTTAGGTATTTGAGGTAGGTTTAAACTTTAGTATCTGAATTACCCTCGATGGGTTTTATGAAAGTTTCTTCCTTCATGTTGTACATCTAAAATTCGATTTTAGGTTTGTTTGGTAGAGGATAAAAGCTTAAACTAGAGTAGTAGTTTTTTTTTATTGGAGTTGCCTGGATGCGGGATATACCAGTTGCCATGAACCATTTGTATTTTTGGAGACTAGCTGTGTAGCAGTATCCACGTTAGCTATTTTAGGGACCATGTGTGTGTGTTTAACTGAAGATTGAGTCTTCATGAACCATGGGTAGCACGTAATGTTTCAGCTAAGTACCATTTTTCTTGAGTATGTTGTAACATAGTTACAACTCAAAATCTTAATATTTTGCATTTGCATATTGTTCGATATACAGGGTTTTGGTAAAGTTTTGCATCCATGTTATGTACAGAACTTGTGCATTGTAAACGTGTAGCGTTTGTCGACATAGCGATAAGACGTCACAAGAGTCTCTAGTAGGTGGTCTGTTATAGCTAATTTTATTGTAAATATACTTACAATTTATTATTATAAAGTAAATATTTTCGTTTCCTGACTAAAAGCCATTTTTTTCTTCTAAATTTAACACTTGTAACTTAACGTTTCAACTTATCTACGCCAGGGTGGATAGGATGCTTATCGAGTAACCACAGGTACTCGTAAAATTTTGTATTGTACTTTAAGGATGCTCTTATGGTAAAGTTAGTTAGTTGTGAGAGGTTCTTGCACAGACCTTGAGGAAATTCCAAGTCTGAGGCAACGTCCTGTATGTAGGTCTATGTTGCTGCCAGATCAAACTAAACAGTCGTTCTTTTATGGTGTAGGTCTGACAGTTGCCGTCTTGTGCAAGACGTTTGTAATTTGAACATTCAGAACTTTTATGTCAAACCTAACACTACCACTTTATTACTACATTTCACTTATTTATCTTTAACTTTAAGTAGCTATTGTCCACCAAGGTAAGAGGAGCTTGCATTTATAAATCCAAGTAGCCAAGGGCTTAACACGACTTTAGGATAAAATATTTGTATTGGCCTGTGCTAAATTTGGCTTTTATTTGAAGGACAGCGACTTTGAGGGACTTGAGTGAATGAGAGCTTATAGGAAGCTATTGAAAACCGATTGTGACATATTTGTTTTTTTTTCCTAGTTTGTTTTTCTCTGAGGCCATAGACTAGAACATTTAAAGGCTTTTAAGTAAAACAAAACTAAGATGGCGCCTTCAGGGTTTGACTTTAACTTACTTATATAAGAGTGCTAAACCTCTCAATCTAGAGATAAAATAGCGAATCTACCCTGAGTTGAGCTAGCTAAGGGGTGAGCTTTCAAGCAGCACAACATAGGTCATTTTTTGGGATTGTTGTCTGAAATAAACCCTACAGGGCGTAGGGTTGCCAGAGTAAGGGTGGATAGGTTGCCTTGTCTCAGTTTCTTTTAGGTTATCCTAAGGTGAATACTGGCACCCAAAAATATTTAGGGAAAACGTTACACTTGCGTCGCATTATTGATTGAAAGTATAACAGCATATATGGATGGATTTTTGCAAGAACTAAAAAATCCTAGTGAAAAGGGTCATCGTCTTAAAGGATCAGGTTTTAGGGGTTAAAGAAATAAAGTTAATATATAAAAAATTGTTGAAATGAACCCGCCACTGAAATTCATTACCCTGACGTCGCACAAGCCGCAGCTATGTATATGCTAGCGATGAGTCACTGACAGAAATTTTGAACTTTGAGTATGTATAAGTAATATTGCATTTTAAATGTGTATGAATTAAAGCTATAATGAACGACTGGCTGTAGACTGTATATTATGGAACTGCATCAATATTTAGTCCACATTTTTTTTTAGAATAATGAAGTTGGTGAAGCCCTGTATCAGTCCAACTGGTATGAGCAAGATGTAAGAACTCAGAAACTTCTTTTAACTGTGTTGCAGCAAACTCAGAGGCCTCTGACATTGTCTATTGGTCCGTTTGGACCAATGACGCTACAAACGGTTTTAACTGTAAGATTTTTATCCGCGACCTAAGAAATCAGGGCTAATTAGCATATTGATGATGATGTTATTTGAAGAAATAGTTTATAATTAAAGTGGAGCTGAAAGTATAGGGAAGAAGAAAATCCAAAAGTCCTTAGTATGCTGACATTAATAATTTTAGAAAAGGCTTTCCTTCAATTATTAAAACATTTCACATTTCCCAAAGTTCTATTAAAGTTTCTTAACAGCTTAATTTTTGTTTTGTAGCGTTCAAAACATGTAGACGGAATATGACTTACTACTTATAACGAATAACATCTATTTTAATTTAAGTAGTGGAGGAAGACTTTTGGATTTTCTTTTCTACTCTAATTATGTTATTTATTTTGCGTTGGTTAAGTTACATAATGAACTCAATTAGGGACATGATAAATTTATTAGATCACAAGTTTTGCAAAGAGCTCATTAAAGTAAGCGCCTCAAATACACCCGTACAAAATTATTGTTTGTCATCTGTATAAAAACTGCAACAAAAAATGCCGCCTCTATGCGGTATATATTGCGGTTTAGAATGTGAGGTCTCGGGGAGAGCATTATACTTGGGACATAAAAAGCCAGATGCCGCCCAGTACGATTTCGTGCAGACATGAGCCGTCCTCGCATCTTAACATAGTAAAGATAAGAACAGAGCGAAGCCGTATCAGCGCTTCGTTACTAACGATCAAAAATACTGTCAGTATTTCGAGTTTTACATGGTGATATCAATTTCAAACCAATTGAGCCAATGAAAAGCGAAAAATAGGATTTTTAGACCAATAGAACATTTATAAAAGGGAATTAGATATAATTTTCTTGGCGTTCACGTTAACGCTTAAAGTATTAGCTGGTAGTATTGTTGCTCCCTTTAATGTATGTCTTGCTGGAGTTCTTATACAGACAGTTGAGTGAAGAAGAAAAAGATTGAAAACTAATTATCATTACTATCTATTGTTATGACATTGACAAGAATTTGTATCCCGTAAAACATTATAAATTGTGAAAATGACTTTTACTCATAGTATCCTGTGGATGTCAAGAAAATAGAAAAATAATAACAAGACGTGGTCAAGACCTTATCAAGACGGAAAAACGAACCCTCTACAGTAATGTTGTAATCTAATAAGAAATTGTTGTTAAAAATAATAAAAAACGACACCTATCGTGTATGTATGGGTGGTTTAAACATATTTTTAGGTAACTCCAAGCTACATTTGGATAGGGTATCATCGATTGGTTTTGACATCGTTCTCCTTGGAGATTTTAATGTTAATTTTAAAACCGATTCTGTTTCTCAACGACAATTAGTTTTTTAGTCTTTTGGACTAACTGCAACTATCATGGATTATACCAGGGTGGCCCCACGGTCTTAACCCATTAGTTCCCAGGGTCAGAAAAAAAAAGATTTTGATGTTTTTACTGTATTTTATTAGTAAACATATATTAAAACAATTATTTATCAAGTTAAAAAAATTTTAAGTTTTTAATTTTTTTACAACAAAATGTTGCGTATACGTAACGTTGGGATTTTCGCACAACAAAAATAAATTATTGAGCGTGTTCAAAACAGTTTGCGTGAAGACGTACCTGACACTTAGCACATATATATATAGTGTTGTTTCTGCATTGTCTACATCTTCTTCTTGCTCTATATTCCTCCTCTACTATCATGTGACCGACATTATCGAACCGAATTTCAATGGGTAGTGCGCTTCTAGATGATCGTCCATAATTTGGATTTGGTATTGAAGGGAAGTTTCCTTGGTTACTTGGTCCAGCCATATCTGCACCTTGAATATCATCTTCGATAACTGGTTCATCCATTTTCATTAGAGTGGTTGCTATATAAGGCTTAAAATCTAACTGTGACATTTTTGAGTGGTTTGCCAAATTGTATATTCTCCATGAATTTAGACAGTTTGAAGCCAAACCTAGTTGGGTTTCCCTTGAAGTACACCTTGCAACTATGTCGTTCAAAATATGGAACTATTTCCTCATCGATAGACAGATTATGAGAGAATACTCCAAACTGCATGTTCTTTTCATTTATCAAATCAAAAAGAGGACATAGTTTTAAAAATCTGTCGTTTTTATCATGTTGATCGTTATCTGATACATACTCATACATTTTCTAACAAACATTTATTCTTTGTCCTCATCTTTCGACCAATAGAACTTTATAGCTGGTAACGTATGATATCCCGAAAGAATTAGTATGCCGAAAAATCGTTTTAGGCTAGTTCTGTCAGGTTCAAATGAATGGCGATTATTATCAGCAGCATATTTTTTTGGATAAGAAATTATTTTTTCCCAAACGTCGTCACGGAAAAAAAGGAAAAACTTCGAAAGGCGATTTACCGCCAATTTCATTTTCAATTCGTTCCAAATTATTTTTCTCTTCATTCTCCGGTTCTGCTGTATAGATTGGGTTCTCTTTTCTCCATTTGGGAAGAGGTTTCTTTGTCTTCTTTTTTATCATTTTTTTAGATACCTTAGCTTTTTTGGAACTTGGTGATAAGGATTGATCATCTAAGTCTTTGGAAGTATCCGGTAAACTGACATATGTTATAATATAAATGTGACTACCCTAATATGTATCCGTGCTCGTTTGTTGGAAGGAGGCGGCGCTACTCGGTGTCGGTGATGGCGCGACACATTGGCGCCGCGCCGAATTACTGGAAATCCCAATGCTGCGTAAACGCAACAATAATAATAAAGGTCAGGTATGCAGAAAATATAAAAGCTTTGTCAAATAATATGTGCTGTCCCTTTTATTAAAGGTTGGGTCAATATGAATAATTGGTAATTTGGAAAATCCAATTGTATTCTGTGTCGAACAATTAGATCGACGAAAATATGGTAAATTAACTCCCCAATTTCCGCATAGTTCATAAATTTGCAAAAAAATGAACTATCTGATTATATCGACGTTTTTTTTTAAAAACGTAATTGATATTATATTTGGAATAAATTATAACAACAGAAAGGTCAATGTCATTCAATCATATATTTAAAAAAAAATAATTTCCAAAATGTTTCCTTTATGCAACGTTGGTGACTAATGGGTTAATCATGAATAGATAATATAGTCACAAGTCTAAACGTAGATAGAACCACGGTTGACTTGTATGACCTATATATATCGGATCATTCGGGTCAGTATCTGGTTGTAAGGGCCGGTATCCAACGACTTACACCTATAATAGGCGAGGACCCTTAAAAGAAAATATTTTTAATTTAAGTATATTTTGGGCACAGTAAGTTTGAATGGTTTCTATATGACACAGGATGTTAACACAATGGCCGCATGGCTAGTCCACAATTATCAGAATCGGACGGCTGGATGTTTTTCTCTAAAAGAGGTAAAATCAGGTAGATCTCATGTCCAATGCTTTGCCAGGATCTGGCTCATAAGTTAAATGTACTGTTGAGCGAGCCAAGTGTTATTGTTTAATTTGCGTCAACAGTTCATGAGGCTTTTATGTTCCTCGATAGTAGGTTAATTTCACTGATTTTTTATGTACTGAGTGAAGGAATTAAACGAGCTTTTCATTACTCTAATTTGGCGTTTATTTCTCCAAATCACACAAAACTTCTTTAGTACATGATTTCACAATAACATACTATAACACAAGAACACTACTGATTTATAATCAAATAACTAGTAACTACATTTGTTTAGTACATTTACTGGGTGCCTTTTTTAGGCAATGCTAGTTTGTTTCAATCCGACGGAATGAAACCACGTGTGTTTGTTGACATGCAACTTCACCCTTTTACAGCTATAAGTGCAGTGCCTATACATGGAAAACTATATCATCTGACAGCAAGGTTACGCCCCCGCTGTCATGACAACCAACTAACAAATGCGTTCTGATAGGTTACACAGGCGGCCATGTTTTCTTTTAACCAATTGGACGGTATAAACAAATATACCACGCGGTATCCCTTTACTTGGGCGTCGAAATGCCGTCAAAGGCTTTTCGGACAGATATACTCTTAACATCTAACTATAGAATATGGCTTTTTCCTGGAATAACTGTCGACTCGCCGCTTCGTATTTAGTAAATATTATATGTATTTTAAAAGATGATATTTGCAAGTTTTATGCTTATCCCGGTGATAACACTATTCGTTCCGCAAACATTGATACATTTTGATCCTTCACTAAAATAATATTGAAATCAGATGTTTAACAGTAGTATTGATTCTAGAAACATTTGTCGCATTTAATTATATTATTTTTAATACATTTGGATGATCGTTTCCCCAACATGTACTGTCAACTGTAAAAATGATATGTCATGTTAAAAGTGATCCTCAGAACTGGTCTGTATATAGCAACTTAAAAGCTAATTACACAAATTCCACAACATTCCATAACAAGCAGGCATATAATAACTACATTTTAAATTCAAAAAATAAGTCCAAAGTAGTAGACTAGACAAAGCAAATAGTCCAGACGATTTTAATGACTACTTCAACTCATTTTCTGAAAACATAATTAATAACATTCAGCTTGCTCCCACAAAGCAAGTGATCTTTTAAAGTATACACCGACGATTAGTACGGTCAGCTATCTATATCCTGTGTAGGACTTCCATCACAGATTTAGGCGTAATTTTGGCCTTTGTCTCTTTGTCCGCAGTGATATTTCTTGTCACTCGAGCTAATAACTTCGATGTAATGTGGTTTACAATATCAACGCAGATAATTACTAAATTCATCTGCTGCCTTTACCGGTCACCAAGCGATACCCAATATAGAGACTTGTTCTCCTCTCTTGCTCATACTATCGACTTATTGCAAAACCACTATCCCAATTCCGAAGTTGTCATAGTGGGCTACTTTAACGTTCATAATGGCTCAAATACTCAAATACAACCGACGAGCAAGGTCGCGAAGCCGAATCCTTTGCCATCAGCTCTGCCCTCACCCAACTTGTGGGTGAACCAACTCGGATTCTAGACCGAGATTGTAATTTTACTGGTTTTTTGTATATTTTCTTAACTTCAAACCCCTACTTGTACACTGTCACCGTGAAGCCGCCGTTAGGAACGTCTGACCACAACCTTATTTTGGCACTGAACAAACTACCGATTAGTGCCGAACAGCCTAAAGGACCATTTTCGAACCTTTCCTTTGTGGAACCTTTGTTCAACCTCTGATGATCCATTTATCTGTGCTAGAGAAGTATCGGAGATTATCCTTACTGGCATGGAAGCCTTCATCCCTTTCTTAAAAAAGTGCCCTTCTGACGGCAAGCCTTGGTTAACCAAAAATTACGCAGGAGCTGTTAAATTAAAAAATTATTTTTACCGACAATGGAGTCAGCCATCCTCATTAACGCTCAAAACAAATGCAAGCAAGCGATAAACCAAAGCAAAGAAGCACTTGAATGTCCTAACGGCTCAAGATCATGTTGGTCGTTACCACGTTCTGATGGCACCATTGCTACCAATGCGCAGGAAAAAGGAAAAACTTATTGGCAGAGCTATTCCCATCACATTCAACGGTTAATTTTCAGATAAAACTCTACCGAACATTTCCCCTGTAGAATCGAGAATGCCTGAGATTATTTTCCAGCACCGCCATATTAAACGAATCTTGAGGAGTCTTGATACCAAAAAGGCTTCTAGTCATGACGATATTCCAGTCACCGTAATTAAGACATGCGCTGACGAATTGACAACGGTATTTTGCCGGCTCTATATTTTATCTTATAAAAAAGGAATATTTTTTTCTTGCTGGAAAACTGCTCGAGTCCAGCCCATACCCAAAAAAAGGCAAGAAGACCTTGCCAAACAACTATCGTCTAGTCGCATTGCTTTCGCTTATAAAGTTATGGAGAAGGCTATCAACGAAAAATTATTAAATGACCTGGAAGGCTTCAACATTATTAGTGACCGCTAGTATGGATTCCGTAAATCTAGATCAACAGGAGACCTTCTCGCTTATGTTCGGGACAACGCAGTAGAACATCATGGGGAGTCCCGGGTGGTAGCACTGGACATTTCCAAGGCCACCGACTGAATCGTTCCTAACTAAAATAAGAGCATACGAAATACCAGTTTAATTTTGTTCATGGCTGTCAAGCTTTCTTAAAGACCGTTCTCTGCGAAACCCTGAGATTGCAAGATTCTATTCAAAGAAGAGCCATTCGCTTGATCGGAGACCATGATCTGACAAACAACCTGGAAAGCCTTGAACATCGAAGGCAGATTGGCGACTTAAGTCTATTTTACAAATATTTCACTTTTTCGTTCACATGCTGCTTATTAGTGTTTATGGTCCCGCAGGGTAGGGAAACTCAACGAATGCCATACAGATATTTAGACTGCAAGAAAGAGCAATTAGGCTCTTGGCAAATGCAGGATATAGGGATCACTGCCAGGCTATATCTTTCAGGCCGTATTGTAGGTTCACTCCCGCCGAGGTGATCTGACCAAAGATTTGGATGTATATCACTATACCATGCGCGGTTCGGATAAAATTGTCACTCAGTGATTTAATTTAAAAAATTAAAGAATAATTTTTTAAATTTTTACTTACATAATAAGATCTCAGGACGCTGGCGAGCAAGCGATACCTGATAGATAACTGTTTTCATTCCGTGAATAAGTATATGAATATGGATATTGGTTGATGTGGCGTAGACTAAGAACATCTCTTTTTAATTTTTTTTTTCAGTGTAGTGAGATAGTTAATATGTTTTTTTTATGGTAAATTCATGTATACAGGGTAGTTCAAGAATAAGTTAAGAACATCAACTTCATTTTTCAAATGAAAGCATTTATTTTTTATTTCATTTTTAAATATTGCTTCGAATTCTAAGTATACCATGTCATATACCTAAAGTCAACAGTTGTCGAAGAAATTACAATTGAACATATCAATAAGTAAGACCTGTTCATTTGAAAGGAACAGAACGACACATCAAATTAAATATTGAAAACGTGCGCCATTTATGGCTTGATATCCAAGGCGATCAGTAATCTCTCTTTGCACGTTTTTAACCATTTCCGGAGTTATGGCACGCACTTCTCTTTGGATCCTCTTCTCCAACTTCTGCAGACTTTTTGGCCTGTCAACAAATACTTTCGATTTGAGGTAATCCCACGGAAACAATTCCAGCAGAGTTCTGTTGGGCGACATAGCAGGCCATCCGATAGGTCCTTTCCTTCCTATCTACCGATTGGGAAAGGTTTCATCCAAAAATGTACGCACAGTGGCAGAATAGTGCGTAGGACATTTTTGAGAAAAGGATTAAGGCTCCCATGCCAGTAAGGATAACCTCCGATACATCTCTAGCAGAGATAACTGGACCATCAGAGGTAAAACAAACGTCCCGCCAAGGAAAGGTTCGAAAATGGTCCTTTAGGTCATCCCACTTAGCTGATGTATAACGCCAAATCGGACGTGGTTTAGGCGGCTGTTGGGCACTGTCTTGCTGGAACATCAGTTCTTTGTCAGGGGAGTCTGGGTTCAATGGATTCGGAAATAAAGCCACTAATGCTGGAATAATTTCAAGTTGGAGAAATTCGAGATATACTTGTCCAGTTAAAGACGGGTCAAAGAGAAATAGACCAATTACTTTTCCGCGCACTATTCTACACCACACATTTGTTGTGTGTGGGTACTGGCAATTGCCAATTGCCCAATAAGAACAATTTTGTCTGTTCACATTATCATTCAAACAGAACGTAGCTTAACCAGAAAAAATAATATTTTTTACTAAATTATTATCTAGATTGCATATATTTTGCATGAGCTCACAAAACTCATTTCGCCCATCGATATCATCTTCAAATAACTTATGCACTGGAACTTTTTTTGGGTGATGTTTGTGATTTTGAACTATTTGGTGAACAACAGATTTCCGCATGTGTAAATTGGCCTCAATGTGCGACAGAGGGGTATATTGATTTTCTTCTAGGGAAAGCAAAACGTCAAGTTGTTCATTTTTATCTCGAGGGCGACCAGATTTAGGCAAATCTCTAACATGACCGGATTCTCTGAATTTAGCCTCTATTCTACTCATCACCTTTTGACATATGGGAGGACGATCAGGATGGATTTCATTGAATAAATAAGCTGTTTCTATTTGAGTACGTGTTCTATCACAAAACCCAACTATGCATAGAATTTCAATTTTTTCTCGTTCCGTTAACTTCATCATTGTCCAAGCCGCAACTTTGCAATTACGCTTAACAATTACTTATTTGAAGTAAAATTGTCATACAGTTTCTATGGGACTAAGCGGTGACAGGTCAACATTCAGAAATACCAGACTTGAAGAAAAAATAAAATAAACACATAAGGGATGTTTTGCTCGATTTACAAATAAATCCTCAGAAATGCGGTCTTACTTATTGATATGTTTAATCGTAATTTTTTCGATAACTGTTGAGTAAGGAGTTATGGTGCATAAAACATACTTAGAATTCGATGCAAAACTCAAAAATGAAATAAAAAATAGATATTTTTATCTAGAAAAATAAAGTTGATGGTCGTAACTTATTTTTGGGCTACTCTGTATACATGAACTTAACATCAAAAAACTACATTACGAAATAAAATTGGACGGGTCCGAGCGTTTTTCCAAAAAACACACCACTGAATTTTAAGTGGATTTAGACATTACTTCTGGAACTCACTGTATACGTTTGTTACGTACGTATGTTATTTAATAAGTATCCGATATTTTACAGGACGATTTTCCAGTTATTTATAAGTTGAAAAGTTCATATAAGCATGGGTCCGCATCCCTTCAGTTTTGAGATACAGGGTGTTCCAATTTTTAACAGGAACAAAAAATCTGCACGCCCCTGCCGTTATCTCTTTTGATAACACCATTATGTAGGCACTTTATTGGCCAATAAAAAGTACACATTTTCATAATTTTTCGATTTTGGCCTTGTTTAGGAGATAAATGCTACTTTATCAAACTCTGATATGGACATAGCGATATGCAAATAAATGCCACTTATTTCTTTACTATTTTTTTGTCGAGAAAAATTGCTCCTAGCGACTTCTATCAAGTTTGCATTTTTCATGTAAAAATGATGAGGAAATCCATTTTTTCGCTTAAAAACGTAATTCAAGCGCGTATAAAAAGGTTATGACTCCTTAAAATAGTAAGGAGACACGTAAGTGGCGCCCTCTACAAGTGGGAGCCATACTAACATCAAATTCGAATTTCGCATTTCAAGAAACCCCTAGATACCAATTTTCGTTTAAATATAGACATTATTTCAAAAATTATTTGCGAGAAACAAGAAATAAATGTTTAACACGGGGCCGTAAAAATTTATTAAATTTCTTATAATTAATTAAGGAATCGTCCTGTAAAATATCGGACACTGATTAAATAACACCCTGTATATTGTTTCATATATATTATGTATTATGACTTACTACAAACCAATATGTATAAGTAGCGAATAAATACTTTGACTTTGAATTTGACTGAACATACGATAATGTTTTTGTGGCGCTTACTTTACTTAGGTTGTTTTGAAATGTAAAAATGGACAACATGAAGTCTGCGTCTCAACAAGCCCGATTTGTTGAGACCGAGACGTGTTGTCTTTTTTTAAAATTGAAAAATGCATGTCTCTAATAGCACCATATTGCTACCTGCTTAGATCGAATTTGTTTTGGTTTTAATAAAAAAATCGAAAAATTATACACACACACACACACTAAAATCATAACATATTTTGCTAAAACAAACATTCCTAAATAAATTATACATACATTTCCACACCTTAACCACTTTTTCTATTTTTATTATTTATTTTAATATACCTAGGTAAACTATATTATACAGTGTGTATCAGCCAAATGGAATAAATTCGATAATAAATACAAGGGGGCGTGTCCCAAAAAATGCTTGGACACGCCGATTGTTATTTTTAGTTGCGCATTTTTTTCAATAAAAACTTTTTATACAGGGTGTGTCATGTAACAGTGGCCAATACTAACTTTCTTATTTTAAAAATTATTATTCAATTTTTGGATTCTTCAGAAAACTTTAGATATATTTCATGTACAATATCCTGTACCTATCTTCAACTGTTTCGGAAATATTAAGCGTTTTCAAATTTATTGCAAAAATTAACAACACGCTAAAAAACTATAAAGTTATACTGTTTATTTCTTGATGAGGTAAAAAACAAAAAAAAACATTAATATAGGAGATGTTGAAAATGCTCGCCGCGAACGTCTTGGCAACATCCTAATCTTAAATAAAAATTTCTTCTAAGGTTACTGAACATCTCAGGCGTGACCGATCTAATCGCAAGCGTTATTCGTCTTCTTAAGTCAGCTAAGTTGAGAGGTTTAGTTTTGTACACAATATTTTTGACACAACCCCATAAGAAGAAGTCTAATGGCGTCAGATCAGGGGATCGTGCTGGCCATTCCATCGGTCTACGCATCCCTATCCACCGATTTGGAAATACTCGGTTGCCGGACATTTATTTGGTAATGGGGCGGTGCTCCATCTTGCTGAAACCATATCATATTCGCTGGAAGTTGTGGGCTTGCTGCAACAGGATATAAGTTTGTCAAAGTTGGCAAGACGTTATTTTGGAGCAGTGCTAAATAATTATCGCCATTTAAATTGCCAATAATAAAAAAGGGACCTATGATATGATCTCCAACAATTCCTGCCCAAACATTAACCTTTTCAGGATATTGCGTATGTTCTTCTCTCATTCAGTGAGGATTTTGCTTAGACCAATAGCGGCAATTCTGACGATAAGCATGACCGTAAAGTGTAAAGGTGCACTCATCAGAAAACAAAACATGCTCTAATTGGATCACATTGTTATCTAACATTGCCATTATTTGTTCACAAAAACACGTTCTCCTATCAAAATCGTTTTCCATGAGCTCATGAGTATTTTATAGGGATACATTTTATTTTCTTGTAATGTTCGAATAATCGATGAATGACAAACATCGAACATTGGGGCTGTTTTTCGACTAGAAGTATATGGGTTTTCCTGAAACTCAAGCATAATATCTTATTTGGTATCATCACTTATTGCATTGACAGCTACTTTTTTATCTGCTCTACATGTCCAAGCTGGCGAAACTGCTTTTCTATTTTACTAATTGTCTCTTGAGTTATAGGCGGCAAATTTGGAAATTTTTCATGGAATAAGCGAGCAACTTCCATTTGTATCCCTGTTTTATCTCCATAACCAATCATCTGTAGAAATCTTTTTTTGTGCATTTCTGTTAAATAAACCATTTTTCTGATATGCAGTTAACAAAATTCAAACGACTATAACACTGGCAACTACTGTCATGCAGGCAGACAACAATTTGCTAAGGTCAGGCGTTTTAAACAAAAGTAAACAAAATTATTTATACCTTTTTTTTATTTCATATCAGTAAAACATTTCAACATCAATTTTTAACATCTTTTACATTAATTAATAATTAAGAAATAAACAGTATTACTTATTAGTTTTTTAGTGTGTTGTTAATTTTTGCAATAAATCTGAAAATACCTAATATTTCCGAAACAGTTGAAGATAGGTATAGTACATGAAATATGTCTTTTCTGAGGAATCCAAAAATTGAATAATATACAGGGTGTTGCATTTAAAATAAGAAAGTTAGTATTGGCCACTGTTACATGACACACCCTGTATAAAAAGTTTTTATTGAAAAAAATGCGCAACAAGAAATACCAATCGACGTGTCCGAGCGTTTTTTCGGACACTCCCCCATGTATTTATTAACGAATTTATTCCATTTGGGCTGATACACACTGTATATAAATATTTTTGTGTGTTCATATAAAGAGACTATCGAGACACCTAAATACTTTGTTAGTATATCCCTAATAGTTTTAAAAATATTTGAATCTCCTTTACTTGCAATAATTCTCTTTTTCTGCTATTCTATAATTTTTTTCACTCTTAATCAAAATTGTCTTGGAAAATACTAATTTAAAATATAAATTTTCAAACTTTTTTAGCATATATGTTTGTATTAATAATACAAATTTTAGTTTCATATATTGACAACATCAACTTTACTATTTTATAAACAATATTTTAGGAAAATAATTAATCGATATGATTCATTGCCTTCTTGCATAACGAAGCTTACAAAAATTAACGGAAATATTTGGTCAACAGAAAAGGCACAAGTAAACTCTACGCCAGTTATGTCTTTAATGGCGACAGATGGCATATGCCATTTCTAGTAACATTCTTTTTACAGAACTAAAATTTGGTCAGGACCGGAGTTAGATATTTACGAATTATAAATAATCAAAGAAAACAGAGCGGGAGTCGAGATTGTTGACGACAGTAACGACGTGAGATTTAAAATAACGTTGACGACTAAAAGTCCTCCCTTAGATTACGTTTAAATATGGCAGATTAAAGAGAGACAAGAAATTAGATCACAAAAGAGTTTTTATAAAGACAAGGACTAAAAAACAGTTTATAATAAGTGAACAAGTAGAAGTAAATGTATTGGCATATTTTTAAGCGCACAAAAATAATTCAACTAGAGATTTTGTAAGAGACAGTGGTTTCAGCTTATTTACAATTTGGAGGATTTTAAAAAAATATAAGTTTGTACCTAATAAGAACCGGCCAGTGCAAACAATATTACCTGGTCACATTGAAAGAAGACTAATTTTTTGCCAATGGTTACAAGATATGTGTAGGCAAAATCCTAACTTTTTAAAGAAAATGTTATGGAGCGATGAAGCGAACTTTTTAAATAGGGGTATGTTTAATCGTAAAAACATGCACTATTGGTCTAGGGCAAATTTGTTTATTGCTCTTCCCAAAAATCCGCAAGTAAGATTTAACATTAATGTTTGGTGTGGTCTCATAGGCAGCCAAATTATTGGGCCAATTTTTTATGAAGGTACTCTGACCGGCAGGGAATACGTTAATATGTTGTCAGAATTACTAGAAGAATATTTAGATGATGTGAACTTAGAGGACCGTAACCAAATTTATTTTCAACATGATGGAGCTCCCCTTCATCAGTTTCACGAAGTGAGAATATTGTTAGAAAGGCTTTTCAGAGATAGGTGGATGGCAACAAATGGTCCAATACGTTGGCCCAAAAGGTCTTCTGACGTTACTCCATTAGACTTTTACTTCTGGGGGTATGTCAAGGACGAAGTCTTTAAAACGAGATATGCGAATCTGGTCGAACTTCAAGACAACATTAGACGCATTATAGCATCCATCCATGGCAGAACAGTTTTAAAAGCTACAAAACATGTATTAAAGAATGCCCGCAAATGTATTGAACAAAACGGTGATGTCTTTGAATAATTAATATAGTTTTATTTATTTCTGCCGCTAAAAATTAAATCGAGTTTTAATTTCTGAAATAAATAAATAAATTCGTTTTTGTTTTCATGGTAGTCTCGATGAAAACCTCAAAGGCAAGCCATTTTTTATTTCCATGACTGTGTTGATGTTTTTCCAATTTTATGCCAATATTGTATATTAACTTTTTTATTCCGTATACGATTTGCAAACGCTGCGGTAAGAAGTATACAGGGTGTGCCATTTAAAAAAAAAGTACATTTTCCTCATTCAATCAGAAACGGTATGTCCAATTGTTTTTCTGCTTTGACTATTTTAATTAACCGAAAAAAATGCTACCACTTTGCTAATCTAACCGACTTTGTATCTCCAATAATAAAAAAGTTAGCAATGATGCGCACCTAATTTGGTATATCCTGTATACTTTGCTAAATGATGCACAAAGGTAATATTACTTTAAATGTAACTATCTCATTGCCATCTCGAAGAAAATAATTTTCATTTAAATAAAAAAAAAATTCTTTAAAAAATTTCGTGGAGGTGTAATACGGTACGAAGGTACTCTGTATAATGAAACAATAAATTATGCATCATAATAAGAGTAAAGTAAACTACGAATCAGCATACGATCAACTTGCTGACTTCTACTATTTCACAAAGGTACAACGGACAATATACAATATACAATATACAGAGTTCAATAGCACAGTATGGTTTGTTTTATTACTGATTAGTTAGAGGAGAACCTAAATTATTACAACTTCGCTGAAAGTGTTTAGTCCTTAGCTGGAAATCAGGGGGAGATTTTTATTAAATTGAAGCAAGATAAAGAAAACATACACTTCTGTGAGAACATTGTCCACATAACAGGGTTAACGAGGGAAAATGTAAAATAGAGCTAATTGAATACACAGACAGCAATAATTAATAAAGGGAATTAAAAGTAAAGAAAATAAAATATTTCAAAAGCCGTTAAGTATAGACATGGTATAAATACGCAAAAAAAGTTAAATAGGTTTGATAATTAAATAGAATTTAATAGGTATAGGTACGGTGGGCATCGATAGTTTCTCTCTGTTAAGTTTTGATTACCAAATATGAGAATATTGAAATTTTGGTAGGTTTTATAACATCCTATAAGACTACTTTTTAAGTGTAAATTCTTCATACAGTTTTCGAAAATGGCGACAGGGCGCCATTTGGAATCATTTTTTTGAATGGCAGGTGGAGTTGAGTTATACCTCGCTGGAAAAGTATTTTCAATCTGCAAGCGATCCATAAATTTTGGTAAGATTTTATTGACTTATTGCAAAATGGCAGCTACTCTTGTAAATGTGGATATCATTAAATTTTAAGCAATAATAAAGAATTCTATTGAACTTATGTATCACACATGTAGCAAGTTAGGTTAGTTATGTTTCAAGATGATAAAAAGTAGCCTCTTGCTTCGATGAATGATATTACAGGTTGTGATTGTAAAATTATTAGACATAGCCCAAGTTGATCGAAGTAGCTGGAATTTCAAAATAAATCTTATCAAACTGATCAAACTAAAGCTGATAGTTTGTACATGGGAAATATCTTTCCAACGAGACACTATTCACTATTTATATATTTTTTTTATTTATTCTCCTAACAGTTGCCTAACATTACTTTGGTCAACATAAAATTATTTAATTTTTTTTAACACGCTGTATCTCACAAAGAAAGCATATTATATAGAATCATTCCTCTAAATACAACGCAAATTTCGAACAATGAATAAAAAAGACGTATAATAAAACGTTACATCACGTAAGTAATATTTTCTAAATTTTTTTTCAGATTGTAAGGGCAGCTTATTCATATGGCACTATTATGTGGAATCTCAAATAAGGAGTAAACTGGTAGGGGCACAAATATGATATATTAACCTATTATTTACCTAAACATGTAAATTAATTTAACTCGAGCAATAAAATAATATATTTGTCCTCCTCTATTTTTTAAATCAATATAGTTTATACAAAAATTAAGGACCATCTATGGAATATGCTTTTGTAAGGTCCACGACAAGCAAATGTATATCTTTGTTATTACCAGTAGTTTTTCAATAATATTTATATATATGGTAACCCATGATCGGCCAGTATGAAATCCCGAGAGTTCTTTTTATTTCGTGTGATGCTCTGTGGAATCGGGTCGCTGTTGATGTATCGTGCCATCAGCTCCTTTAGGTATTAAGTTAGTTTGAGGCAGTAACTCTTTAGTAGTTCTGCTGATGGCCTTTTTGGTCCTGGTACATGTTCGTTTTTCATAGATTTTACTACTCTCTCTATCGAATTGTCTTGATCATCTATGTATTTTCCCTGTAAAGTGCATTGCTTTATTAGCACCGGTTGTATATTTATTTTTTGGGATGTGTCTTTCCTTGGTGATCGGATCACGTTCCAGGCCTCTAACGATCTTGTACCATCCATGCTATGTAGTCGTTGATATGCGTTATGCTCAGCGATTTATTATGCGCTTTATGTTAATTATCTTTTTGCTCTTCTATTTCGTGTAGCAAGATGTAGGGAATCCAGTTTATGTTTAAAGACCTTGGCGGCTCGTCGGATAAGGCAATTGACGCAACGCCTCACCGCCTCAGCACACAGAAAGACAAAAAATAAAATATTGTCTCGTGTTTTTCTTTTTATATATAGGTATTTAATATTGTTTTTATGTAGTTTTTGTAGTTATAATTATTGAAATTTATTTTGTCTTGACAAGTTGGTGAAGGAGAAAAGATGGAGCGCGGAATTGCAAATTGCAAGCTGCGGCTCCCTCATGTTTGTCTCGAATTTATAGGATATGTTGTTACAATCTTTTTGTGCTTGTTACAACGTTAGTAGATAGCCCGAGTTTTTATCAAATTTTGACCAATTTAGATAATTAAATTTTTTTAAAAATTTTTTGAATACGCCCCTGTCTAAAAGGTTCGGCGTCCGGGCAGGTTTTCTTAATACAATAACCTACGTATAGGCAACCCGTAATATGACGATGTGTATGACCAGCTGTCGGAATATCACTTGCACACCCAGATGGTGTGATGAGATCTTTTACATTTTTGGGATGACTGCCGTTTTTTCGACGTTACCTAACCTAGTATTTTGATGCAATTAGTTTCGGGTCAAACTTGCATCTATTTTCATGGCTTCTTTTGGTTAAAATGAGTAGATTCCCGTTTTCAAAGTTCAAAGTGCCCTGCAGTTTTGCTTGTCAATTGCCGGAAGTCACATGGGTTTTCGAAGCAGTACGAGTCACGAGTAGGAAGTTGTTTTTTTGATAGGAAAGTCTATTTAAGGTGATGAAGATATAAATGGCGGTTTTGTGTTAATAATTTGCATTTTAAATTGTTGATCATCACGCTTTGTTATTTAAATTGTAAACACTAAAATAATTGCACAGGCGTAAACCGATCTGGAAATGTCAATGTGAATTAATATGGAACACTGCAAGATATGACCTGAAAAGCTATAATTCGGCGCAAGTGAAAATAGAACAGGTCTTATTTTTTAGCACGCATGCCGTGGGGCAGTGCATAGTGAGGCGACTGACTTTTTTCGCACGGCTTCTGTCTTCTGCATTGCATATAAAAACATGGTACGCTGCACTTCATATCATGCGCACCTTATATCTCTTCACTTGAAACGCACATATTTGGTGGGCGCTCTGCCTTAAGACACAAACCAGGAGAAAGGGTTGAAAACGCGAACGTCGGTAAATCACGTAAACAAGTAATTCTCGCTCGATTCACGGGAATCACGGGTCGATGTTATCGTGTGTTTAATCAATATCATTGTTGCCACAGACACAGTTCTGTTATGTCAACTTTTATACATTTTATTCGACATCAATAGATTCTTCTGAAAAACTGTTCACTCTGGTAACCCCATAAAAATCCAAGAAGTAGTAATTCCGCGGGCCGCGCGCCGTGGTGAATCTATGACCCTGGCGCCAAGCAAGCAAAGCCGGATCGGAATTTAACATAGAAGCTGTCCTTTTGAGCCTTAAATGGGATTGTTCGTCACCTAGACCGATGGAAGCCCGACCATCTGGTGAGTAGTATTTTCCGGTTTCACAAAATGGCGTCCTAATATTCACGTTTTATTTTAGGCTTCTTTTGTCTACTTCTTTTATCTACTTCGTTTACCGTCTACTTCTTTTATCTACTTCGATTACCGTCTATTTTTCTTTTATCTTCTGGTTCTTTTATCTCCTACAATCTTTTATCTTCTACCTTTATTACCTTCAACTTCTATTTTCTATTTTTTATTTTTCCACGTTCTTGACTACCTTCCCTCATATTTTCTACATGGATTTAGCCATGTGTGGGAAGTGCTTTAGTCAGTACTCGTAACCTGGAGTCTTCCTCTTAATTCTTCACCCTGCTATGGAACCCATGTCTGGAATGGAGGATGTATGTCTTTGAGAGGCCAAGGCGAGTGGGGGTGTCAGTTTGGAAGAAGTTCCTGTTTCGGTGCATGTGCCGGTCACCCCGACGTGCTGTATGGTCAACCGTCCACATTGATCTGATCATCACCACTGTGCTGCTGTATCCTTCTTGGTCTGGTTTTTATCCACGGAGACCTGTCCAGCATGGCTCAACCTGCCGATTGCCGAGGTAACCGGCTTAGCTCCCTGAGTCATTAAAGCTCTCAAGCCCCACCGATACGTCAAACCGAGGATACAGCGGGGGGATGAGTTCCATGTATATCTCTCTATGTTTTGAGGCGCCAGGGTCATAGATTCACCACGGCGCGCGGCCCGCGGAATTACTACTTCTTGGATTTTTATGGGGTTACCAGAGTGAACAGTTTTTCAGAAGAATCTATTGATGTCGAATAAAATGTATAAAAGTTGACATAACAGAACTGTGTCTGTGGCAACAATGATATTGATTAAACACACGATAACATCGACCCGTGATTCCCGTGAATCGAGCGAGAATTACTTGTTTACGTGATTTACCGACGTTCGCGTTTTCAACCCTTTCTCCTGGTTTGTGTCTTAAGGCAGAGCGCCCACCAAATATGTGCGTTTCAAGTGAAGAGATATGAGGTGCGCATGATATGAAGTGCAGCGTACCATGTTTTTATATGCAATGCAGAAGACAGAAGCCGTGCGAAAAAAGTCAGTCGCCTCACTATGCACTGCCCCACGGCATGCGTGCTAAAAAATAAGACCTGTTCTATTTTCACTTGCGCCGAATTATAGCTTTTCAGGTCATATCTTGCAGTGTTCCATATTAATTCACATTGACATTTCCAGATCGGTTTACGCCTGTGCAATTATTTTAGTGTTTACAATTTAAATAACAAAGCGTGATGATCAACAATTTAATATTAAATTCCGGCAGCATCTAGAATGCTTAAACATCTTCATTATCGGACGATGACATTTTGACGGGGGCATTAACCTTTGCTCCTCTACGCACTGCATGCAATTCGTTCACTGTATTGATATGTACACGCATCAAGCACACATGAAGTGCGCTTCAGGTGTGTTTCACGGATACTTCACCTTGAGCAATTCCCTGCTCTGGTGGGCGCTCTCCCTAAGACTTTTAGTATTTTAGTGTCTTTTGTGGCGAAAATGAATCCTCAGGACATTATTATGCCGTTGATAGTAACGCCCTTTCAAGGCGTTACGAAGCGAAAAAAAGGGAAATTCTACATGGAGAAAGACCTACTCCTCCAATAAGTACCCTAGTTAAGGACAAAAAAAAATACGGCCAGCATTATACACGAACCTTTCAAACGTCTTGGTGTAACACACATAAGTGGCCTTGCGAAAGCCATGCTAAACAACGTTTATATTGCTGGCCGTATTTGGTTTAAGGTACAGTTAAAACTGTTTGGAGTTAACCTGAACTAACCTGAAAGTGTGTAATATAAAAATATTTAGGCTATTCTTTAAGTAAAGGTTTAAAGATTTAATTGTATCAGAAGAATTAATTACGCTTTCTGTTTTAAATAAACGTATTAAGACAGTGCATATTAAACGCTTAATTCAATTTATGAAGCGTTTGTAGTAGTTTAATTTATTAGGCAAGTGTAATATTTGAATAAAAGTAATTATTACTTCTCTTGCATTTTATTTTATGTATGTCTTTATTAATCTTTATAGTTTTACTTAACTTATAACATAGTCAACCAATATGTAATAATTAATTGTTATCTCTATTTAGATCAGGAAGTTGCTTAATTATCAAATTTCGGTATCTTTGCAACAAAGTCAAAGAAACATTATTTGTCCCTATTTTTGTCTTTTAACTTTCTGTAAATGTTTTGACACTGTATACATACTTTACACCGCTTAATACTAGGTTCAATAAAAGGATAGGTATACGACGTGTCGCATAGTTTGAGACACATGAATTTAGAAACCCAAGGTTTTTCATGATAAAGTTCATTTTAAACCTAAATAGGGCACAAAAAGACATATTTATCCTTATTAACCATTAGTATAAAAAATATAATAAATAAATTCCATAATAACGATTTACAGATTTATAGTCCCACCGCGACAATAAAAATAATATCCAACCGCTTAGTGCTTATAGATCGTTCTTAGATTTAATAAGTATCTTTTTATTTTCTTGGTTATTCCAGTAATATACTTTGCCACACCCTGGCAATACCCTGATTTTTTTCTTGGCAGCAGCAAAATGTTCGTACCTTACATGCGTAAGATCCTCGTAGATTGCATAGTTAGTGTTTTTAAGTAGCATTTTGAATAAAAATACCTAATAACATTCCACATTGCTGGTGAAGTTGACAAGTATTGTGCAGCTCGCACATGGCCCTCGTTCTTGCCATTCCAAAGTCGAAACACACAGTCCAAGTGACTCTCAGCACAGACGACATTTAACTTATCAGAAATGATGTAATTACACTCGTCAGGTTTTCATCTGGTACATCTTTAATGCTATAAGTTGATTTGCGAAATTCGTGCAGATTTTGTTTAAGAGTTTCTTTAAACTTTCGTCATCAGATCTACTGTTGCTTCTCTAACCACACGCCATGATATTTGTTGTAACAAGCGACTTTATCAAATTCATCGTCTAGCTTCGGTAGAGAATCACTTGGTCCTGATTGGTCAATACTTAAATTGATTAAATCTCCTTACACAAACTATACAATTTATACAGAACAGTTTCATACACATACGCACACATGGCAGCGAAAATAATGATTCTGCTTATTTTCTTATATCTTATCTTAGTATAGTGACAGATTGGCAGTGGCTAGAAATTACTAGTATTTACTAGAGAACAAATTTGCTAATGCAATACATAACACGCCATTTTGTTATTTTATGGTTAGGTGCATATTTTAGGTCAATGGTTAATGTTGTTAAAATATATAAAATAAATCTTTCTACAATAATAGTAACGTGTATTTATATTTTTTCAATGTTGTTTTGCTACTGGGGCAAGCATTTAGGTATACCACACAGAATTGTTTTCTTTAAAAATAAAATTAAGCAGAAATATTATGTCTAAAATATAGAAGAAATGCAAATTGGGATATTTGCCTTACAGGTTGGGGCAAAAGTTTCAAACTGCTGGGCCAAACTGCCCAAATTAACATAGAAAAGACGCTTTATTTATTTAATGCAAATGAATGTTAACTCTAAGAAATGTTTTTTTTTTTAATATCGTCAATAAAATCATTTTGTTTTTAAACAAAAAAATCCATTTCTTTTAATTTTGACATAATATTGCTATAATTTTAAAATAAACGCTAGTGTTCTTTTAATTCAATAAAACTATTGTTGAATATAATAAACTGCTTTTGCAGGAAGAACAAAACATAAATTATTTTTAAAATACGATATTATTTGATTGAAAGAAATATTTAGTAAAAATCTTTAAAAAATCCTTTACTTGTCAGATGGAGTAGATAAATATAACATACTAATTAGGAAAATAATTCCCAGCCATCTGATTTAAAACCTTATACTATAAGGCCGTATTTGGCTAACACAGTTAGCGCTACAATACTAAATTGATTGCTTAAAACTACCAAGAAAGGAAGACCTTTCTGTTGGTAGGATGCTGCTACCTATGGTATCCATAGGTAGCAGCATCCTACCAACAGAAAGGTCTTCCTTACTTGGTAGTTTTAAGCAATCAATTTAGTATTGTAGCGCTAACTGTGTTAGCCAAATACGGCCTTATAGTATAAGGTTTTAAATCAGATGGCTAGGAATTATTTTCCTAATTAGTATGTTATAAATATTTAGTATTTTTTCATTTTTTCGCATCTACGATACATGTCTGTTCTTGGTCGAGTAATTAAAAAAAAATTAGACCAAAGCAAGTTAGTGGTGTTCTGCATCATTCCCAAACCCGAATAAACAGGATTTAAGCATTGCAGATAACTTCTAATAACTTGATGAGATGCTTCTTTTGCCTCGTTGTTTATATTCCGTTTTATCATCTGACTTGTAACATTGTTACAATTGATTCTAGATTAACCTGTAACTTTAAGGCACTTTTAAGTAGATATACTAACACTAACTTTAACCACCTCACGAACAGAAATATCGGATATCAATCGCTGTTATAAACTTCGACATAACACTGATGGACAAAGCCAATCATGCAAAAGAAGGTTTATCATATGTCGCCTAGATCGAACGGGCCAGCGGGGGTATTTACTGCGGCTTCTCATTAGAAGCTAGACCTAAACTTTTTGATAAGACAGAACGCAAACGGTTGAAAAGGAATATGTTGTTCAAAAAGTAAAGTAAATAGCAACGGTCAGCAGACTACTGGTCAAATCAAGGTTAAATATATAAAGCATTGTTGCCGGACATTCAAATATTTCATGCAAGAGGAAAAACGTGTTTTTAAAAGGACGGATAAACCGATTTACCTTTGATATAAGGCTAATAATCAACAACGTGTTGTTGCTAATTACCAAAATCTTAAGTATCTTGAAAAATAGTTATCGTCATCTCAATTATTACATTTTGCATAGAACATATGACTGTGAAGTGTTATTGGCGACACGCTAAATGTAAATAAACGCTGTTCATCTGTGTTTGTTATAAATTGGAGTATGTCTTCTACAAATAGATATAAAATTAGCAAATAAAAACTAGACTGTCAAGAAATAAAGAAGCAAAAACGTTTAAAAATGTTTTAAAGTTTTCTGCAGCAAATAACTTTCATAGGGCGTTTTAAATTTTTTACAAGAATTACAAACTTTTGATCACTGAAAACGGAATAAAAGTATTGTTTATACATAATATATAGTATATAATACTAAACATCCCTAAATGGCGTACTAAATGTAAACGTAACGCCGATAATACTGAAAGCCTAAAAATTGCATTTATTCTCATTAAAATTAAAAATGCCTTATTGAGGATTTAGGCGCATTTAAAATTTCGAGAGTATTTTCTCAGCCGTACAGTTTTCAATTGATAATTTTGTATCCGTATTCAGCGACACGTTTTTAGAAAGTCGTTTCGATATTTCTTTTTAGTGACAGTGTTTTAAATAAATTTATATTCACCAACTACGACTCATTTAATAAATGTTTTTAAAATTTTTGTTGATTTTTTTATTTTCTACAAGAACCGAATAATCCGTATAATCCACGAGAACATCATTGACGGCCAAAATCCTTGAATCCTATTGGAGGCAGATATTGTAGATAAACTGCGGATTTTAGTACGTTCTGTCATAAAAACATAAACAAACGCGCTCCAAGTTAAAAGATATATGAATTGTTTTAACAATAGGTACTTATTAGGTCAAGATTAAAACAATTATTTTTTTTTAAATTAAGAAGTTTATTGGTATTTGGATAACAAAATAAAATTATTAATCATTAAAGAGACAAAGAAGTCTTTGGATTTTTAAATTTCTAGTCACTTGCTGAGACCTTATACAATAAGAATTTAACAAATCATCTAAAACTGCTGAAATATGGAGCAATATGATCATGATTGTTTCTTACGTGAGTCTGCGACTATTACTTCTACATCTTTACAGGTTGCTGTTCAGCGGGACATAATTTAGGGGTTGATTGCAGAAAATAGTTTCATAGTTAATTTAACGGGGGCAGCATTGAAGTAGTTAATTTCAAAAAATAATTTTTGGTCCGGTGTTGTATTCATTCATTGTAGTGGAAGGGGGTACAGGAGTTACCCAGACTCTCGGTAGTCTGTATGGTTTATTGGTATTGGAGTGTATGTGTCATCGTGTAATGAGAGGGTTCAGGGAAACTTCCGTCCGCTTGTATTAATCAATAATAAGTTTATCTATGTGTTCAGTAATTGTCGGCATTTGTAAGTCATTGTGTAGAGTATGCACTATCTTGAACCGTGGAGCACCCGTCATGATTCTAAGGACTTTGTTCTGAAAAGTTTGAAATTACGAAACGCTGACTTATTTAAGGTGCATCAGGAGGCGACACCATAATACATCATAGTACTTATGGCGGCCTTAATTATTTAATTTATCTTTGTCTCTACCGGAACAACAATTATAACGATTTAACCATATCAAACCAAAATTCACTATATTAGACAAGTTTACAGTGCACGGTTGTAAATAGTTTAGTACCAGGACATTGACGGCTCTGCCAGCTTTTAGACAGTGGAGAAAGGGGGGGTTAAATAAACCAAGTAATTATGAGGGCGCCACGTGACTTAAGTTACGTCAAGCCTGTTGTCTTGATGTTATAGTGAGCTTACCAATAAATCACGAATTGTGTCTACTCACGACTACAACCGGTTCCATATACTATTTACTGAAAATGAAAACCAAAATCAAAATGTAATTCGACCTAAGGGTGCAAAGAAACAAATTATCTTTTCTGTGGCTTGTTACATAAATAATGCTTTTTATTTATGTATGGAAATGTAAACGAATGGTGTTACAAAGGTATATGTAATAGAGTTTAGATTAAGGAAATTGAAATATCTTATTATTATTTTACCACGTTAAGTAGTTACTATTATTTACTGTAATGAATGAGACATATTATCTATACCTTTAGCGCAAAACGTGATCACGCTTCGTTACAATCGCACGGTAGTACATACTTCTGACTGGAGTGCTACAATGCAACGTTACCAAAATTACTAGAAATAAATTATAAACTACTTATAAAATCAGAGAAAAGAAGTTGCTCTCACTACCCAATTCATAAAATATGGCTCTGGTTATGTAAATTAAATGGTTCGTTATGTAAATAAAAAATGGTACATTGAGCTTATAAATTCATAGTTACGTGAGAGAAAAGTATTGTTATTGATTGAATGGGCAGCCTCTTTGGAGATAGTTCAACTAAACCGTTGAAACTCAACATAAATTAAGACAGACTAGTGTGCCTGTATTCATTGCTCGTAATTCCTTACACGACTAATATTCACAGTACTATTCAAAAATTAACATAATATGTGCAAAAACTTGAGCTATTCCTGGGTGTTGTGTTAAGGCTGGTTCGTAGGCCTCTCAAATATCAGACTTGGAGATTGGAGTGCTGCGACAGGTGTGATCGACTGCACCAATGTTAACCTTCTCCCTTGATCGAATGATCCGTTCGTGAACTACAGCATGGAGCAATTCTGGACCTTGCAACTGGGTGGATATAGCAGCAATTAGCGTACCGCAGACAGGGATAACAATAAGACCCAAGTCAACGATTAAAAATTCGACATTAAAAAGTAAAACCAAAAAAGAAAAACCGTCGAAAAAAACAACCCCTGAAACAAAAGAAGATAATTACTCATCTCTTAATTTAGGGTGACCTCACAACATAGAAAATATACAATCAAATATACATTTGCAGAACTGCAAACAAAATTAACTCTCAAGTTACTTAAACATGCCTTTAGATCTTAGGCGGGGTTATGGTGAATGTGTAAGCGTCCTTCCAGGAAAATTAAATCCACATGGGTGTGAAAACGGTTTCCAATACTAGCATCAAATCGCTTAAACCGGCAAATTCCACTATATTTGCTGATAGAAAATCCCTATATTCAAGGGTACCGCACAACTTTTCACGGTTAAAACATATCAGCAAACTTTTCCTGGTACAAAAAGGGCGTCTCCTTTCCACGCTTGAACAAGTAAAAAGAAAGATGTCTGCCACTTTCTGTAGAGTCAAAACGGGGGGCTGGCGGTGTTGCCACATACCCGCGAAATACCCGTACCTAACGATCTGTCATAAACCATGATTCAAACTGCACGGACAGAAATCAACTGAGATAATACTAGTTTCTTTAAAAGCGCAATCTAGAAGTTTCCAAGTTAAAATATGATTTCACGTATCTGAAACCTATCGGAATAATCCAGGAATTTCATTGTTTCCAACATTAATCAATAAGTGTCACCTCGTGACGTCACAACTGAGTGTAATATAAAAATCCTAAAATCACGAACTGGCAACGTGTACCAGAAAATCGCAAATAACTACTGTACCGTCCGCTGTATGCTTATTCGTCAGAATTTGACAACACTCGTACGTCAGAACCTGTAAATTTAAACAAACAACAACAAAACAATCGAAGAGAAAACCATCTCTAAATAACGATAACCGAACAGAAGTAAGTTCCTTTTTAGATTTTCTATGACATATTACCTAGAGCAAATATATACATTGCATGTCATGTGTTTCCTAACCAAAAAAAAACCTACGAAAATACGTTTGTTTCCAAAGCGAATACTTTAGATAATCCGCTATAAAACTATGAGACAGGAGCCTTGCATAGATCATTTAACTCTTACTTTACTATTATTGCTAGAGTATATGCTAGAAAACTCATAAATTCCACACAAAAACTAACCAACAACACTTGTGTCATTTCAGTGTAAGAAACGACAAATAGGGCTTCAAAAACCCAAATAACTTATACTAACACTCATAGAAAAGTGCTCTCTTGAGCTACACAACCTACATACAGAAGGATCCTCCTTACGTTGACCGAGAAGAGACTTCTCCGGGATTCCGTTTGATCAAATCCTAAACAACTTTTCGAACGTCCTGCTGTACCGAAACAAAGTGAATAGACGAAAACCGAAGAGAGAAGAGTGATACAGACGTCAGTTGACAAGAAGGTGGGACTAGTTCTAGGACTAGAACTAGAAGCCAAAGGACAATGCGCTATTGCCAGGGTATCGACACTCTTTAGTTTATACACTCGGAGCATATCTAGTGTTTAGTAAGTTACATGTTAAAAATTGGTAAGCGTCTCTGCTTTACTCAATCATTACGAAGCCTAATTAAAAGCTTCGGGCCACAAAACAAACAAAGCAAGATCATTGACTTATTTTAGGCTAAACCAAGGACTTCGGCCAAAAGCCCCAGTAGTTGTTATGGCAAACTACCACGCCAAAACAGGCAGGAAACCTGGAATAAAATAACCAACAAGAAAACTAATTAATGACCAAACTCAAGTCATCAGGACGGTATTTATTCGGTAAGATAAAACTGAGGAATCAACCACTATGCTGTAAGTAACATCTATAGATAAAATGTAAGGGGAGGGCAGTGTAATTATAGAGTTAAAAGGTATTACACCCTAGTGCATTCTTGAATATTTTTACATTATACACTTTTGTTTTAATGCGAAAATTACACGTTACACTGTCTTCTAAAGTAATGAATTTGTCCGTAAGTATGATCTACTTCTACTGTTTATAAGTGAGTAGATGACGCTGAGTCGACCATTTGCTTTTCTCAAGCGTTGGTCATTTAGGCAAATTTTCCATTTATCTAACAACGCCTCGATAAATGTGACGTTACAGCTTCGAGACTACCAACCTTGACTGTTTGACGGTGGCGGTAATCGCGGTAATTCGAGGGCTCCTTCGTTATTACAATTCAAAAAACATAAGCAATCTACTACTTACCTGTACCATTGCAGGATTGTTCTCCGAGATTATGAAAAAAAGGAGACAAGCTATCTCCCATGACAAGTCTGCTTGTTGATAAAATTTGTTGTTGATGCAAAAATCATTTTGGGATAGGCAAAAATTACGTACAGATTAAATGTTGTCCACCAAGCCTTCATCGGAACTTTTTGATCTAAAGTTAAGGAGATTTCCAACAATATCTACCGCCTCTGACTTGCGGATAGTTGTGAATAAGTTTGTTACGTGGAAGGAGACAAGTAGAAAGTTTTGTGGTAGATTTAAATTCTTGAGGTTATTGACCAAATCTAAAGTACTGAGTATTGTGTGTTTAGGTTTGAAATTTGTGATGGATTTTATAAGATTAAGTGTGAAGATAGAAAGGTTGGAGACAGGAGTGTTAGTAAAACTTACCACTGGTCTGATAGGGGTGTCAATTTTGTGAATCTTAGGTAATCCGTATAAACGTGGCAAGGTGGGATTGCTAGAAATGATGTTTTGAAATTAACCATTTCTGTTGGAATGTCGAAAAAAGCCCTCTAGCGGCGATATGTGAAACTTAAAAAACTTCAAATATAATGATGTTTGTAGCCCAAGAATTGCTCCTTTTAACGAGCTCAAGTTTGTTTAGTCGTTTCGAAGATACAGGATGTAATTTACGGGAACGTTTGAATACCCACCACCACTTTATTTTTAGAGATACTGTAAAAAGTGTCAAACAAAAAAGGTTCAGATTATCCTCGACTTTAAAGATCAGGATTCTTTTTGTTAGGTTAATATAGCGGAATATACTGAAACATCACTTTTTTAGATTCAGGATTGCAATTACGCCCCCTAGCGGCCATTTCAGAAACTTGAAAATATTTTCCAGGTTTTTCTCTTGGCCGTTTTAGTAACAATTTTTTTTGCCACAAGCCTCTACGATGGATAGTTTACCAGATACAGTACATCGCATTCTTAGTTGGCCACCCTGTACGGCTTTAATTTGTTTTCCTTCAAGATATTCCTTACATATTTTTGGCAAATTTCGGCATTTAGAGCTAACTGATTGGTACGTACTTTTGGATTTTTCTCTATTTGTAATAAAACGTTTAGTTTATTTTCATCACTTGTAGCAGTTTTTGGACGTCCGGTTTTAGGTAAACTTTTTATGGACCCTGTTTCCTGGTAACGTCGACAAGCTCTGTGTACGGTGGACTTTTTAATGGGTTTGTTAGGATAGCGGTCAATAAACAAGACGCAGACTTCTTGATATGTCCTTGTTTTATTTCCATATCCACGAAAAATCGAAATATCAATACGCGTTGGGTCTCTGAGAGAACGAAAGCCATAATAAAATTATAATTTTATAATCAATACAGTTATTAAGCTGCTTAACTGAGAGTGATGTGTTTAATTTGTCATTGTTGTAGTACTGTAGCATTCATTTTTGCTATGGATGTATATATATGGGATGCTACATGGTTTTGTGTAAGATATTTGTTTACATTACCTTTCTATATTTTCTGTGGATTTTAAGTTTAGTGCTTTTGTGCAGAGGTTCATGTTTTACAGGCCGCGGTCCTATCATGAATATTTTTTGTACATCCTTCATTGCTTTTCTTTTTATTTAACTGGAACGAAGTAGATATCTGAGTAATTAAATATTTTTATTGTCAAAATTTGGGGTTATGTTCATTTATGATAACCGGTCAGTAGTTCATTTGGTTTATAGTATGTTCGTCGAGTTGTTTCATTTGAAACTCTAGAACATTGATGATATTGCACTTTTCACCATTCGATAAATTGGTATGCCATTATTTGTTTTTAAATTGCATATTATGCAGAGTAAACTGCTAGTAGTTTTCCACATGTCAAGTTGGTTTGGTTTTGTCATTTTATCGAAATGAAATCACTTTTATCAATTGCCTGAACGTACCAATTTTTTTGACATGATAGTTAAGGGACACCTGTCATTCGATCTTTACCTTTTTCGAAGAATTTTGACTTTAGGTCACTTCATTTAAGATCACCCGTGAAGGTTGAAGTCGGCGGTTTTTAAAGGGGCCCACTATTATGTGATTTGAACAGGTCCGCCGCCCCAACTTTAGTTGGCACCTCAGGAGTAGTAGAGCGTCCTCATGTCTTTGATGGTAAGATTTCTTTTATTCTTTTTTTGTGTCTCCTTAATTTTTTTATAACCTTCAATTTTCTAAAACATGTGCAATTTAATTTTTAGATTTGCACATGAGGCCTCATTTCTTTATATTTTTTTTTGAGATGGTAGCACCGGACAACTAATGAGGTAGGATATATTTTCGATTTAATTTAACCAGGTATCTAATTCGCTGTTTCGATTTTAGGGTTTTTATATTTTAGTTGCAATTTTCCTTTTGCTTCTATCGAAGCGTTTATTGTTGAATACGTAACAGACGTTATATATTCATATTCCTTCTGACCACGTGTTGGGATTGAATCTTGGTTCAAAGACCACATGGCCTGTAACCTGTAAATATGTGCTGTCTTGTACTGTTCGGGTCCACCAGACTGGAGGCAGGGTGCCTATTAATTTGAAACAAAGCGACATGGGATTTGGAACATCTAGGAAATAAGTCCAGTGTATTGTGATAATTTTAAATTTCTTTATAAGCTTAACACCGTAAATTTCACTCTAAAATTAACTTTAAATTTGTAATAACACCTTGGTAATATTTAGAAAGAATCTAGGTATTATGACCATACAAGTATGAAGGTTCTAGAACATTCTCTTTTCCCCTTTTTATAAACTATAAGTGATAACCAGTTACCAGGCGAGTAAAAACCCATCAGGTCTTCCCATGAGAGTATAATTTTTTAACCATAATATTTAATTTAGTTATTGATTTCAATATTTAATCTCTTTGTGGAATCCAGTTTAGCGATCCTAATAAATTACCCCAATTGTTGTTTTACATATCTGTGTTTTATTGTTACTCACTGTACTGCAATACAAACTATTACCATCTTTAGAAGCAAGCGGTTTACCTATTTTAAAACGCTTGGTAAGTATTAAGATTTTTAACCATTTAAAATAGGTGGCGTCCAAGACATCAAAAAAGTGTACAACTGCTTAAGGCAAGGACTCCGAGCCTCCGACGCAAGAGCTGCCGTTCGTACCATGGTACGTAAAGTTGCCTTGTAAAGGTAACTTTACGGCACAGTACGGTAACGCGACGACAAAAAATGAAGCTGCGCCTACTTGTTTATAAGGTATTTACCTTTCGGACGTTTCTAGAATTCTAGAATAGGTAACTATCCCAGAATTTTTCTAGCTAGTATCTAATAGTGCAAACAGAACTTTGAAAATTTGGGATCTTACTAAGTTTAAAATGCCAAATGCCGAATTTTTTACGTGCAGCTTTAGCGGTTTTGAAGATATTTAAGCGTTCCAGTACTTTTGACTGAAAATGCGGTGTTGTCATATCTCAGCAACTAGTAGAGGTAAAATTTAAAAAATTAGGATCTTGCTAAGCTTGAGACGTCCACTTCATTGGAGTAAAAATAAATGGGGCATTCAATTTAAAATAATGAAACGAGTATGTATAGCGCAAGACTGGGAAATTTGGCAACAGTGCCGATATCATTTTTCAATTCCGCATGCCGAGAAATCTCTAACTGCCGAATTTTTTAAGCGCAGCTTTCGCGGTTTTGAAGATATTTAAGCGTTCCAGTCATTTCTACTAACCCGTAAGACGTTTTGAATTTGAATTTGAAAAATCCACCTAGGTGATTTTTCTGTCGCCCAGCAAATTCAAAATAGCCACAACACAGCCAAGCTACGGTACGGGCGACATAAAATAGGACCTTCCCATCCCAAATCCTTGGGAGATGACTGGAATAGTCCTGGATTAGAGAAACCCCTTGCAACTTCGGTCGCCAAAAGTCAAGTGAGGAAGTAAGGTCAAATAGTGTCACTCGTTAACAATGTCACAAAAAGGCGGAAACTATTGCAACGTCAAAAAGAAGATAAGCGAACTACAGCGCTCAACCACTACCATGGGTACTTGGGCATAGATACTGCGAGAACCGAAATAGAAAAGTTATTGAAATAAATCAAATGTATCCTGACTACTCGGTTGCAGGTATTTAAACTAAGTAAAATAAAACGAAGGTATCTAGATTTAGTTATTGTTCAATAATGAATGTTACATCACTATATCTTTTTTAAAACCACAGTCCCCATATCCTCGACATTCGACGCACACAGCTTGATATGCCGGCCACCAATATTTTTGAAAAGTAGAAGAGAGCTAACCTCTAAAGTTCTTAACTGAAACTGACAGTTATCATTGAAAAACAAAACAAAGAAATTTCCACAAAAACACTGTTATACAGGGTGATGCATGGCTTAATTGAACAAAGGAAACCCCATGTAAATTTTGAGGAGACTAAATATTGACCCCCCTGTAAAGGAATATTTTTTTAGTGTCTCACCCCATGGACGATTTTCCTGCTGACTATGATAAAAAACAAATTATATATTTCTCAATGATTTTTGACAACGAAGCCAAATTAATTAGACAGATTTCAAAAAGTGACAGATACGGCGCCATTACTACCACACTACAGGTTTTTGAAATCGAATCGCCAAATACAATTCACTTGTGCGGTTATTTATGAGGGTTGCCATTTAAAAAAATTCAAAATGGTGTCGTATCTGTCATTTTTTGACATCTGTCGGACTTGATTAGGGCGTAGATAGCTTGCTAACGGAAAATTATGCTACTGTGAAAAAAATTGGGGTTTTGAGCTTAAAAGGTCTATTTGTTAAGGGGTAAGCCATTTCAAAGACAAAATCGATGAAGGCAAAATTATAATAAATTGGGTTTTAGTGTCCCATGAGTGACGATGGGTGTGGCCAATATTATTCAATAAAACACCTTATTCCTTTAGGTACCAAACAATATCTATTTTCTAACTAAAATAACGTCCGTCCACTCAACATTGTGGAGTCAGCAAAATCCTTAAAATTAATAATTGACAACATACATATTATTGCAACCTAGTTACTTGTTAGAGGCAATAGCCTTATCGACCTTAATTACCTACACAGTGGTTGAACACACCTTATTACACAGTGGTTGAACCTACCTTATTACACCTTCTACGAAAACTAAAACAAAAACAATAAAAAAAAATGTTATATCTACCCATCAATGTACAATTTTGTTCTATTTTTATGCACTTCTACTAACCTATTTTTTATTTTTATTAAAACATTTGGCGCCTTATCGTCAACAACCAGATAAGGACCATTAAAAATTTCATCTTTTTTAGTACCGGCTTCATTCCGCACTAAAATTTTTTCGCCCGCCTTGTAAATAATTAATTTTGTATTTGTATCAAAATGTACCTTTCTCTTTTCTTTGGATTTTAAAAGATTTTCTCTTGCACCATGCCAAGCACTTTGCAAGCGATATTTTAATTCAGCTGGGTAATTTTCAAAATTATACAGAAGATCTACTTTATTTATAAGATTAGAAGGTAAGTTACAAGTTTTTCCGAATACTAACTCATAGGCAGTGTATTGCGTTTCCGTATGCACGCTGTTGTTATGTGAAAAGGACCAAAATTGTAACCAAGAACTCCATGTATCTGGATTTTTAGCCGTATGAATTCGTAAATAGGCATTTAATTGTTTGTGGGAATTTTCTAAAGAACCTAATGTTTCATAATGATATGCTGTGGAACAAAGTTGTTTAATTTTTAAAAGCTTACAAGTATCTTTTAATGTAGAACACAAGAATTCTGAACCCTTATCTGAAATAATCCAGTTTGGTATTCCATAACGCAAAATAAAATTATTTACAAAACTTCTTGCTACGGTTGTTGATTCTTTGTTAGGTATTGGATAGCATTCAATAAATTTGGATAGTTCACATTGAAGCGTTAAAATATATTTATTATTTTCGCTATCTTCCTCCAAGGGACCTACTACTAAATCTAAAGAAATATTTTGGAATGCTGAAGTTGCAGTCGTTGTGATAGACATCGGTTGTATTTTAGGCCTAGAATGTTTATAACGTTGACAGCCATCACACCGCCTGACAAAGACTTCGACATCCCTGTGTAATTTTGACCAAAAATAGTACCTTTTGATATTATTATACATACGGTTTATTCCCGCATGTCCGCCAGTTGGCAAAATGTGAAAATCGTTAAGAATAATTTGTCTTTTCTCGTTGTCGGTAATTTTTTCTACGTCTTTTATAATTGATATTTTGAGCTCTTTGTTTTTAAAGTAGTTTATATCATTCATTACATAATTTATTAGTTGCGCATTATCTTTATTTTTTAGAATGATTAGTTCCGGAACACTATACTTACTACATATTGAAATCAGGTCTCTCAACGATGTATCTAGAACTAACGCCGATCGAGGATCCTGTTTCATAAATATACTTTTTTCATCGTTAGAAACAATAAAATTACCTATCTTATAGTCATATTTATTTTTGTGAATTAACTCGTCGTACTTTATTGGTAGTAGTGAACTAAGTTCATAGGAGTTTTTTGGACGTTTTAATATCTCAACAATACCAGGGTGATCAATCCTGTCATTCTGTGAACCATTAGAACTTCCTGTATTCTCCGTTTGACCTTCATTTTCTCTACTTTGTTGCCTAGTTATAGCAAATAAAGTTTGTAAAACCGTATTAGACATATTTTTTAACTCATCCGGCGAAACTGGTATGCGCGATAGCGCATCAGCCGTTACATTATTCTTACCTTTTATATACCTTACGTCGAAATCATATTCTTCTATAAGTAACCTAAATTTTGTTAGTCTGCTCAAAGGATTTGCCATGCCGAATAAATAGATAAGAGGACGATGATCCGTGTAAATAATAAATTTTCTACCGTATTAATAACAAGAAAAATGTTTAATACCAAAAACTATAGCTAATAACTCCTTTTCAATGGTTGCGTACTGTTTTTCCGCTTTGTTTAACGCTCTACTTGCGTAAGCTATGGGCCTATCATCACCATTTGACAATACAGCGCCATGACCTGAAGCGTCTGTTTTTAAAATGAAAGTATTCTCTGGAGAAAAATTAGGATATTGTAGGACAGGGGATGTATTAAGTGCTGCTTTTAAGGTTTGAAAAGCTTGTTGGCATTCTTTTGTCCAGTTAAACAAAACTCCTTTTCTTGATAAATAATTTAAAGGTGCTGCAATTTCAGCAAAATTCCTAATATATTTTCGATAATAATTAGCAAATGCCACGAACCTTTTTACCTCATTTGCATCCTTAGGTGCAGGGTATTCCTGGACAGTTTTAATCTTTCCTGGATTAGGTAAAACACCCTCAGGAGATACCACATGTCCTAAATATAGAAGTTCTTTTTTTTAAGAAATCGCATTTGTTAGGATTTAGTTTCAATTTGACATCCCTCATTCTTTGTAAAACTTTTACTAAATTTTTGTTATGATTGATTAAATTATTTCCAAAGACAATAAGTTCATCTAGATAGACAAAACAGCTTTCATAGTTTAGACCTGCCATCGCAATAGTCATAGCTCGAGAAAAAGCATTAGGACTTATTTTTAACCCCATAGGTAGTCGAGTCATCTGAAATTGTCCCCTACATTAAATGCTGTCATGGGCCTGCTAGCTTTATCTAGCTCTATTTGATAATAACCTTGGGATAAATCTAAATGTGAAAAATAGGTAGCACCTGGTAAAGAATCTAATATCTCTGTAATGCAAGGCAAGGGAAATTTGTCATCCTGAATTTTAGGGTTAATAAATCTGTAGTCGCATACAACCCTAAAGCGCTTATTACCATTGTTATCAATCTTTTTTGGAACTATTAAGAGGCGTGGACCATTCTGAAACAGCTTCCTCTATTACGCCGCTTTGTAACATGTTATCGATATGCTTATTTATTTCCTCCTTTTGAGAATGTGGCAATCTATATTGCTTCACATACACTGGAGAAGAATTTGGTTTTAAATAAATTTTTTGTTTATATATATTAGTTGTTGTTATTGGATCATTATCTAAGAGAATAACATCTGAATACTTGGCACACACCTTTTGTATCGAATATTTTTCCTCCGTGTTTAAGTGATTTAATTGTAGTAATTTTAAAAGTTTATCTATCCTATCAACAGAACAATTTTTATTCGAGCCAAAATTGCATATCTCGTAATTCTCACAAAAATCGATTTTCGGTTTAAAATTTCTTACAGTAACATCATCATCTCTTACGTTTCAAAATTTAATTGGAATCATATTTGCTTTAGGTCTTACTACGGTACCCGCCGTAAAAATACCTTCACATGCTTCGTCAGCAAAAACAATACAATCTTTGTCAGTCTCTACATTAAAATATTTAATAATTTCACTACGTTTCGGGATCAGTGTAAATAAATCGTTTTTTGTTTGCATCGGTATTATAATTTTTTCATTATTAACATAAAATGTAAAGTGAAATTTTTCATAATCTATTGTAGCAAAGTATTTATGAAAGAAATCAAAGCCTATGACACCGTGACAATCATTTTCGAAACTGTCTATCAGCAAAAATTTATGATACACATTTACCTCGTTTATGTTTAAATATGGGTTTGCTGTGCCATGCGAAATTATTGACCCAGATATACCATTTATTTTAATTTTTTCGGAATAATTAATTTTTTGAACTTCGTTTAAATATTGCTTAAAAAATACACTAACTGACGCTCCCGTATCTATTAAAAGATTAACATTATTTTTCCCATATCTTACCTTAATAAAATTTAGTTCGTTTAAACTAAATACATTTTTTCTAGTTTCGTTGGCCTCGAAAAAACGTACCTTGTTCGGTTTGTAATTTAATTTCTAAATTGTTGTTTTCCAAATTTTCGTTCCTAGCGTCTGAATTTTGCAAAAAATATCCTCGATTTCCATAATGATTTCCTCGTCGATTGTTATTAAAATTTGAATTTGTTCGATTAACAAAATTAGCACCTCTTGAACAATTTTGACCTCTATGTATATTTGAATTAGCTTGACCTCGATTCCTATTAAAATTTCGATTGTAGCCGTTGTAACTATTAACGTTACCAGAATTTCTATACGAACCCCTATCTTGTCTAAAATATCCCCTATTATTAGAACCTCTAAAACAAGAATTTGAATTATTTGTTCGCATTTGAAATAGTGGTTTCGAATCACCCAGTGATAGTTCCTCGTCTTTTGCACCCCTAATCGCATCATTAGGCGTTACATAATTTCGCGCTTTTATAATTGTTCTTAAATCGCGGTTATTTAATCCTTTTGCAAACGAATTAATTGCGAGTTTTTCATTAACCGGCCGTAAAATATTTACATGTTGTTCGTTACCGTCGGCTTGCGTTAAGGTAAGGCCTACTAATAATTCTTCGAGCGAGTTTCCAAATTCATCGATCGATTTTGATTCTTGTTTCGCGTTACTTAATTTTAATGATAATGCCGAAACTGATTTTTTCGCAATGAAATAGTTTTTAAAATCTTCAATTAAAAGATCATTAGTAGTATACGATTGTTTTAGTCGAATTTTGGCACTCTCAGATAATCTAGTTTTTAAAACGTAATTAGTTAATAATTTTTTACCTTCATTATCTAACAAAGAATCATACAGCTGTATCGCATCTATAATTTGTTTCGTTATATACTCAGAACCATTCATTAGCGGTATTAAACCTGCTGCAGTCCTCAAATCAAATTTTTCAGACATGGTGATTTTTATTTCAGAGTCTGACAAATCCGAATCAATTTCTGCCTCAGATTGTATTGGTTCCGCTTCTTCTAACCCATCGTTTAAAGTTTTATATATGTATACGAAATACTTATCTATTTCACTAACAAATAATTTAACTTTTTCTATCAAATGTGGTTTCCTAACTTGGCTATTAAATTTTTACTTACTATCATCAAAACCTAATTTAAACCTATCTAATTTTCTTAATTGTTTTTCTAGTACCTTGCTGTTTTTTCTTCTTTCTTGCCTTTCTTTTGACAAATTTCTATTATTATACTCTTAATTATTCCAATAAATATTTAAATTCTTGCTCCAACGACATTCCATTCTATATTTTTATTCCATACCATTAATAATTACTTGCAATTTCCATAACCATTGTTCCATAACCATTGTTTCATATTCCATAATTTATTTATTTACAACCATACCATTAATCATTCTTATTCCAAATTTAACCATTTTTACCATGTTTTCTTCTTTCTTCCTTACTCATTATATATACTACTTTCCTTAATATACCATAATTGTAAGTCAGTAACCCATATTTGCCTGTTAAACCCTTTCCGTACTTTTTGTTATTTCTCTTCTAATTTTCCTTTCCAAACCTTTTTTACAACGAATATATACAATCCAAAGGACGACGAGAACTCCCAATATAAGCAATATAATACTTAAAACGTCTTGGATTGAACCAAATTTTGTTGAAGTCGTCTGGCCTCCACTGTTTCCAACTTGTGCAATAATGATTTCTTCCTTGCTTTGATTTTTGCCCATTTTATATTTTCTTATGCTTTTTCATGCCAAGTTTTTTCGGCAGGATCGCCTTATAATAAATTGGGGTTTAGTGTCCCATGAGTGACGATGGGTGTGGCCAATATTATTCAATAAAACACCTTATTCCTTTAGGTATCAAACAATATCTATTTTCTAACTAAAATCACATCCGTCCACTCAACATTGTGGAGTCAGCAAAATCCTTAAAATTAATAATTGACAACATACATATTATTGCAACCTAGCTACTTGTTAGAGGCAATGGACTTATCGACCTTAATTACCTACACAGTGGTTGAACACACCTTATTACACAGTGGTTCAACCTACCTTATTACAAAATAGGCACCCCCGTAATTCCGAAACGGCTGAAAATGAATATCAAAATTTATAGATTTTTGAAATCGGATCGCCAAATGCAATTCACTCGTGTGGTTATTTATGAGGGTTGCCATTAAAGAAAATCAAAATGGCGTCGTATCTGTCAAATTTGTGAACCTATATATTTTTTGATATTAAATATGGTTCCGTTGTCGAAAATCATTTAGAAATATGCGATTTGTTTTTTATTATAGTCAGCACTAAAATCGTCAATCGGGTGAGATTCGCCGTAATCCTGGTTTGAACGCAGTGGATATGGGTTTTGACCAAGAGGTAAAAATTTTTATTAATGAACATCTGTCCCCTTTTTACAAGCTATTGCATAGAAAGGCTCGAGAATTTTGTAAAGCTTCAAACTACAAATACTGTTGGGTGAAGGATATGAAGATCTTCGTCAAGATGACGGATGATTCTCGTGCTGTTTCGGTTGATGATGAGACGGTCCTTTCCGGGATCGGTCAGTAACGCTGATTCAATTATATGAAAATTTTATATGTTTTTCTTTTCTTAACAATGGCGGGTATTAAGGGCTTTACGGTATTCTATCAAAATGTAAGAGGTCTGCGAACAAAGTGCGTTGATTTCTACCAGGCTGTTCTTGAAGCCAATTATGACTGTATTTGCATCACAGAGACCTGGTTGCGCAAGGAAATTTTATCTTGTGAACTATTTTCACCTGGGTATAACGTTTTTAGGTTAGATAGGGATCCGATTAATTATTAGTGGTAAGAGTGATGGTAGGGGAGTGTTAATCGCTGTTCGTGAGAGCCTTTCAGTGGAGTGCGTGCACCATTGGCGTAATGTTAACAATATTATTAAAGATCTGTGGGTTTCTATTGATTTAAAAGGTGGTAAGAAATTATTTCTTTGCTGTACTTTATCTTGAAACACATTAAAAATGACTTTGTACTTCTGGGAGATTTTAACCTGCCTAATATTAATTGGGGTAAAACTGATGAAGAATCCACTAATTTGATGCCATTGAATATCATGGTTCCCCGTAGCCAATGCTTTTGTGATTGTATTATCGTAAATAATTTTAAACAATTTAATCACGTCACAAACATTAATAATAAAATTCTTGATCTAGTTCTGTGTAACTCGTTTAATGTCTCAGTAAAAAATAGTGAATTTCCTTTTGTCCGGGAAGACGCGCATCATCCTTCCCTGGATATTTGTATCGATCTCACGGTTACAAGGGGACTGGCATCAAATCCTTATACTAAAATATTGTTTAATAATGCTATGATGCTATAACTATGATTTGATTAATAACTTGATTGATCACCATGATTGGATGATATTCTTAAATCGGGGAATGTAAATGACAATGTTAAGGTACTTTATGACATCTTGCGCAGTGTAATTGACGCAAACATTCCTAAGAAACAAATAAATAAATCTACTTATCCCGTGTGGTTTTTTCGAAATACTAGGAATGTTATCAGACAAAAAAATAATGCACATAAAAAATGGAAAATTTATAGGAACCAAATTGATTATAATACATTCTCAACACTTAGACGGAGAGTTAAGGCTCTTATAAAAGGTGACAATAAAAATTACATAGCAACAACTGAGGAAAATCTTAAAACCGATACTAAGCGCTTTTGGTCTTTTGTTAATAATAGAAAAAATACTAAATCTCTTCCTAACAAAATGCATCTTGATAATAACTATGCTGGTAACTCTAGGGAAATATGTGATTTATTCTCAAAATTTTTTGTGAGTGTTTTTGAGCCGCGTGATACTCCATCCCGGGTTAATCTTTGCCAATCAGGTAACGTATTTACCTTGACCTCGCTTTCCGAAGAAGATGTAGGTACAGTCCTAAGTAACCTGCCTGTAAATAAAGGTGCGGGTCCCGATGGGCTGCCCTCATTATTTGTAAAATCGTGTCCGTTGTTACGTAAGGTTCTTACTATAATTTTTAATCAATCCATTTCATTGGGTTTATTTCCGGAAGCATGGAAATTAGCTCAGATTGTTCCGATCTACAAATCCGGTAGTAGAGCTAATATTGAAAATTATCGCCCCATTTCGCTATTAAATCATTTTGGAAAAATGTTTGAGGTAATTATACTGCAGCAACGTTAATTAACTACGAGTTCACAGTCAAGCGCTGCCTCACAGACAAGAAGTGCTAGAAATGATAGAGTTACGTTGTTTGCGGCAAATCAACAAAATAATACATTTCGCGAGATTTGCAGTGCGACGGCAGGACACAAACTATACGCCTGTACTGCATTTTTGCGACTTTCGGTACTGTAACGAAATAGAGTGGTGCAGACCAAAAGATTGTGTTTTAACTGTTACGGGAGACATAGTGTGACGCAGTGTACGTCAATTTACACATGCAGAAATTGTGGAAGTAAACATAATTCGTTGTTGCATAAGAGCGGAGCGGTCGACTCAAATGGCGAGCGACAACATTCAAATAATGCAAATTATAATGTAAATATGAGAGGTACCAGTACCTGTCAGTATTCACAAAACAGATCGGCAAACAACTCGGGAAATTTATCAAATAGGCAAAATAACAATGCAAATAATAGGCCTACAACAGTAGAAAACCTAGTACAGAATCCACAGTCGAATTCTACTGTGACAGGTTCGGGTGAACGTAATTGTTCGCAAACAAATCAAACAGTTTCTTTGTCGGCAGTGTCTGCAAGACAATCAAATGTTTTACTAGCAACTGCACAGGTAAAAATACTTAATTAATACGGGGAAATTATGTCTGTAAAAGCCCTTTTAGATAGCTGGAACCAAAGCTCATTTATAACGCAGTCACTGGTGAACCAGTTGCACTGTAAAGTATACAATCACGAACTAAATATTTCAAGCATTTCACAACGAAGTTTTAAAACAAATAAATTGACAGATGCCACCCTATATTCCAAAACACAAAATAAAAATCATACCGTTTCTTGTATAATATTGGACAATATAACATATGAGTTGCCGCAAGTACCAATAAAAATAGATAGTTTAAAAATACCAAATAGTGTACATGGTGAACTTGCAGATCCAACTTTTTATGAGCCTTCTAGTATAGATCATTTATTGGAAGGAAGTTTTTATTATGCAATTTTAGAGAAAGGATTTTATAGTTTGGGTAAACATTTGCCGAGTCTCGTTAACAAAGTTTTGGGAGATTGAACAAATCCCATCAAAAAAGGTAATGTCAGCTGACGACAAGTTAGCAGAACAAATATTTTATAATACTACAAAGGTTCTAGAAGACGGAGCATATCAGGTAGATATGCCATTTAAGCAGCCTCAAGAATATAAACACTTGGGAAATTCATATGCAATGGCAGAAAAACGTTTTCTGTCACTTGAAAGGAGATTTTAAGCAACCCGGAATTATTTTTGGAATACAAAAAATTTATTGATGAGTATGTTGACCTAGGTCATGCAAAGTATGTTCCGTTGGCTTTGACGAACGCGAATAAATATTTCATACCACATCTGTGTGTAATCAGAGTTTCTAGTGTCACAACAAAATTACGTGTAGTGTTTGACGCGTCGGCACATTCAAAGTCGGGATATTCTTTGAATGACGTCACTCTAAAAGGTTATCAGGTACAGCTTGAGCTTTTCGATATTTTGTGCCGGTTCAGGTATTTTCAATTAGTATTGATTTCAGGCACACAAAAAATGTCTAGACAAATAAAAATAAATCCAGAGCATAAGTTTCTGCAGAATATTCTTTGGCGGGGCAATCCATACGATAGCTTAAAATGTATCGAGCTGCAAACTCTGACGTATGAAGTCAACTTTGCTCCATATATAGCTACACGAACTGTGCTACAAGTAGCAAAGGCGGGATGTGACGAATTTCCAGTGGCGTCCCAAGCGCTGATGACGCAATGTTACGTGGATGACGTCTTCGCCGGTTGCAATTAGTTTGAACAATTGTCGGAGTTCTATGCGCAGTTAAATAAACTGCTCAACAATTCGGGTTTTACTTTGCACAAATGGTGTTCTAATTCGAGAACGTTTTTAGAATCTGTGTCGCAGACACAAGTACATGAGTTTGATTTGAATTTCGATGACACGCCAAGTAAGGTGTTAGGATTAAATGGTGCGTACTAAAGAAGTTTTGTGTGATTTAGAGAAATAAACGCCAAATTACCACAGTGAAAATCTCGTTTGATTTCTTCACTCAGTAAATAAAAAATCAGTGAACTTAACCTACAATCGAGAAACATAAAAGCCTCATGAACTGTTGACGCAAGTTAAATAACAACACTTGGCTTGCCTAACACCTATTATTATTTGCTCTTTCCATTACCTCAAACAGAATATCATTCTCCATTCTTCATTGCCTTGCCGTTGCGCTTGATGTTTTTCATACTTGTAAGGAAATTATTTATGTTTCTTTAAAGTGCCCAATACTGTGGTTTGATGTTTTCCTACGGCTTGCCCAAGAATCCGTGTGCTAATGATTTTATTTTCCTCCACGTGCAGTAAAATATCAAGATCTCTATTATCTCTTTCTTCAGCCCTATTGACATTCTGAGCTCAGCATTCACAGTTATTTAATACAGTGCCCTTGAACTTAAATTTACTAATAATTTAATGATAAGTGTAATTAATGAAATGGAAGGGATAGCCTCATCTCATTTCCTGTATAACACCACTTAATCATAGTTACTTTTTCCTTAAGGAAATAGCTCATATTTAGCTATAATTAAAGCGCATTCAATGATTATGTTGCCACTGGCGCTACTTTTTGTTTTGTCAATGCCAAATAATAATTTGCTGGTGTTTGCTGTATTACGTAAAATTTCGCAATTTTGTTATCACATTCAATTGAATAAGTCAGGATTAGCTAAGCTAAGCCATGCATAATGGTATATGGATGAAATGATATGGTAGCTGACACTGTAGCAATTTAAAAATTGCCACTATTGATTTTGTAGGGAATGTACTTTTGTGCATCTTTTATAGTTATTTTGCTTAAAACTTGTTATTACTTGTATCATCTTTGTTTACAGAAAATTAGTTCAAATGGTCAAAATATGTGGGGTAAGAAGTAGTGAGTTCGCTTTTCAGTTATTAGTTGCACAAGACGCTGCAAGTAGGTTGACCATGTATTTGCGTTTCAAGTCTCCGTCAAGTCGCATAACGCCCATTTCTTACTCTTGGCAATTTTATGTAAAAACAAAGTTGTTTGGAATTAATTTCTTTATTTTATTATTTAAGTTATGTTCTGGTAGAAGCCCAGACTCTTGTATCGTTCTGATCATTTGCAGTATGCTTCTGTTCTCTTCTTTTTTTTTGGGGGGGCGGGTTGTTGGCAAAACTTTGTGTCAGCTGATTGTTAAAGGAGAAGGGGTTTCTTCAAAGTTTTCGTGGCCTTTGATTTTACTTACCTAAAGTCTTTCAGAGAAGAAGTTGAAGCCTGTCGCCGTTAGGCCATTTTTGTCACAAGGCCACTAGGCCTCACCCCCCTTTTAGAGGTAAGATCCTTTATTTCCTTTTGTTTTTGGTTGTTGTTTTATGGGGATTCAGTGAGTAATTCTTCTTATCATTATTTTTAGGGGTTTTGTTTTGTTGGTTTAGGCTGATTTTGGGGTTTTTCCTGCCGTCCGGCATTTAAATAAGTTAGAAAAACCCCATGGGATTTTAACTTCCACATGATAGCCCTTGAGGTACCAGGTTCCAGTTGGCCCACGCTGAGTTGCAGTTATTAAAAGATATGCTATATATGGACTAAATTCCACCTGGCCGACCATGGGTAGCTTTCAGAAACCACATGAGCCATGCCCATTATAACTGACCCAGCAGAAGCGAGGGACTAACAGGCTTGTGTAAAGTGAACCTCATTTAACACATTTAGCCATTTCAATTTTATTATTTCGTTGTAACATTTAAATTAAGTCATATTTAGTTAGTAAGTTTTAATGCAAAGCTATTTTGGCAAAATGTAACACTTTTATAACCATACCTCATTAAACAGAAAAGGATTCTAGAATCTTCGTAGGTTATGCCCCATTGTTGTTTTAAATCCTTGCGCTCGGAAAGGCTGCATTTCTTTCTCTTGATCATTTCTAAACTTAACTAAGTAACGTTTCATGCAATTTTAGGGAATATAAAACTAACAAACTCTTTTGTTATCAAGTAACCCTTTCTTTTTTTTTTATTTAATAAACACGATATTGTTTGTGAGGGAAAATTTGAGTTTTATTTATTGCATAGATTTTCAATAGTTTGGAATTCGATCGAACCAGGTGGCGCCCAAGGCGAACTAACGATGAAGAGAAGGTGTAAATATAACGGACCACGACACAGTTCTTTCACATAAAGAGCTATCGTCAGCAGATAATGCAACCTGTCGTCCATGACAAAAGGTTGCCACAGTCATAACACAAGGAAAATAGGGTGATTAAAGATATGGGCAAAATGTAATCTGCGGTAAGCGCAGGTAAATTTTACCAGGTGCATTCAAAGTAATGGAAATAATTTTCGTTTTAAATGTGAATGCTTTGAAAATATCTATCCTGTATATGTAGTGACTGAGAGAATTTGTGGACCCGGCAAAAAGTATTTGAAATACCCTGTATGCTAATATTTTTTAGTTTTACCTAGTATGAAAAATAAATTTTAATATAGTGAATCACTAAAAGTAAAGTAGTCAGAAAAATAATATATAGAGGAGTTTTATTGTAAAAGTTTACCTGCAGTTGCCGTACTGTAAAGACTACCTGCCAGTATTTATCCAAGCAAAGTACACCGGGCTAACTACGATAGCTGGAATCCACGAAAACACAATTTTGTTAGATTTTAAAACAGTTAGAAAAAAACCGAGGCAACTGGAAGCACATAAGTGAATTAAAAAATAAAACTTTCAGTTTACCTATAGACCAAATAGAAGGCATCCAATGCTTCATGTTAACGGCGAAAATGCAAATAAAGTTAATATCCGATTTACTTGTTAAAACAATAATTAATAAATATGGATATGTAAACTTTGTAGATGAAGAGAACGTCGAGCATAAAATGCCGACTTCTGAAGAATACGACGAAACTTTAACTCCGATTTATGATCACACCCCTGGAATTACATAATTCGAGGATCCAGTTGGCTCCAGGGCAATATGGACTAGTAAGGAGCATTGAAAATGAAAAATGGGCAGGTGAAGATTTCTGGCCAGTCGAGAATGGAGTAAGAACGGTAGCAATGGTCATGAAAAGAAAAATTCCATCTTATATAACAATAGACGGATGCACATCGCTGGTTGTTTATAAAAACCAAATAAGAACTTGCATGGTTTGTAATGAACCTGGGTACGAACGTGCTATTAACAGAATAAGACTAATTGGAAGGTCAAATGCACCAATTGTATTTAATGGATAAGGGGAAACAGATAAACATTTGTACACAGACGTTACTGGAAGCAAAATAGTAAGTATGGGGGAAAATAAAGATATTATAGGCTGGGACCTAGAAGAGGAAAGCATGGAAAAGGTAACTGAAGACTCTGATTATAGACAAGACATAATAGAAGCTACCACCACGCTATTAGGGAAGAGAAACAAACCACAAACAACAGTAAGATTGAGGATCCGGAGAATAAACAAAAGAAACAAGAAAGGGTGCGTACTAAAACAGGACAGACTTCAAACGAGAAAGAAAGAAAGAAAGATACCTAAACTATTACATTAGATGATAAAAGTGGTAAGATAATAAGCATAAAATCGAAGTGTTTTTATTGAGCAAGAACGTACTGGTATAGGTAATATGGAGACGAATAGGGAGAACTAAGTTAGCTATTGAATGATGAATGTATTTGTTTTCTTGTGTTGTTTTGTTTTGTCTTTCTTTATACTGTTAACAATGACTAAGTTTAAAACAATTTGTAGTTTAAATTGTAACGTTTTGAAAAATTCAGTTAAACAATCCTTATCGAGTGGCTTTAAAAAGAGAAAGGATATTGACATTTGTTTTTTTACAAGAAATATGTATTGACCTGGTAATGTGCTTGAATGGCTATGATTATTTTACAAACGTCGGACCAGTCCTCAGAGGCACAGGTATTATATTATATAGTATAGCTTAAAAAATAAAGATGCTATTTGTTCACCGGACGGTAGGATAATTAATTCCACCGTAGATAAATATAGGTTTATAAATATATATGCTCCATTAGGATTGCAAAATCATGGTGAGGGAAACAGATTTTTTCAAAACGAGCTCACCAGCCACATTGATTTTGGTTTTCCTGTTATCCTTTTAGGCGACTTAAAAAATAATGCCAATATAGGTAAAATTGTGGCAGAAGATATTCAAAATCTAGATACGGTTGATATATGGGAAGTCCTGCATATAAACTGGATAGGGTTTACATACTTTATGCAGAGTACGGCTACAAAAATAGATAGAGTTTATGTAAACAAAGAATATGAAAAGATAGTTTAAATATTTGAGGTTAGGCGTGCAACCATTTTAGATCAAAATCAAAATCAGTGGCTGATCCACGGGGGGGGGATTAGGGAAATTTCCCCCACCCCCTAGAACCTCAGAATTCATAGATTTTGCCACTATAAAAGACAAATGTTATGTGCTTGTAATGGAATTACACCCAAAAGTAAAAATCAAAAGTCAAGTATAATTCCCCCCCCCCCCCCAAAAAAAAAGGTCTCTGGACCCGCCACTGTCATAATGCACTTATTTACATTTTTCTTGAAAACTGACCCAACTGCTATTTCGTATGTACCACATGGCTTTGGTTAATGGAAGATAAGAAGAAAAGTGAATATTACCAAATGTATTAAATGAGAATAAAATGCCATATCAGAATTTCGGGAATTAAAAGTTACCATGTTTGAACTTAAACAACGTTTTAACTAGGTTTAGTAACAAAACCAATGAAATGTTGAGGTTAACTTAATTTTCTCTTTTTGGAGCTTTCTCTAGATACGGAATCTGATTTTGGGACGGCAGTGTAGAGGTTCTAGTGATTAGAGACAATAGTTGCCGCCAGCTTCAAGACAGTGCAGACGGGTTGGGATTAAGGTGTAATTTCATAAACGGCATGCAGTTTAGTGGTACACCTTGCCTCTGGAACGGATGTTCAATAGTTAAGTATGATAACTGCGAATTGCCCTGTAACTTAACTACATTTAATTTCCTTTATCTTCCAATCATTAACCTAAGTTGGGTACAGCAATATAAAACATCCAACGCTAGGCTGTTGAATTTATTTACTTATATGGCTTAGTGCAGGTTGAGATAGAAAAAGATATGTCCCTGAAAATTATTTTAATTAGATACCTAAATAGTTGTGCCTGTATACAGTGAGTTCCAGAAGTAATGTCTAAATTGATTTAAAATTCAGGGTGTGTTTTTTGGGAAAACGCTCGAACCGCCGATTTTTATTTCACAATGTGTTTATTTTTATGGTAAAGTCATGTATTCAGAGTAGCCCCAAAAAAAGTTACGATCATCACCTTCATTTTTCCAACGAAAATATCTATTTTTTGTTTCATTTTTGAATGTTGCATCGAAATCTAAGTATGGTTCATTTACCATGCTCTATACCTAAACTCAACAGTTATCGAAAAAATTACGATTGAACATATCAATAAGAATAACCGTATTTTTGAGGATTTATTTATAAATCGAGCAAAACATTCCATTGTTCGTTTATTTTGTCTTTTTTCTCAATTTCAGTATTTTTTAATGTTGAGTTGTCACCGTTTAGTTCCATAGAAAGTGTATGACAAAATTTACTTCAAATAAGTAATTGTCAAGCGTAGTTGCAAAGTTGCGGTTTTCACAATGGTGTAGTTAACGGAACGAGAAAAAATTGAAATTTTGTGCATGGTTGGGTTTGGTGATAGAACACGCAAACGTATAGAAACAGCTCAATTATTCAATTAAATCCATCCTGATCGTCCTCCCATATGTCAAAAGGTGGTGAGTATAATGCTGAATTTAGAAAGAATAGACATATTTAGAGAATTTGGTCATGTTAGAGATTTGCCTAAATCTGGTCGTCCTGCTCGAGATGAAAGTGAACAACTTGAAGTTTTGCTTTCCTTGGAAGAAAATCCATGTACTTCGCTGTTGGGGCCAATTTACACGTGCGGAAATCTGTTGTTCACGCAGTGGCGTAGCCACACGTAGCCACAGGGGGGCGAGGGGGGGGGCAATCGCCCCCCGCCTTCATTGACCTGGCGCCCCTTTAGTACTCAAATAATAATTCTTAAGAAAAAAAATCGGTCTTATTTTACGTTTAGTAAAGAGGAGTGAGGGGAATAAACTTAATAAAACCGGTTTCGAGGGCGTCTTACCATATTATTGACATTTTATTAATTTTTCCTATATAGCGGACCCGCCTAACCTATTCTTTGCTCGCATTCTTTCATTTCTTTCCGGCGCTCAAAAACAAATTTCAAAAATAAATGCCGGTTTTAACAGTTCTTTTTAAATAATTATTTTGTCGTCACTCGTTTGTCGGCATTCATCAAAGAAGCGGCATACGCCGGTACCCGATCGATGCAAACATACTGCAAGTGTCATAGATCATAAGTTTATTATTTATTAGAGGAATTCAGATGCGCCCAACGAGAGTTAATGTGGAAATATTGTCACAAAAGAAATAACTAAAAAATAATAGTCCATACTTCTATATTCAAGTAAAATAGTTCATTGCACCCTTGCAATAGAATAAAGTCATTTACCTTGCAAATCAAATCCGGAAGTCAATTTAATAAACAAACTTGAAAATGTTTAATAAACAAACTTGCAGATATATTATATGCTTATAACTCACCTAAGCAAAATCAATTATTTAAAAACGTGCAAAATATTTTTTCGGAGGTACGAGGTCAGCAAAAATTGAGGTAGACGACCGAGGCATCACGTCGAGGGGTCATTTTTGAAAAACAAAAAGGACACTTGATGTCAAGAGGGTGAGGCGTTCGGTCGACGGCTTAAGACTTAGGCTTTTGTGACACGGTGTACTATGACGGGCGAGAAAATAATAATCTTAATGTAAGTACAGTAGTTTAGTATTTATCCCCCCGATAGGTATTTGTAACCATATACATCTGATAAACTATTGTAATGACAATTTAACATTTTTGCATTAATACAAATTCTAATATTTTTATATTAATTTCTATTTGAATGAATATTTGAAATCATTATACTTGGTACAAATGAAAGACACTGATGTTGAATAAATTAATTGTTTGTTTTCTAAATATTACTTTCTCTTTCCGACCCTAGGTATACACCCCTAGTCGCACCCAAACACACGGGCGTGACAATATTATTGGATAGTCGCTGAAGACGGTAGACAGTTTAATTTTTATTGGTGTTTGTATTAAATTGCGCTAAAATAATGCCTTTGCCAAAAAAAAAGTCAGGTGATGCTTACAGAAAAAAACGAAAACAAAAGCAATTATTGTTTGCAGGGACGTCCAATAGCCAACAAAATATCAGTTCTTTTTTTTAAATCTCGGGCGACTCTAACGTTATACAAGTAAGGCAAGAAAGTAATTATGGTTGTGATTTGTTTATTTGTTATCTTTTTCGTTTAAATAATATGTAAGATATTTTTTTTAAGTTGTATAAAAAAAGTTGCGGTTTAAAGATCATTTAAAAGGATATATTATTATTTTTGTTTAAATATTTTTTCATTTAATTAATTTTAGTCAGGATCAGGATGTTTCAACCTTTACAAAAAATGACACTAGTTATAATGACATTGAAAATGACCATTATGAGGAAACTGCAATGGTTGGGACAGAATCAATACGTGAGTCAGAATCTGAGTCCGAATCCACAACTGAGGATGAAAGAGATAAAGGTATCAATGAGAACCCAAAAAAAAGTTAATATTTTTATTATAAATAAAGGATGCATTCCCGGCTATTACACACTCACATCAAACTAGAGCTAATTTAAATAAAAACTTGGACCTCCCTTTACTACATAGCTCAGTCTGCCAGAGATTCCCAATGTATAATATTCCTAAAATGTATAACAGATTGCCTATTTCCATTAGAAATAAAATTCATCAAAATAAAATTTATAAACGAGAATTGAGAATATTTATTGTAGATAACCAACAGGTATTTATTCCTATATTTACAGTATAAAGTATGAATATCCTCTTAAGAGTATTAACTTGAATCATTCTAAATAAAACTAAAATAGAAAATAAAAACCTTCGCTCGTCACACATGGTCCACTGTTATCTACAGCACGGTATGATAAATTTTCTGTACTCTATCCACAGCGTAGTTAATATCAATCGATGATGACGAATAGGGAGAAGTAGCACACAAGATGCATCTTAATGCAGCTTAGGCGAAATTTCCTATTTGCAATCATAGTTTATATATTTTTATTTATTTTTTCTCATAAAATATATAAGAAATAAATTAACTATTTCGTTACTAAATAGTTGTAATATCCTATGACTAAACTTATTTTGTAAAAAAATTATTTTATGTAATATATTTGATTTGATTTGATTATTGAATTGGTCAAAATAAACTCAAAAGTAAGAAAAAAATCACGATAAAATTTTTGTTTTCAGAAAAATCTTTGGTTGAAATTGATGACTTGGACTTCTATCCAACTGATCCTATATTATTCAGGGAAACTGTAATGATATCAGGCATAGTTAGATCCTTAATATTGAGTGGGCCATATCAACCTGGGTTAAAAGATAATTTCTTAGATTTTCCTATGGATTCCCGAAACAGAAAATTTAAAACGCATTGGTACTACATGGATACATCAAATCCTAACAAGGATAAGGTTCGAGATTGGCTTATTTATTTTCCAAGATCCAACAAAATGTATTGCTTCTATTGTTGGTTAATGCGTTTAAATACATATTCTGTTTGAGCCGATATTAAAATGGGAATGTCAAATTTTAAAAAAGGGACTGACAAAATAAAATTACATGAAGAAAGTGGTTCTCATCGTGAGATGCAAAATAGATACGTAGTTACTAAATTAAGACTCATAAAAGATAAAACTATTATTTACGAACAACTGCACACTGAAAAAGAGAATATTAGAAAAAATCGAGAAACATTAATACAGATATTTGATGTAATACTATTTTTGGGAAAAAAAATATACCATTAAGAGGTCATAAAGAAACAGGCGATGGCAAACATAAAGGTAACTTTATAGAGTTTTTGGAATTTTTAAAAAAATATAATGTCATTTTAGCGGATCATATGTCCAGTGCAAAGAGGAATGCTCTTTACAAAAGTCCTTAAACTCAAAATGAAATTTTAAATTTACTATCGCAGCACGTACAAAAATCAATAGTTAATGACATATTCAGGGCAAATAATTTCACTTTAATTGTTGATTCTAGCATTGATATTTCAAAAAAAGATCAAATGCCCTTGTCAATGCGTTATGTAAATAAATATGGGTTTGCAGAGGAAAGATTACTAAAATTTGTTGATTTGCCTTCCGCATCGGTCGATTCGTTTTACAAGACCATTTTGGCGGAGGTAGTCAGAGTCACATTTAAGATTGATGTTTCTCTGTGTCGGGGCCAAACTTATGATGGCGCAAGTACTATGTCAGGTCTCATAAAAGGTCTACAGACAAGAATCAAGGAACATGCTCCCCAAGCAATTCTATATTCACTATGTAGCTCATAAATTAAATTTAAGTTGGGTAGGTTCAGTAAATTCATGTCCTGAAATAAAACTTTTCCTTGGGACGTTAGAACAGCTATATGCTTTTATAACTGAAAGTCTTCCTAGATTAAACATTTTTGAAAATATTCAAAAAGAATCCGATGAGAAAAAAATGTCTTTAAAAAAGCTTTCCACTACTCGTTGGGCTAGTCACACTAAAGCAGTAGATTCCGCTTTTCAGAATATTCAGGTTATTATTGGAACATTAGACAATATTATAAATGTGAAATAACTCTAAATGCTAGACAAATGGAAGAAACTAACGGACTTTGAAAATACATTAAAACCTTTGAATTTATCTTTATGTTGAATTTTTGGAAAGACGTTCTTGGTAAGATTTATTGTTTGTCAAACTATCTTCAAAAAGTTGAAATTAATTTAAATACTGTCGCTACGCTAATTAAATCCACAATAGAGGATCTAAGAAAATTACGAAGCGACGATACTTATTTTAATAAATTTGAATCGGACGCAAAACAAGTGGCAAGAAAATGCCATATTTCAGACGAATATTTTTTCAAAAGACATAAAAAAGTTAAACATTTTCACGATGAAAAAGTAGATGCTAATACTGATAGTTGCCCACGCAAAAAGTTTAAAGCGAATGTTTTCTATGTTGCTCTATACAAATACTAGCTGAGAGGTTTGAAGATTTTTTTCAAATTGCGAATAAATTTATTTGTTTGGAGGCAGACGTTATTTCTCCGACACCAGATAATATAAAATGTCTTAGTGATCTGTCAACCCTTTATGAATCTGACATAAATAGCAATTTAATATTCGACGAATATAAATCATTTTGCGCTTTGTTTCAACAATTAAAAAAAGAAAAGATTACCCCGTATCTTATTTCAAATAAGCTCAAAAGTTCATTCCCAAATATATTTATTATTTATAAATTATACCTTACGATCGCTACGAATAGGTACGATGCGAAAAGTCCTTTAGTCGGTTAAAATATATTAAAACTTATAATCGCTCGACAATGACGGAACAACGATTAAACGATATTGCAATATTAAACATAGAAAATGAATATGTAAAAAACTTAGATCTTTTTGATGTTTTAGATAAATTCAAAAGTATTAAGACTCGCCGAATAGCCTTATAAAAAAATGTTTTTTAAATTGATTTATTGTTTCGTGAGGCGTGCCGCGTGAGCCCATAATATTATCATGGCGTACTTTTTGTTTATTGTTTATTTTCGATTGTTTACTTACTTTTGTTATAACAGGATTTATTTTTGGTTTTATTTGAATGAAAATAAGTTAAGTTAGAAATTTTGTTAATAAAATAAATATATTTTAATATACTTATATCACGAAAAGCATATATTGCAGTTTTTTTACCCAATGTTAAAATCGTATGTTTTTTAGCTGAAATTTAAAACACGTCTCGGGTCTTGAAAAAATCCAGCCCTACTAGTCATTCATTCATCAATACAATTAAAAAATGGCTTTAATAGTCCTTAATACCATATGCCTAATTTTTTTTATCAAATTACTGATGTAGAATAAAAAACAATATGACAAAATGTGTATGTACTTAAAAATATAGGCGCCCCTAAAGCACCTCGCCCCCGCCCCCGAACCCTGGCTACGCCACTGTGTTCACGAAATAGATCAAATGCACAAATATCACCCATACAAAATTATTCCAGTGAATGGGATATTTGAAGATGATTTCGATAAGAGAAATGAGTTTTGTGAACGCATGCCAAGATATGTGCAATCTAGATAATAGTGTAGTAAAAATATTATTTTTTCGATGAAGCTAGGTTTTGTTTGAATGGTAATGTGAACAGACACAATTGTCGTTATTGGGCAACAGAAAATCCGCATTGAATGATGGAGGCTTACAGTCAGTACCCTCAACAACCAAATGTGTAGTGTGGAATAGTGCGTGGAAGAGTAATTGGTCCATTTTTCCTTTAACAGTCTTCAACTGGATAAGTATATCTCGAGTTTCTCCAACTTGAATTAATTCCAGAATTAGTGGCTTTATTTCCGAAGCCATTGGATCCAGACTCCCCCTACAAAGAACTGATGTTCCAGCAAGATGGTGCTCTTCCGCACTATGCTGCCACTGTGCGTACATTTTTGGATTAAACCTTTCCCAATCGGTGGATAGGAAGGAGAGAACGTATCGAATTACCTGCTAGGTCACAAGACCTAACCCCGCTGAACTTCTTTTTATGAAGTTTCCTCAAATCGAAAGTATAAATTGCATAATTTGTAAGTCAGGTCTTAAGAAAATCCTCATGGCACAATACAGACAAAGCAGCAATAAAAGTTCATAGTTAACATGTGGAACTTGAACCGCTCTACATTGAAGGCAAATCAAATTGTGCTATGTATTTGCAATTCTTGCAACAAAACTTAAATGGTTAATTAGAAAATGTGCCTTTAGAAATTAGAAATCAGATGTGGTATATGCACGACGGTACACCCCCCTATTTTAGCTATTAAGCTCGTCAGCAGTTATCAAAGAATTTTGGTAATCGATGGATAGGTCGAGGTGGATATATTTTATGGCCATCGAGGTCGTCCGACATGACTCCATTGGATTTCTTTTTATGGAGAAGTTTAGAGAGGCTTGTATATTTGATGCAAGTTTACACTAGGGAAGATCTGATATAAAAAATTATATACCATTTCAACGAAATTCGAGACAATCCTAGAATGTTGTTTCAAGTGCAACGAGTAAACATCCGTCGGCTAAGGGAATGTATAGAGGTACAGTGTGCCCATTTCAAAAATCAGCTGACGTATACATAAAGAAGTAAATATTTCACATTTTAAACATTCTTGTATTTAAGTGATTTCCGAAATGTCATCCCTTTGAATGGTTCCTTTATGCGGCTCACTTCGATTTGAAAATATAACAGAATAATTTCTTCTGCATCCACACAATTGCCGAGTACATGTCCATGCATGTGAGCATTACCGAGATGTAATAATTGTTTGGGACACACTTCATATTTCTGTCGTGACTCAGTTGGAAAGTAGAGTAAAAATGTATAAATGTATAAAAAAATATAAAATGTAATGTAATGTAATACTAAGCCAAGCGGCAACGTCGCATTCGTGCTAAAGTACTATGTTTCTCTTCAACAACTAAATGCTAACAAAAAGAAAAATACATTACGACTTGTGCCTCATATGTTGAGTACGCAAGGGTTATTTCCACAAGGGGGCGTTCAAATGCGCGTTAGATTGATGGGCATCAACTAACAAGTAACTCACCGAAAAGTTTTTTTTTGTTTTTTGAATAATGTTCTTAATATAAGTTGGTTATTCTTTCTGTTGGTTCTATTTAAGACGTATACATAAAGAAGTAAATATTTCACCTTTTAAACATTCTTGCATTTAAGTGATTTCCGAAATGTCATCCCTTTGAATGGTTCCTTTATGCGGCTCACTTCGATTTGAAAATATAACAGAATAATTTCTTCTGCATCCACACAATTGCCGAGTACTTGTCCATGCATGTGAGCATTAACGAGATGTAATAATTGTTTGGGACACACTTCATATTTCTGTCGTGACTCAGTTGGAAAGTAGACTAAAAATGTTGGAATCGCTCTTAGGGGATAAAATGTAATGTAATGTAATACTAAGCCAAGCGGCAACGTCGCATTCGTGCTAGAGTACTATGTTTCTCTTCAACAACTAAATGCTAACAAAAAGAAAAATACATTACGACTTGTGCCTCATATGTTGAGTACGCAAGGGTTATTTCCACAAGGGGGCGTTCAAATGCGCGTTAGATTGACGGGCATCAACTAACAAGTAACTCACCGAAAAGTTTTTTTTTTGTTTTTTGAATAATGTTCTTAATATAAGTTGGTTATTCTTTCTGTTAGTTCTATTTAAGAAAGTTTGCCTGCTCGCACAGAGCATATTGCAGTGGATCTCAGCAGGAGTTCTATGTAGTTTGGGTGCGTCACGTTTATAGAGCAGGTGTAAAATCTGATATATGTTATATGTTCTTCTGTTTTTTTTTATTGTAAAATAATATATTATTGACAATGTTTACTGGACGATTGCAGTAGTATTGTGATGTTATAATAAGTGTAAGTACTGATAAGTTATATAGATATTTTTGTGTATGTGTAATGTTGAGGGTTTGAAGCCGGAGCGCTTCAACGCAGGGGAGAATGTTTGGGACACACTTCATATTTCTGTCGTGACCCAGTAGGAAAGTAGAGTAAAAATGTTGGAATCACTCTTAGGGTATAAAATGTAATGTAATGTAATACTAAGCCAAGCGGCAACGTCCATTCGTGCTAAAGTACTATGTTTTTCTTCAACAACTAAATCCTAACAAAAAGAAAAATACATTAATTTCAAATGCAATATAAATGGCAACACCGCATATCAAAGTGGTTGCATCGTTGTACAAATCTATAACATATACGTTCGAGTTAAATCCTATAATGTAAAAAAATGTCTGCTATTTTATAATATTCTCTAAAACTATCAAATAATATTAGCTTCCACGTGCTTAGCAACGAGCATAAGATTTTGATTGGCCGATCGATAGTGGCCTGATGTATAGACATGGCCGCTTGGGGTCGACGTGTTAACATTTGATTGGTCAAGGTGTTTGGATAGGGTTAATATATGTTCTGAAATGTTAACAAATCAGTGTCAGGCGGAAGTCTAAGGAGATACATCGTCGCTCCGTGGGGGAGAAAAGCCTTCACGTTAAAAAGTTGTTAAAAGTGTTAGAGCGTCAGAAGGAAATTTAAAGAGATAAATCGTCGCTTCGTGGGGAAGAAAATCCTTCACGTTAAAAAGTTGTTAAAAGTGTTAAAGTGTCAGGCGGCAATCTAAAGAGATAAATCGTCGCTCCGTGGGGGAGAAAAGCCTTCACGTTAAAAAGTTGTTAAAAGTGTTAGAGTGTCAGGCGGAAGTCTAAAGAGATAAATCGTCGCTCCGTGAGGGAGAGAAGCCTTCACGTTTAAAAGTTGTTCAGTGTTTTTAAAAGTGGTTTGACTAACATGTTTTGTTAGTAACAGTGTTTTGTGGAAAGCTAAAGAGATAATTTGTCGTTTCGTGAAGGAAAAAAGCCATCACGTTACAAAGTTGTTAATTGTTTTCAAAAGTGTTTTAACTAACATGTTTTGTTAGTAACGTTGTAGCCCATGCTAGGGTGAAGAGAGGAGGAATATTGTTAGTCTTTTAATAAAGAAATAATGCAGTAAAATTCAAAAAGGATTTTATTTTCCAATTTTTCAACAAACTTGAACCAGTCGACTTGTGGGGATACAGGTTAAAGTTTTGTGTACCTCATTGTTACAAACGTGAGTTCACACATTTGGTCCTTCGAGAGCGGATGTTTTTTAACCGGATTTGGTCCTTCAAGAGCGGATGTTTTTTAATTGGATTTTCGCACATTTGGTCCTTCGAGCCGGATTTGGTCCTTCGACAGCGGATGTTTTTAATTGGATTTAGTCAGAAAAAACACAAAAATTGGGGCGTTTAAGGAAAAATAAAAAGTGAATTGTCTAACGAGAAAAACAACAGTAATAAAATCAAAGTGTTTAATGATATAAAGTCATTGTAAGAAGGAAAAGTGTTACGTCAGTGAAAAAGTAAGCAGTGGTTGCAGTAAGGGAGAGACAGGGGGGAGTTCGAGACTACCTAGTGGTTACAGTGCAGTGAAACAGGTGAGCTACCTGGACAAGGTAGTAAAGTGTGGACAAAAGCAGTAACTGACTAGAAAGATATTGTAGTATTGTTGATAAGATTTTAAAAGAGTTGAGTCAAGGTTTATAATTTTATACAGGGGTAAGCATTTGTAGGTAGAAGGTTTAGGGGTGTTTTTTTTTAACAAATAATTGAGTGAAGGTTGCTGGGTCACGTACGGATTTTATTTTGGGGTTTGTGTTTTAAAATAAAACATTGTATTGGTATAGTTAAGGTAAATTCATATTTTATACAGGATTTTTGAGGGTATTGGTTTGTTATATACCTATTGTGTATTTCTAGGTTGTTGTTGGGGGAACAATTAGTTAAAAAGTAGTATTTCGTTGTGCTGTGCCAATTGCACATCTAGTTGGTTTAGCTAAAAGTTAATCATACATTTGTAAAAAGGAAAAAAAATGGAAGCACCAGTTGCTTTGGCTGACTTAATAAAGCAGCGTGGCAGGGCAAACGCGATCACTCGCACACAGAATTGGTTTAATCAGAACAAAGATAATGAAAAAGAAATAAAACAAATCCTACACAGGGAAGTGTCTTTACGTTAAACTTTTGTCACATCTGAGATTCAGGAACAAATAGAGGATTTGGATGAGGGGGATATGGATAGAGTAGAGATAGAGAGTAGGTACTATGCATTGTTAGTAGATTTTAGTGAGGCAATGTCAGGGTTTGCGCAAGGACCGGCAAGTGGCGATGCACAGTCGCACAATTCGGAATATAATGTAAATAGTAATGTTCAACGTAGTCACGTGACGTCTGGCGTGAAACTGCCAGACTTAAAGATTCCACCGTTTGACGGCAACATTGCAGAGTGGAGGTCGTTTGCTGAAATTTTTAACGCGTTAATAATCGATAACGTAAATTTGTCTGACGTGCAACGTCTAATTTATTTGAAGTCGGCAATACGAGGGGAAGCTTTCAAGCTGGTAGACTCTCTAGAAATAATAGGGTCATATTTTGAGATCGCGTTTAGTATTTTAAAAAAGAGATTTGAAAATGTAACTTGTGCAGTAAATAGTTATTTTAAAGCTATTCTTGATGCGCAAGCGCTAACTAGATCGAACTCTGCCAGCCTGAGAGAATTCATTGCAAGTAATAAAAAATAATCGAATCTTTAAAGAAGTTGCCGCTGTCACAATCGCAAATTTACGAGTATTTGTTAGTTTATATCATGGAGAAGAAACTTGATTATTCTACAAAAAAGGCATTTGAAATGGAAAGGGTCGTGGACGACTTACCACTATTAGTGGTTTTTTCGAGTTTCTAGAGCAAAGATGCATAGTGTTTGAAAATTTGTCAAGTAATGGTTCTCAACCAAACACACAACCTCAGCGAGGTCATAACTGGGTTTCTTTGTTTACTAGAGTGGTGGGCAAGATGGCGTAGTTTGTGGTGTGACAGATCATAGGGTACAGGAATGTCAACATTTTTTGCAACTTTCGGTGTCAGAGAGGTACAGATTAGTACAAACTAAACGGTTATGCTATAATTGTTTAGGGCCGCATCTGGTAGAGCTATGTCAGTCACGCAGTAGGTGCAGAGATTGTGGTAGGTCACATCACACATTATTGCACAGTCAATCTTTTTCGAATTCGAGTGGAAATTGACAGGGTGTCAATGCACAGGCGTCCAATAGTTTAAATACGGCGTACAATAGATACAATTCACCGGGAAATTCACAAAGGGTATCAGGGGTACAAAATATGAGTAGATTTGTTAATAATTCGCATCAGAGTACTAATAATAACAGGCCTACTATGCCATCAGCGGCCGCAAATTTGAATAATAATGCAAATATACCGAGGTCTAACGCGCAAAATACAGGTACAACTAACGTACACACAACGAATAGACAAGGGCAATCGAGTGAGAACACTGGAGCCTGTGAAAATCAAACAATTTCTCTTTCAGCTAGGTCACAAAGACAGTCTAATGTGTTACTAGCTACAGCGCAGGTAAATTTGCAAGATAAAAACGGTAGATGGATTCCAGCAAAAGTGTTGCTGGACAGCGGTAGTCGGAGTTCATTTATGACGCAATCATTAGCGGATAAGTTACAAAGTGATGTGTTTAGACATAACCTTAATATTTCAGGTATCTCTCAGCACAGTTTTAAATCCAATAAAATGGCGAATGTGGTGATATATTCTAAGCATCAAGATAACAAATATTTGGTGTCCTCATGTATAGTTTTGGACAGTATTACATATAAATTGCCTCAGATTCCAATCGATGTTGATGCTCTAGATAGATATCCCAAACCATTTATTCGAATCGTTGGCGGACCCAACTTTTAATGCACCTTCGGAAATAAATATGCTGCTAAGGACAGACATTTATTACCCAATTTTAAGTGAGGGATGTCATACTCTGAGTAAAAATAAACCTACGTTAGTGTACACTACTCTCGGATGGACAATCGCAGGAATGGTACCTGCGCAATGTAACGCCTTATCATCGGGTTGTCAGAAATCCGAATCGCAGAATAGAGTGTCGATGTTTGTGCAAACGCACGAGATAGACGGTTTACTAGCAATATTTTGGGAAATGGAAGAGGTGACTTTAAAGTCTAAATTATTACCTGAGGATCAGTTGACTCCGCAGGAGTACGAGAAGTTAGGAAACTCTTATAATATAGCGGAAAAAAGGTATTTGGTGGTAAAGACAGACCTTTATTTCTATTTACAATCTCGCCACAGAATATGGACTACTTCTTAAAGGTTTTTGTCTTTGGAAAAGCGATTTCAGAGCAATCCGATTTTATTCATAGAGTATAAGAAATTTATAGACGAGTATATGGACCTTGGCCACGCCAAACAAGTGCCTTTACGGTCAAAGAACGACAACAATAATAATAAATATTTTATACCACATTTGTGTGTAATTCGTGAGGCAAGTGCAACAACAAAGTTACGAGTTGTGTTTGACGCATCAGCGAAGTCATCTTCAGGATATTCATTGAATGATGTCACGTTAAAAGGATATCAGGTGCAGCCTGAGTTATTTACCATTCTATGCAGATTTAGATATGCATATTTTGTGTTTGTATCGGGCATTAAAAAAATGTATCGACAAATTAAGATCAATCCGGATCATAATTTTTTACAAAATATTTGGGTTGTAGGATATTTACTGGAAATGCATACGAGAAAAAAGGAGTTAACGAATGAATCATGATACATGTTATAAATAACGTAGGTGGGTACACATTTTTTTATTCTTAATTTATCCCGTGGGAAGAAGGGCAATACTTTTAGTTTACTACTCATATTAATAAATTAACATTTAATACTGTAACTTTTGCGCCTTACTAAGACACGTCACCAAGGGTGTAATTATATTATAAACTTTTACTTTTGACTATAATTACACCTGCAGGTCGGCACAGGGATATTCTTAAATAATAGCTAAAAACAAGTTAAATAGGAAACGAACTAAGTTACAAAGGTCAGATCATCGATTAGTACGGTCAGCTATTTATATCCTGGGTACGACTTCCATTATCGATTTAGGCGCAATTTTGGCCTCTGTCTCTTTGTCCGCAGTGATATTTCTTGTCAACGAGAAGAGACACTCGAGCCTAACGACATTGATGCAATGTGGTTTAAAACATTAACGCAGAGAATTACTAAATTTATCTGTTGCCCTTACCGGCCGCCAAGCGATACCCACTATAGAGACTTGTTCTCCTCACTTGCTGATACTATCGACTTTTTGCAAACCCACCATCCCAATTCCGAAGCTGTCATCCCTGGCGACTTTAACGTTCATAATGTCAACTCGCTCAAATACTTAAACACAATCGACGAGTAAAGTCGCGAAGCCGAATCCTTTACCATCAGCTCTGACCTCACCCCTCGTAGGTGATCCAACTCGGATTCCAGACCGAGATGGTGATTTTGCCACACACTGTCAACGTGAAGTCTCCGTTAGGAAGATCTGACCACAACCTTAATTCGGCACTGAACAAACTACCAAGTAATGCCGAACAGCCTCCTAAACTACGCAAGATCTCGTATTGCACATCAGCCAAGTAGGATGACGTAAAGGACTATTTTCGAACCTTTCCTTGGCGAAACGCTTGCTTTACCTCTGACGATCCATCCATCTGTGCTCGAGCAGTATCGGAGGTTATCCTAACTGGCATGGAAGTCCTCATTCCTTTTCCAAAAAAGTACCGTGGTACACCAAAAATTGCGAATCGTACCATATTTGTTAACGCTTGAAACCATTGCAAGGAAACGATAAACCACACCAAAGAGGCACACAACCAGAGGATTAAACACAAACTGCTTGAATGTTCTAACGGCTCAAGATCATTTTGTTCTGTTAGAGCCTTTTCACCTCCAACACGTTCTGTTGGCACCATTGCCACTAAAGCTCAGAAAAAGCAAACTACTGTGCGTCAACTTGGATAGTCATATGTCTTGGCATAGTCACGTTGCGGCCATTGCTAGGGCAGCCTCGCAGAAGCCTGGAATACTTTTGATGCTCTATAAAGCCCAAATTCGACCATCGCTGGAGTACTGCTCGCATATTTGGGGTTCTGCTCCTAAACACACCCTGAGACTGCAGGATTACATTCAAAGAATAGCCACTCGCTTAATCGGTGACCACGATCTGACAAACAACCTGGAAAGCCTTGAACATCGACGGCAGTTTGGTGACATGAGTCTATTTTACAAATATATTCATGGCAAGTGCTTAATTGAGGTTTCTCGTTTGTTTCCGCCCAGAGTGGTGCATGGTACACATACACCACGAGCCACTCCACTCCACCCGTACATGGTTCAGCTTAGCGTTCCTCAAACGACGCTGTTTAAAAATTCTTTCCGCTGAGGTCGTATTCCCCAACGAGTATAATTTCTAAAGATTCAAAATCAACGTAAATCATTTTATGCGTACACGCACCACTCGCAGAGTGCCGTAGAGGGGTATTCCTGCAGTGCTGTGCCTTATCATAAAAAGAAAAGTAAAAATAACAATATTAACAAACATGCAGCACTGCCGTACCTGAGAGCGAGATTCAACGTAAACCTCAGTGCCGGAGCCACGAGTAGTCAGAGAAACATATTTATCGCCCCCCCCCCCTATTTAGATACAATGAAAAGTAGAACATGTGGATCCGGAACCATCGAAATACCTACTAACCAATATGCAATTTTTTTTTTTTCATTGCATCCTAATATTCCATATTATAAATATTTCGTAAAGTCAGATTGAGATACAGTCTTAATAATATATAAATACACATGTGCAAGATGCAAAGCGTATTTCAGCTGCTTCTTAAATTAATATGAATAAGAATAAATATAAAATTAAAAATTAATTTTTTTTTTATTTTTTTTATTTAAAAAAAAAGAGTACTTTAAGTGTTGCTGTAATGAGCACCGCTGAATAAGCAAACCGTGGTGGGGCAAACGGTCAGAGGACACGAGCAGCACTGTCTGTGGAACACGCGTGCAAATTACCCTAGCACGGGTAGAGGGGGTTTACCAAACACCACCAGCTTTACCACAGAAAAAGCTGGAAACCTCCAAGATGGTCGTGGAGCTAGCTCTGTCCATGCGACCTAACACCACGTTAGCAAAACAAAAAAAAATCAAAAGTCCAAGAAAAAACAAAGCAAAGAAAACTTAAAAGAAACTTCAATTATAAAGCCAACAAATACGCCTCTGTACTAGAGTACATCAACAATTAAAAGTTAACTGTGTGGTAACAGTGTGGTCATTTATTTTAAGTATGCAACATTTGAGAATTTTTTTTATTACCGATTTTTCAGAAAATCTTATTCTTAATCATATTAGGTGCACTTCGAATGGTTGCAAGTCAACCGACGTACAGGGTAGTTTAAAAAATTTAAAACCTGTACAAGAATAAAGTACCCCTTATTCAGAAAATGCAGCAAAATGTTATTAAGAAAAGTTGTTTAGAATTAAAAGTTATGCATAAATTCGAAACGTGACCTCCTAAAATAAAAAAATATTTTATTTTGAAAACATTAATAATTTCCCAAAAAAAATTTTTTTTTATATTTACCCTAAAGAACTTCATAAATTAATCAATTCAAATCAATTTCACATACTTTGTTTAAATTCAAGCATATTTGTAAAATTAACTTGAATTTTTAATTTATTAAGGAATCACAAACTTCATGGTTGTTGCAACGACGTTTAACACAACTTTAAAATATCCTAAAAATTATTTTTAACAAGATAAAACATTAGTAATGATAATATGCAAATTAAAAAACTCTCATTTAAAGTGCAAAATTTTTATTTTAAATGTTTATTAAAAAACTATACAAAGTAATCGACAAACATGAAATCCTACTATAATAATCGCAAATACCTATGGAAAAAAAGAAATAAGGGTTAAAAGTAAACATTATGGCAGTTTGGTGACATTATTCATTCTTAAATTAGTGTTAATATGTGGAGAAAATTATAAAACAGTGGGTGAAGCAAAAGATATATTCAATGAACGACATCTAGATAAACAAGTTCACTATTCAACTTTAAGCAGAATATTGAAAAATATTAAACAGACAGGGTTTTTAGACTATAAATATAAAAATGAACGTTCGAAAACTGTATGTACTGAAGAAAATCAATTAGAAGTACTTTAAGCAGTTTATGTTTATTTGCACGTTTCAAGAGAGACTATGACTTGAGGTATGATTTCTGCATGTGAATTCAAGGACAAATAGAAAATCGACGTGATTTCCATAGACACTTTTTGGGGATTAATCCATGTTCACAACAAATGGCGTTGTTTCTTCCCAAAACTAACATTGTAATACCAAAAATAGTATTTGCATTTGATGCCTGTAGGATAAGCGATAGGGACGGAGTTCGTATTTTGACCGCCGTAGCAGAAGCACTAGGACATGATGTTCAGTCTCTGTCTATAAGTAGAACAAATTTTAACGAAGTAAGCAACGTATGCGAGAAGAAATGGCCGCAAAATTAAAAGCAACTTTTAAAGAATACGATCTTCTGGCACCAATAATCCACTGGGATGGAAAACTCCTGCCTTCTTTGACAGGGATGGAGGATATGGACAGACTTGCTGTACTAGTTACTAGTGGAGAAGTGGAGCAGTTGCTTGGAGTGCCTCCTATACAGCATTCAAGGGATAAAGAACAATCCTTGGCAGTTCATAAAACTCTAAGATTGGAATTTAGAAAATAAGATTATTGGTTTATGTTGTGACACCACAGCCTCTAATCTAAGGTATTTAAATGGCGCAGCTGGAATACTGCAACAACAATTAGAAAGAGATATTTATATTTTCCTTGTCGATATCATACTTTGGAAAAAGTTTTCCGAAGCGTATTTGATGTAAAAATGCCCTCTTCATCTGGTCCCGATATTGCTTTATTTAAACGTTTTAAAGAATATTGGCCTAAAATATACCAAACTAATTTTAAAACCGATTTACAATTCGAAATAATTAAGAAAATTTTGCAGCCTTGAAAATATGAAATTGTCGATTTTATAAATTCATTTCTAGCAATACAACACCCCCGAGATGATTATAAAGAATTTTAATTACTTTTCAAATTGTTTTTTGAAGAACAACCGTCATGATATTTGATCGTTCTGGTGCATTCCATTAGGCACGCTGCATGTCTAGAGGCATTTGCTTAAAAATATTTTTCATTCGGGATCAGTTTAAACTAACACAAAAAAAATCAGCTATTAACGACATATGCTTGTTTCTCGCAAATATTTATATAAAAGCCTGGTTTACAGCACCTTCGGCAAAAGAGGCCCCATTTCACGACCCCCAGTTTTGTAAAGAACTAATAACATATAAAAACATAGACGACAGTATATCTAAAGCTTCATATGGTAAAATAAAAAACCATTTGTGGTATTTAAATCCTGAAAATATTTCCTTATCATTCTTCGATGAAAATGTTTTGATTGGCGTTAAGAAGGAAATAGTAAGGGCTGTAAACAGGCCAGCGTCACATGAAGAGGGCATCAAACAGGTAATAGTAGGGGAATTAGATCAAATATCCGTTACTTCTAAAAATTTTTTTGAAAAATCGAATTTTTCTACAGAATTTTTAGAAAGCGATCCAGCAACTAGGAATAAAAACGAAAAATACAGCAAGTGTTGTAAAATTATCAACAATCTTAAAGTGTTAAATGAAACAGCTGAGAGAGGTATCAAGCTAATTAATAGGTATAACAAAATATTAACTAAGGACGAACAGCAAAAGCAATTTTTACTTCAAGTTGTTAAGGATTATAAAACACGTTTTCCAGATTTTAAAAAAGAGACAATGTTGCACTTCTTAGAATAGTCTTAAGTAAACTTGTAGAGTAGTGTAAAATGACTTAATGTAGAAATAAAATTGTTGTTCAGACCTTTTTTTATAAATACAGGGTGTCTGTAAAAGGTTTTTACAAAAATCTACCACATATTCTTCAGACCAATATTAGCCGATTTAAGTAAACTTACCCTAGTACAAAGTTGCTTAGTTTGGGCGCTAGACGGCGCTGAAGTGACAATTTTTAATCGTTTTTCTGGATTAATTCAAAAACTGCTCATACTATGTTGCCGAAATTTGGTACGTTGGCATTGCTTTATGGGGCCAAAAAAACCCATGTCACAATTCTGACAAATCTCAGTCCATGGGCGTAGGACCTGAGTTTTTTACTAATTGCTTGTTTCAGATTTCTACGCCAATGGAACGAGGGGTTTGGGCACAAAATTCAGATGAACCAACTCATTCGCTACAAAAAAGGTACTCTTGATAAGACTCGATTCCTCTGACGGTTTCCAAGACATTTGCATTTTATTACTTAATACGTAGTAGTTTTTACCACGTAGTACTTGGGTTTTATAGAATTTTTCTGTTTTCGATTTCTACGCCAATGGAAGATAAGAGGTATAAGTTTAAAATTTAGATTAAACCAGCTTATTTACTACAAAAAACCACTTCAACAGTTTTCTTATCATCTGCTTTTTGTTCGCACGGTATTTTTCAGTTATGTACAACATGACCTTATACCTCGCAAACGATTGTTATTGTTGGTTATGATTAGTTTTATCTGACAACATAAGATTATTGTCAAATTTGTAACATTTAGTATTGTTGCTAACGTTCAATCATTTTACCTGCTTGCTTTAATTATTAGAAAACTTTAATTGTCGTGAATTATCATGGCGGTGCAATACACTAATGCAGAATATACTGATATGGTATTGGTATTTGGGTATTGCCAAGGAAATGGTCGAGAATGTGTCAGAGTCTACTCCGAAAGGTTTCCAAATCGTTGTATACCAAGCCACCCGACGTTTGCTGCTGTTGAACGATGCCTGCGGGAAAACGGCCAATTTACTCCTAAAGCCATTGATATTGTAAGACAGCGTTTTGTAAGGATTCCTGAAGTCGAGGAAGACATTTTAGAACGTGTTGCAGAAGATCCAGAAATAAGCACCAGGGGGCTAGGTAGGGAAATAGGAGTGTCCAAAGATATTGTTCATGAAGTACTTCAAGAACATTTGCTATGTCGATACCATAAGATGCCAGTTCAAGATAATTTACCTAATGATCCTGAAATGTGCCCGGTTTTTAGTCATAGGCAGAGAGAAGAGAATCCCAACTTTGCCAACAATATTTTGTTAACCGATGAAGCATGTTTCACAAGAAGAGGGATGACAAATTTTCATAATGAACATGTTTATGCATATGAAAATCCACATGCTATCAAGGTAAAACATTTTCAAAATGAGTTTAGAATTAATGTGTGGGCTGGAATAATTGGTAATCACATTGTTGGTCCTGTCATTATTCCACAAAGATTAACCGGGGAAATTTATTTGCAATATCTACCAAATACGCTGCCAGATTTGCTAAAACAGTTACCTTTACAGCTTCGGAGAGATATGTGGTTTATGCACGATGGAACTCCACCACATTTGAAATGAATGAAATGTTAGAAACTTTTTGAATCAGCAGTACCAAAATAAGTGGATTGGTAGAGGTAATGCCCCTGTAAATTGGCCACCACGATCTCCGGACTTAAATCCATTGGATTATTTTTATGGGGGCATCTTAAGACAGTGGTTTACAGGAGTAGTAATAGTTGGGGGGTTCTGCACCATAGGACCCTCCAATGTTAATTTCGGAGAGATTTTTTTATGAGTCATATCTCCGGAACCAATGGGCCTAGGATATTGCGCATACGTAGTTGGGGTTTATGAAATGGGTTCTTGTGTATGACTCGAAAATGACACCTGTCACCTGTCAATTAAGAACTGTCACCTGTCAAATGTTAAAATTAATATTAATTAATTAAATGTATGTTACGTGTTTAGGGTGACGTCATGAATCGTTTACAAAAATAACGGGGTTGATCGGGCCAATAGGGCCAAAGTTAGTATAGCTAATGCCCTAACGGTAGGGGGTGAAGGATTGCAAATACATGTCGCGTGTTTAGGGTAACATCATAAATGTTTAAAAAAAGAACGGGGTTGATTGGGCCAATAGGGCCAAAGTTAGTATAGCTAATGTCCTAACGGCAGAGGGTGAAAGATTGCAAATACATGCTACATGTTTAAGGTGATGTCATAAGTTGTTTAAAAAAAGAACGGGGTTGATCGGGTCAATGGGGCCAAAGTTAGGATAGCTAATGCCCTAACGACAGGGGGTGAAAGGTTGCGAATACATGCTACGTGTTTAGGATGACGTCATAAATCGTTTAGAAAAGGAATGGGGTTGCTTGAGTAAATAGAACCAAAGTTAGCATAATACAGGGGTACATTAAAAATAGTTTTGTATAAAAAGGAACATTTTACCATGCAAAGTATTAAAAATAAATTATCTTATTGTTATATCTAACCAAAAACTTATCAGTTTAACTAAAGAATGATTGCATACGAATTCACGATTATAGAAAATTACCAATTGTTTAAGAAAATTATTTAGGAAGCTATAATTGATTCTACCAAAGTTTGGATAAATAGCTCATCAACACAAGTCAAGTTAAAGTAGTGACTTCGGCTGTTTTGCTTTATTTAGGATTCACAAGGATACCAACATTATACATAATTTTAAAATTAATAAAATCAAAAAATGTAAAAATTATATACATACAAAAAGTAAACCATTCAAATAAAATAATATATAATACAAGGGCACCTTCGTTTTAAAATATGCATACTAAAGACACAGCTTGGAATGTATAAATCTTTATTTTATGTTAATTCACTACTGTTAATTTGCAACAATGTATATTATGACATTTATATGCAAAAATGCATTTCTTTGAACAGATAAAAAATTCTTAAAGCGTAATTTTATACAAAAATGTATACAGGGGAAGATGTAAAGCAAGTATTAGACCTTACAAGAACAAAATGCATTATAAATAGACGAAAAATATAACAGAAAAAAAATAATATCCTGAACGTTATAGCTCCATAAACCACACTAATGATACCTGCATTATAATATTCTAGCTAAAATTAGTCACTCAAAAATAATAAGACATACATTATTTTACAGTAGATACAATGACAAAGGCGCTAGCATTGTATCAAGAATATTATTCGATATACAAGATAATAATAATCCAAGACAGCTACATTAGAATAATGTAAGATCAAAGACAGTGTGCTTTTCGTTTTCAAGCGATGTACTGATAAAAATAATCTACATCGTAAAACTAAAATTTGCCTCATGATAACAAAAACACGTTTATTTACAAAATATGAATAGAAGATAAATGCAAATTCATATACAAGACGTTAGTTACCTTAATAACAATTTCAACTACAATTTAATTCACATCAATCAAAGATATTTAAATAATATGGCATATTTTATTTTAGAATACAACAAGGAATGCTGAAATTTTTTTAATTAATACATCATTTGGTATACACATAAAATCAATTCAAATTAGGTTTTCAAAAATTGATATCTCTTAAATTATTAGGTTTAGACTTATAATACGCTTGTTAAAAAATAATAACTACTTTATGCAAAATTCAAAAATATTCTAAGATGTAGGGTATCCTATTTAACAAAAATATAGTTTTTGGTATTACTCTTTTTTAAGAAATTCTTAAAAATAATTTTAGGTTATAGCAGAGGCGAAACGTTATAAGTTTTATTAAGATGGATAATGATGGGTTGAATGTTCAGTTTATTTAATACATATTCTCTATTATACCATCTTAATATCTCGCTTTCTGTATGCTGAATCTAAACATCACAAGTAGCAGTACACTATGATTCTTTCCATATATTCTTACACTCAATTTCTGTATTGACATCTCGATCAATATGCCTATTATAATAATTTTTGGGAATCCCCCAAATATATTCGATCGGATTGAAAATACAGTGGTATGGAGGAAGCCGTAATTATTATTTTAGGTCAAGCGTTGAAAACAATGTTTAAATCTATTTACAATTGTCAAAAAAACAAACAAAGCAGCTTGCTTCTACAAATAATAATATGTATACAAGGTGAACCGAAAAGTCGGATATGAATATAAACTAATAATAAAAGTTATAGGTACATTGTTTCCTAATTATACCGGTTACCCGACTAATTTTTATTTATTTTTCCTATTAGGACGTATATTGCAAACAAGTAAGATCTGGAAACTCCATAAAAATAAATTAGTATACATTAGATAACCTTTCAAAATTCTGAGAATTGTTGCAACATTGAAATATCTTATATTATGCGGTTTACTGCACATTTTATTCCTCGAATAATATTTAAAAATACCAAGAATAGTCGGATACCTAAGTAATTGTATATAATTATATGCATTATTTTATTTATCGAATTATATGACGGCAAAAATTGTAACAATACAATATGTGACTGAAATGCAAATAATTTTAAGTGAATTCTAATTACATCACCAGCTTATATAAAATACAGCTATAGAGTGAGTTAGCGGGCAGTTTAGTGATATTCTTCTGCTTATATTTAGAGTAAGTACCAAATATTTATGAGATTTTGTTTAGTTGTTAAATATATGGGAGATAGTAATTTAACAAATTTATTCTTTTTTAGTTTTTAGATAAAATGCTTGTATATAATTATTGCGTAATATTTTGAAGAAAGCGCTTAAATATACGTTAATAAATTCATAAAAAATAGGAGTCTAAAAAATAATCTTAATAATAATTCTGTACAGAAATGAGCAGAGACCTGAACCTATCAACTTTCCACCACATCAGCCGTTGATAAAAAAACTACACATTTAAACAACACACTTAATATCATCCACGTCTGTTTTATTTCTATAATAATTAAATAAAACAATATATTCACTTGCATATAAATAACAGTCTTTAAATGGATAGCTAAAATATTGAGATAAATCAGGTAGATTGGAGAATACAAAGGTTTTCTGTGAGCATAAAAAATATAAATAAACAATACATTATAAATAAAGAAGGCTATATTTTATAGTCTGCATATGGGGGAAAATAAAAGCTCACATAAAAAAGACACTTATCACTAACCTAGTATATATACTACATTTAGATATAAAAATATAAAAAAAACAGTGCAAAAAATAAAATGGCATTCGTCAAGTTCAAAAGAACCTGTATATAATAATATTTGGAGTACAATGTACTACTTAAATATATAAAAGAAAAAATATTGTCAGATTAAAAATTATAAAATAAGCCATTCTCCTGCAATTATAAAATTGAAGATTGGTAAATCCTAAGAAAGTCAAAAACAGCTTACACAAGTCAAATGTCAAAGCAGTACCATTCTACTAATTCATCAACAGTAATCGGATGTACTTGCTTACAAAGCCAATTTTAGGATTAATGTTATGTCTCTTTTGGGAACCTCTGTATGGAAATTGAAATAAATAATTAGGATCCGTCAATTTAATAAAATAACAAGTTCTCATTAATTATTAATTACGAATAAAATATTATACTAAACCTATACCTATATAATAAAAACAATCTAGCTATGATATAAGTGTCCAAATTTACCCATTTTTAAAAATGTATTAAAATATAAATCATTGCATTTTTATTCGCTTTATTACAGACAGTAAACATGAAGATATTGTTAAAAGAAAAACCACATATTGAAAGGTCAAAAATTAGCATATTAAAGCATTATCTAAACAAGACTCGTAGGTAACTGACGATCTGCATAATATTGTTACATTTTTTAATTACTATAAACAATTTTAAAATATTTCTTCTTCTTATACAAGGCGAGAGAAAAACACTTGTCTATCTAAGAAATAAAATAAATTAAAAATATGTTGGAAACACTACATTAGGAATATACCATGAAAAATATATATCTATCTTAAAAACTAAAAAATGTTCCACATAAACGCTAATGAAAAATAATACACACAAATCAACTTGTACGGTTGCAGACCCCGTGTTCATTTTAAACTTTTCAATGTAGCTTAAGTGGTGTATCAAAGCAGTAAAAAGGGCATAGCCAAAGATTACTTAAATTTCAACTGACTGAATGTGCTTTCTATATACCTAAATTGTTTGATGTAAATTAGGATTTGAACAACAGAAGCCTGATAAGGAATGATCGTCTATAGATGTACTATGTAATTGCCCTTGCATAAGACACACTCAGCATGTTGTTGCTCGATCGAGCATCAAAAGTAAATCAAACTTACTTACAAATATAATAAAATTTACAGGATTATTGTTCAGTCAGTACTCTCTTACGGAGTCGCTACCTAATGCATTGTAAAAAAAGTCAACGTTTTTAAAAAATTCAGACTCTTCAAGATAAAAATAAAAATGTTTAATAATTATAGCAAAATTGTCATGATTTATAGAGATTCGTACTTTACACCAAGACTTACGAATGCCCAAGAATACGTAAAAAAGTAATTCAGATTAAATTATTTATTATCAAGAAAAATATTGCAATGTGACAGAGTGGGGTAAAAGTTTAAAAATATAGTACTTTGCAAAAATTATACAGTAGACAATGAAAGTATTCAAAATTTTCAATAAACATTCAAGGATATCCAAGTCTGTATATTATTTATTAACACAGTTATATGTAACAATATCCAAAAAACTACGGGTTACTAGAGCACACTGTATACAGCATGGTAGAAATACTTTGCATATTTCATATTCTAATTTGATAAAAGAATAAAACATAATTATAGTTTAAAGCCAAACCTATAAATATTATTCTCAAAAGAAAAGGTACCTTGCTCTGTACGAAAAGTAATTAGAAGTGCTAATATTCAAGCAAGAAAATACTATGGTGCGTTATATAGGTTCATAAAAATAAATAATAAAAAAAAGCAACAGGTTGTTATTTTAAATTATATAAAGATGTAGAATATTTCCTTAAAGAGAAAGCTCCTGTCAATTTTTCACAAGAAGCAATAGACAATTTAATAAAATGTAGGCACCTGAATAAATTAGGAAAAAAATTGAACTAAAAATATGTATCGATAATCAAATCAAAATCAAATCAAATAATTTATTCATACTTGCAAAAGCAGCCATCATAGATGGGTGTACACGTCAATAAATATGCAAAGTTACAAAACAAAAAAACAATTAATTATTTTTATTTCATACTGTATTGTAAAACACACCTTTACATATTTGAATTTAGTCCAGAAAATAGGGTTTTACAGCAATAAGTCCGGTAAAATTTTTTTACCGGACTAGTCCTGTAAAATTTCTTTACCGGACTGAAATTTGTAAGTTTTAGTTTAATCCCAAATTTTTTAGATACAAAATCCACTCACCATCAAACATACCTAACATATTCTATGCATTCACACAGAATAAAATTAAACTCATTTTTTTTTAAACAATTTCTTATATTAATAATAAACTAATAACTACATAGAATAGATATTTACAACTTAGATACATTAAAGCTAATGTTAATGGTACAATTTGCATTATCGTTAATATTAATTTCTGGAGTTTTATGAGAATTATCATCACTGCTACTTATAATAGTTGATAAATTTTGATTATTTTGGTTCAAAACTTCTACAAAATTTTCCCCATTTTGAATCATTCTAGATATTCTGTTCTTTCCCTCAATAGAGTCTTCAATGTACCTCTCTGCCACCGAGGAACTCTTCCACCCCCCATGCCGTTTAAGTACAGTAAGATCGGCCCCAGCATCAGCAAGAAGCGTTGCTGATGTCCTTCTAAAGCAATGTCCCGTATACTTTTCTACATCAGCAATTCCCAAGAATGCAGCAATTTTCTTGGGAATACCGCCGATGGTATGAATACCCACCCTTTGACATATACTCTTCCCATTTCGATAGCCCAAGAAAAGAAAATTATTATTTACATTTTTCGGTCGCAGTGCCAAATAATTTCTGTACAATTGCAAATAATTTTGTCCACTCTCATCAATAACAGTAAACACTCTTCTATGGTTGGTTTTTGTTTGTCGTATTGTCACTACCAGCTGCTTACCCGTATCTTCGATATCTTGAAGAGTTATTGAATGGAGCTCCTCCCGGCGACAACCACCACTTATCCCCAGCATTGCTACTATCTAGAATAAATATTGTTACAGTATAGCTCTAATAAGCGTATTATGTAGTACAGTTTTACCTTCATCATAAGGTATTCTTTGTTTGAAGCTTCAACCATAAATCGGTGCACCTCTTCCCTGCTCAAAACTTTAGATTTCACTGGTTCGTATCCTACTGATTGTTTTTTTAGAAACGCTCTCACTTTCGGGTATTGAGAAATGTCCATGTCTTCATCGACCAATAACATCGACTTTATCATAGAAAACTTAGACCATAAAGACGAACTTTTGTATTTCTTTGACTGCAAAAGCGTAATATATTTTATAGATTTGAACTTTAATTCCTGCATATTTACTTACAAGGTCATAAACATAAGCCATTATAACGTCCACATTTACGAAAACTACCTTGTTCTCATGTTTCCATTGAGAAAATAAAGCAAATTCTTTCTGATACCGTCCTGCCGACTTATTTGGTATTAACTGTCCTCTAGCTTCGTTAGATTTCTGCATGATTTCTTCGGACATCAAATTTACACCATCCTCCAACTCCATTTCGTCAACTTTACCGAAAATAATTGTGAAATAACGCTAATTTTAAACTGACTTTAGTTTTTATTTAGACGCCATTTAGACATAAACGAAATTAAAACAATTACGTTTCCTAGGTACATCAACGCTATCTTTCAATTAGATTTGAATTTTATGTCAAACACACAATGTTTCCACCAGTAAATATGAGCACTTTTCAAATATACGACGCAGAATAAAACTTCATTATAATTTCAAAACATAATTTTCAACAGAACAATATGAAATAAAATATTGTACGTCATTCGTCCGGCAAATCCTTTACAGTATTCGTTTCAAAATTCCAGACTCGGCTCCTTCGTCGCCTCGTCTCGAAACATTTCACTCATACTGTAAAAGTTGATTTACCGGACTTATAACGTAAATATCTATTAAAATTCCTATATATCATTATAATATGACATTTCTGTCATTTACAAATTCCGATACTGAGTAGTAACATTTACCAACCAGAAAATTCTTTATTGTTTTTTTAAATTTGTTTTCATTTAAAAGTCTTGTTTCCTGTGGTAATTTATTAAATAATGTGAGGCCAGCATAGTCTGGTGACTTTTCGAACTTTGTTAGGTTATGCTTTATTATAGATAGATCACTAGCTTTTCTGGTTGGGTATTTGTGAAAGCACGAGTTTGTTGTAAATTTGCTTTCATTTTTTTTTTATATACATTAGTAGCTTATATATATATATATACATGGGAATGTCATGATTTTTTTATCGAGAAACACTGGTTTACAGCTATCTATCATTCCTAATCCATATACGAGTCGAATTATTCGCTTTTGGATTAAAAATATTCTTTTAGAATTAGTTGAATTGCCCCAAAGTATAACATTATAGCTAAGTTGACTATAAACCATAGAATAATACGCCTGCAACAGTGCCCTCTCTTCAAGTAAGTGTTTCAGTTGACGCATGGCAAAGTATGCAGTGCTACACTTTTTCGCGATGTGATCCACATGCGATTCCCATGTTAGAAATTGGTCCACATATAAACCAAGGAACCTGCAGCCCTCCGCAGCACTTATTAGGTGCACAGTTGTAATTGGTGAATTAGTCCTACATCTGAAATTGACAAACACAGTCTTCTGCATGTTTAGAATTAAATTGTTTCTTTTACACCACTCATTGAAATCAGTAACGATGCTTAGTACTAGGTCATGAAGTTCCCCCGACGTCCGTGCCGTGGCCACCACCGATGTGTCATCAGCAAACATGATTACTTTGCCGTTCTGCATGTAATTTGGCATTTCGTTAATAAAAATAAGAAACATTAGTGGTCCCAGCACAGACCCCTGGGGGACTCCTATATCACTATCCACCATATCAGAAGTTTGGTTTTCAACCTGTACATAAAATTTCCTAACTGTTAAATACGAGGACAATAGATTCAACATTTCTCCTCTAACTCCATTAGCTAATAGTTTCTGTAAAATAAAGCCTATATCCAAACTATCAAACGCGCGTGATAGGTCGAAAAAGAGACCCGCCACACAACGTCCAGCATCAATATTTGCGTACACAGTCTGTAGAAGGTCGCACGCAGCTCCCTCTGTCGACCTATTCGCTCGAAAACCATGCTGGGACGGTGAAAGTATCCCGTATTTATCCAGGAACAATATTAGGCGATTGTAATATACCCTCTCGAATACCTTAGATAGTGTGTTTAAGATAGTTATCGGCCTATAATTTTCAGCATTGGTTTTTCTTTGTTTTTATAAATGGGTATTACTTTGCCAATTTTTAATTATTCCGGAAAAACACCAATCTCTACTGATTTATTTATTAGATAGGCCATTGGACCAGCAATGGCATTTTTTATTGCTTTTAATATTTTTACAGATACCTCATCCCTACCTACACTATGTTTGTTTTTCATATTGTTAATTATAGATAAAATTTCATTGCTATCACAGGGTTGAAAGTAAAAACTGTGACACACCTCCGTAATAGGCAGAGAGCATTGACTTGATCTTGCATTGGGGAACTTTTCGTCTAATTTTATATGAGTTATTGTCGAAAAGTAGGAGGAAAAATAATCCGCTATTTTTTTAGGAACTGATATTTCTCCAGAGTAGTATTTAGTTTTATATCGGACTTTTTTTTAGTCCTATCCAAGTTAGTATTAATCACGGACCATACTGCTTTTTGTTTATGATCGCTCCGCTCGATAAGTTTAGAATTAAATTGTTTTTTTGAATCTCTAAGCATAATAGTGTATTCCTTTTTTTGTTCTTTATAAAATAGGTGCAATTCTGAATCATCAGATGATTTTATTGAACAAAACAACTTTTTTAAATCTCGACTTTTATTTACGATATCTAAGGACAGCCAGCCTTTTTTTGTCTGTTTTGATCTGTTCTGCTTAAATGGGCAGTTCGCGTTGATGCCAAAGTTCATCGTTGCGAGAAACTCAGCAAATGCCCAGTTAATGTCGTTCCCGGCATCATACATTTCACGAAAATCTAAGTTTATCAAATGTTGCCCAAGCATGGCGAGATTAAATTGCAATGTACTTCGGTAATATTCGCAGTTTTTACTCTCCCTCTCAGTCAGCTTATGGCTATCAGCTGTGCCTGTCCTAAATATAGATATTTGCGCTAGGTGGTCTCCCAGATTAGGCTGTGTAACAATTTAGAGTACTGGATGCCCTATTGTTGCTTATTATGTAATCAATCTTTGAGTTAATAAAAGCATTTAAAAAATGTGCGTGTAATAAGATAAGATCCCTATCTATAGCGAACAAATATTGAACGTTTCGAACCACACAACTAACCCTGTATATACATTTACAAACATCAGGAATTAAGCAGGTTAAATAAACTAAAAATGTACATTGTGGGAATTCACAGTACTGTAGAGAAACAGAATAAAAGTAAAAATACAATTCAACGCATGGAAAGTGATTATTTTAAAATATATTCTGCACTTGGCATATAATTAATTCGATTATGACATTTGTAGAAAATACCCGATACTACTAAACTTTTGCACAAAATAGATGTAATTTTAGGTAGCCTTGATATTAAAATACATATAGTTTGAATACCGAAGCAGTAGAAATTTTAGAGTAACAAGAAATATTATAAAAATATTTAAATTATGTGCAGATCAGAGAGAAATGTATGTATCTACCAAAGACGAAATTGTATTAATTCTATAAAGGATAACGTGCATACGGGGGGCTAATAAAAAAGGCATTTTTATTTTATTACATTTTTCCAAAAACTATTTATCTAAATTATTAAAATTTAATACACAATGATGCCTAATTATGTCGATCCATTGTTAACAAAACTGGTGTTTTTCTGGTCACCCGTTTCTGATATAGATACATTTTGATATTTGATTATCAGTAATTATATAAAACAATAAAGTCGATACAAGCATGACTTTTTAAAACGAAGAGGGTTAAACATTTAATATTTATCAAATTTTTCGACATGTTTTGGTTTTCTTGCTCGAAAACGATATAAGATACAAAAGAAAATATAAAAGTTCCACTTACAACCTAGAATATAAATCTAAAAATTCAAATTTGTATCAGATAAACGCTACGTTAAGGTACTGTTGAAATGGAGAAAATGAAAAGTTCGCTAATTTTTGCGGAAATTTTGTATCTACGAAAACATGGTTGAGGGAAGCTTCTTTCTCTCCAGAGTTCTGAACTCTTTTTTAATACATTTTTAATTCTTCGCTTAAACAAAACAGCACAGTCCTCGAGAAACGGTAGCACATCGGTATGGCGCATATTGGTTATAACACCGGTTCGAACTCTCGATTGAAATGCCGAGTCTACGTCGTCCCATTTAACCCTATGAGTAGCTGTCTCAGCCCGACGTACACCGCTTCCTCCACAACTGCAGGGTCTGTTTACCAGAATCTGTTTAACAGGGTCTATTTGACAGGATCCGTTTAACAGGTCAACAGGCTCCGTTTAACAGGGTCTGATTAACAGGTCAACAGGGTCCGTTTAACAGAGTCTGTTTAACAGGGTCTGTTTAACAGGTCAACAGGGTCTGTTTATCAGACTCTGTTGAACAGATCCAAAGTTTTTTTCAGAAGCTTCCCTCAACCATGTTTTCGTAGATACAAAATTTCCGCAAAAATTAGCGAACTTTTCATTTTCTCCATTTCAGCAGTACCTTAACGTAGCGTTCATCTGATGAAAATTTGACTTTTTAGATTTATATTCTAGGTTGTAAGTAGAACTTTTATATTTTTTTTTGTATCTTATATCGTTTTTGAGCAATAAAATAAAAACATGTTGAAAAATTTGATAAATATTAAATGTTTAACCCTCTTTGCGTATCGACTTTATCGTTTTATATAATTACTGATAATCAAATATCAAAATGTATCTATATCAGAAACGGGTGACCAGAAAAACACCAGTTTTGTTAACAATGGATCGACATAATTAGGCATCATTGTGTATTAAATTTTAATAATTTAGGTAAATAGTTTTTGGAAAAATGTAATAAAATAAAAATGACTTTTTTATTAGCCCCCCGTATGCACGTTGTCCTTTATAGAATTAATACAATTTCGTCTTTGGTAGATGCATACATTTCTCTCTGATCTACACATAATTTAAATATTTTTATAATATTTCTCGTTACTCTAAAATGTCTACTGCTTGGGTATTCAAACTATATGTATATTAATATCAAGGCTACCTAAAATTACATCTATTTTATGCAAAAGTTTAGTAGTATCGGGTATTTTTTACAAATGTCATAATCGAATTAATTATATGCCAAGTGCAGAATATATTTTAAAATGATCACTTTCCATGCGTTGAATTGTATTTTTACTTTTATTCTGTTTCTCTACAGTACTGTGAATTTCCACAATGTACATTTTTAGTTTATTTAACCTGCTTAATTCCTGATGTTTGTAAATGTATATACAGGGTTAGTTGTGTGGTTCGAAACGTTCAATATTTGTTCGCTATAGATAGGTATCTTATCTTATTACACGCACATTTTTTAAATGCTTTTATTATCGATACATATTTTTAGTTCAATTTTTTTCCTAATTTATTCAGGTGCCTACATTTTATTAAATTGTCTATTGCTTCTTGTGAAAAATTGACAAGAGCTTTCTCTTTAAGGAAATATTCTACATCTTTATATAACTTAAAATAACAACCTGTTGTTTTTTTTTTATTATTCATTTTTATGAACCTATATAACGCACCATAGTATTTTCTTGCTTGAATATGATCACTTCTAATTATTTTTTGTACAGAGCAAGGTACCTTTTCTTTTGAGAATAATATTTATAGGTTTGGCTTTAAACTATAATTATGTTTTATTCTTTTATCAAATAAGAATATGAAATATGCAAAGTATTTCTACCATGCTGTATACAGTGTGCTCTAGTAAACCGTAGTTTTTTGGATATTGTTACATATAACTGTGTTAATAAATAATATACAGACTTGGATATCCTTGAATGTTTATTGAAAATTTTGAATACTTTCATTGTCTACTGTATAATTTTGGCAAAGTACTATATTTTTAAACTTTTACCCCACATTCTGTCACATTGAAATATTTTTCTTGATAATAAATAATTTAATCTGAATTACTTTTTTACGTATTCTTGGGCATTCGTAAGTCTTGGTGTAACGTACGAATCTCTATAAATCATGACAATTTTGCTATAATTATTAAACATTTTTAATTTTATCTTGAAGAGTCTGAATTTTTTAAAAACGTTGACTTTTTTTAAAATGCATTAGGTAGCGACTCCGTAAGAGAGTACTGACTGAACAATAATCCTGTAAATTTTATTATATTTGTAAGTAAGTTTGATTTACTTTTGATGCTCGATCGAGCAACAACATGCTGAGTGTGTCTTATGCAAGGGCAATTACATAGTACATCTATAGACGATCATTCCTTATCAGGCTTCTGTTGTTCAAATCCTAATTTACATCAAACAATTTAGGTATATACCAAGCACATTCAGTCAGTTGAAATTTAAGTAATCTTTAACTATGCCCTTTTTACTGCTTTGATACACCACTTAAGCTATATTGAAAAGTTTAAAATGAACACGGGGTCTGCAACCGTACAAGTTGATTTGTGTGTAATATTTTTCATTAACGTTTATGTGGAACATTTTTTAGTTTTTAAGATAGATATATATTTTTCATGGTATATTCCTAATGTAGTGTTTCCAACATATTTTTAATTTATTTTATTTCTTAGATAGGCAAGTGTTTTTCTCTCGCCTTGTATAAGAAGAAGAAATAATTTAAAATTGTTTATAATAATTAAAAAATGTAACATCATTATGCAGATCGTCAGTTACCTACGAGTCTTGTTTAGATAATGCTTTATTTATGCTAATTTTTGACCTTTCAATATGTGGTTTTTCTTTTAACAATATCTTTTTTTTTTTTGTATGATAAGGCACAGCACTGCAGGATAAATCCTTTATGGCGCTCTAGGAGCGGTGCGTGTGCGCAGGAAACGATTCACGTTGGTCTTGAATCTTTGGAAATTATACTCGTTGGGGACACGATCTCAGGGAGGTCGTTCCAGAGTAATGACGTTCTCCAGATGAAAGAATTTTGAAACAGTGTCGTTCGAGGGACACTAAGCTGAACCACGTACTGGTGGGCTGCAGTGGCTCGTCGTGTATTTCTACCATGCACCGCTCTGGGTGGTATCAAGCCGGCAACCTCAGTTGAACACTTGCCATGAAAATATTTGTAAAATAGACTCAAGTCGCCAACCTGCCTTCGATGTTCAAGGCTTTCCAGATTGTTTGTCAGACTATGGTCACCGATCAAGCGAATGGCTCTCCTTTGAATGGAATCTAGCAATCTCAGGGTACGTTTAGGAGCAGAGCCCCAAATATGCGAACAGTACTCCAGTGATGGTCGAATTTGGGCTTCATGTTTACTGTCTGTAATAAAGCGAATAAAAATGCAATGATTTATATTTTAATACATTTTTAAAATGGGTAAATTTGGACACTTATATCATAGCTAGATTGTGCCTATTATATAGGTATAGGTTTAGTATAATATTTTATTCGTAATTAATTATTAATGAGAACTTGTTTATTTATTAAATTGACGGATCCTAATTATTTATTTCAATTTCCATACAGGGGTTCCTAAAAGAGACATAACATTAATCCTAAAATTGGCTTTGTAAGTAAGTACATCAGATTACTGTTGATGAATTAGTAGAATGGTACTGCTTTGACCTTTGACTTGTGTATGCTGCTTTGACTTCCTTAGGATTTACCAATCTTCAATTTTATAATTGCAGGAGAATGGCTCATTTTATAATATTTAATCTGAAAATATTTTTTGTTTTATATATTTAAGTAGTACATTGTACTCCAAATATTATTATATACAGGGTCTTTTGAACTTGACGATATGCCATTTTATTTTTTGCACTGTTTTTTTTATATCTAAATGTTGTATATATGTATACTAGGTTAGTGATAAGTGTCTTTTTTATGTGAGCTTTTATTTTCCCCCATATGCAGACTATAAAATATAGCCTTCTTTATTTGTAATGTATTGTTTATTTATATTTTTTATGCTCACAGAAAACCTTTGTACTCTCCAATCTACCTGATTTATCTCAATATTTTAGCTATCCATTTAAAGACTGTTATTAATATGCAAGTGAATATAATGTTTTATTTAATTATTATAGAAATAAAACAGACGTGGATGATATTAAGTGGGTTGTTTAAATGTGTAGTTTTTTTATCAACGGCTGATGTGGTGGAAAGTTGATAGGTTTAGGTCTCTGCTCATTTCTGTACAGAATTATTATTAAGATTATTTTTAAGACTCTTAATTTTTATGAATTTATTAACGTATATTTAAGCGTTTTCTTACGCAATAATTATATACAAGCATTTTATCTAAAAACTAAAAAAGAATAAATTTGTTAAATAACTATCTCCCACATATTTAACAACTAAACAAAATCTCATAAATATTTGGTACTTACTCTGAATATAAGCAGAAGAATATCACTAAACTGCCCGCTAACTCACTCTATAGCTGTATTTTATATAAGCTGGTGATGTAATTAGAATACACTTAAAATTATTTGCATTTCAGTCACATATTGTATTGTTACAATTTTTTCCGTCATATAATTTGATAAATGAAATAATGCATATAATTATATACAATTACTTAGTTATCCGACTACTCTTGGTATTTTTAAATATTATTCGAGGAATAAAATGTGCAGTGAACCGCATAATATAAGATATTTCAATGTTGCAACAATTCTCAGAATTTTGAAAGGTTATCTAATGTATATTAATTTATTTTTATGGAGTTCCCAGATCTTACTTGTTTGCAATATACGTCCTTATAGGAAAAATAAAAATTAGTCGGGTAACCGGTATAATTAGGAAACAATGTACCTATAACTTTTATTACTAGTTTATATTCATATCCGACTTTTCGGTTCACCTTGTATACATATTATTATTTGTAGAAGCAAGCTGCTTTGTTTTTTTTTTGACAATTGTAAATAGATTTAAACATTGTTTTCAACGCTTGACCTAAAATAATAATTACGGCTTCCTCCATACCACTGTATTTTCAATCCGATCGAATATATTTGGGGGATTCCCAAAAATTATTATAATAGGCATATTGATCGAGATGTCAATACAGAAATTGAGTGTAAGAATATATGGAAAGAATCATAGTGTACTGCTACTTGTGATGTTTAGATTCAGCATACAGAAAGCGAGATATTAAGATGGTATAATAGAGAATATGTATTAAATAAACTGAACATTCAACCCATCATTATCCATCTTAATAAAACTTATAACGTTTCGCCTCTGCTATAACCTAAAATTATTTTTAAGAATACAGGGTGTCTTAAAAAGAGTAATACCAAAAACTATATTTTTGTTAAATAGGATACCCTACATCTTAGAATATTTTTGAATTTTGCATAAAGTAGCCATTATTTTTTAATAAGCGTATTATAAGTCTAAACCTAATAAATCCCGAGATATCAATTTTTGGAAACTTCATTTGAATTTATTGTATGTGTATACCAAATGTTGTATTAATTAAAAAATTTTCAGCATTCCTTGTTGTATTCTAAAATAAAATATGCCATATTATTTAAATATCTTTGATTGATGTGAATTAAATTGTAGTTGAAATAGTTATTAAGGTAACTAACATCTTGTATATGATTTTGCATTTATCTTCTATTCATATTTTGTAAATAAACGTGTTTTTGTAATCATGAGGCAAGTTTTAGTTTTACGATGTAGATTATTTTTATCAGTACATCGCTTGAAAACGAAAAGCACACTGTCTTTGATCTTAAATTATTCTAATATAGCTGTCTTGGATTATTATTATCTTGTGTATCGAATAATATTCTTGATACAATGCTAGCGCCTTTGTCATTGTATCTACTGTAAAATAATGTATGTCTTATTATTTTTGAGTGACTAATTTTAGCTAGAATATTATAATGTAGGTATCATTAGTGTGGTTTATGGAGCTATAACGTTCAGGATATTATTTTTATTCTGTTATATTTTTCGTCTATTTATAATGTATTTTGTTCTTGTAAGGTCTAATACTTGCTTTACATCTTCCCCTGTATACATTTTTGTATAAAATTACGCTTTAAGAATTTTTTATCCGTTCAAAGAAATGCATTTTTGCATATAAATGTCATAATATACATTGTTGAAAATTAACAGTAGTAAATTAACGTAAAATAAAGATTTATACATTCCAAGCTGTGTCTTTAGTATGCATATTTTAAAACGAAGGGGCCCTTGTATTATATATTATTTTATCTAATTATTTTATTTGAATGGTTTACTTTTTGTATGTATATAATTTTTACATTTTTTGATTTTATTAATTTTAAAATTATGTATAATGTTGGTATCCTTGTGAATCCTAAATAAAGCAAAACACCCGAAGTCACTACTTTAACTTGACTTGTGTTGATGAGCTAACTATCCAAACTTTGGTAGAATCAATTAAAGCTTCCTAAATGATTTTCTTAAACAATTGGTAATTTTCTATAATCGTGAATTCGTATGCAATCATTCTTTTGTTAAATTGATAAGTTTTTGGTTAGATATAACAATAAGATAATTTATTTTTAATACTTTGCATGGTAAAATGTTCCTTTTTATACAAAACTATTTTTAACGTACCCCTATGTATTATGCTAACTTTGGTTCTATTTACTCAAGCAACCCCATTCCTTTTATAAACGATTTATGACGTCATCCTAAACACGTAGCATGTATTCGCAACCTTTCACCCCCTGTCGTTAGAGCATTAGCTATAATAACTTTGGCCCTATTGACCCGATCAACCCCGTTCTTTTTTTAAACAACTTATGACATCACCTTAAACACGTAGCATGTATTTGCAATCTTTCACCCTCTGTCGTTAGGACATTAGCTATACTAACTTTGGCCCTATTGGCCCGATCAACCCCGTTCTTTTTTTTAACAATTTATGACGTTATTCTAAACACGCGACATGTATTTGCAATCTTTCACCCCCTACCGTTAGGGCATTAGCTATACTAACTTTGGCCCTATTGGCCCGATCAAACCCGTTCTTTTTGTAAACGATTCATGACGTCACCTTAAACACGTGACATACATCAGCTGTCAATTTTAATATTTGACAGGTGACAGTTCTTAATTGACAGGTGACAGGTGTCATTTTCGAGTCATACACAAGAACCCATTTCATAGACCCCAACTACGTATGCGCAATATCCTAGGCCCATTGGTTCCGGAGATATGACTCATAAAAAAATCCCTCCGAAATTAACATTGGAGGGTCCTATGATGCAGACCCCCCCAATTATTACTACTTACAGGACAACTCCAGATAATGCAGAACAACTATGGCAACGGATTCAAGATTAAATATTCTTAAGGGCGATGAACAAGTTCTGCCAAGATTGTGTGTTTGCTTCGACGTATAAAGCTTTGTATTTATGAAAATGATGGACATTTTGAGCAATTTTTATGACATTTCTATTTATTTCTGTTTATGATTTAATTATTTTCTTCTTTTTTTTGTGAAAACTAATACGTATTAAGTAATAAAATGCAAATTTCTCGAAAACCGTCAGAGCAATCGAGCCTTATCAAGAGTACCTTTTTTGTAGCAAGTGAGTTAGTTCATCTGAATTTTGTGCCCAAACCCTTCTTGTTCCATTGGCATAGAAATCTGAAACAGGCAATTAGTAAAAACCCAGGTTCTACGCCAATGGACTGATATTAATCAGAATTGTGACATGGGTTTTTTGCCCTATAAAGCTATGCCAACGTACCAAATTTCGGCAAAATAGTATGAGCAGTTTTTGAATTAATCCAGAAAAACTATTTAAAAATTGTCACTTCAGCGCCGTCTAGCGCCCACACTAAGCAACTTTGTACTAAGGTAAGTTAACTTAAATCGGCTAATTTTGGTATTAAGAATATGTGGTAGGTTTTTGTAAAGACCTTTTACAGACACATTTGAAAAAGTATACATGTGTAGTGTTATTGTACTCATTTCCTATTAAGCAAAATTGTTATTGTTTTATTAGAGAATATATTTCTTGCTCTAGATGTACTTTCAGGATAACAAAATATTGTTTTGTAATACATTTCGCCTTTTCAAATACAACGTAATATTTGCAAAGTTAGGTAAGAATTAATTTTTTATTTTTATCAGAATTAACGTTGCATGCGGCACCACTTCCTGGTATCCGATCAATATGAAACTTTAGTGGGGATGATTTTTCATCAAATGGAACCTTCTTAAGGGGTGGCAGCTCAATTTTTCAACGGTTGCATAAGATAGTCCACCCTACTGTATATTATACTAAATATCTTGAAACCTCACTAATTATTACGGCCACTCAAGCTATTTATATTGTGCTCTTACTGGTGAAATCTACAATGATGTTTGTAACATTCTTTTTATTTTTTAACATTTACTGTTATAACAATATGTGTTTACAATTAAAATGGTGTTACCGCATTAGAGGTGTAAGTTACATACACGAAGAATGATAACCATGCTAGTCCCACACGTCCCACGCCAGATTTCATGGAAACCAAGATGCTGCTGACTTCTCACTTTTAAACTTGCATTATATATTTTATATTAAAACAAACTCATTCTCTTTCTACTCGTTGTTAAAGTCGCAAGGCTAATCTTCAATTGTAATAAAATCTTTTTTAAAAAGAAGTAGTTCGTTTATCTGAACATAACTGGCGCAGTCGGTAGGATAGTGCGTTAGTCGAGTTTAGCGATTTATTTTCGGTCGAATTGGACTATTTGTGGTTTCAACCCTTCAGCATTATCCAGAACCATCCCTTGGAGAAACCAAGTACGACATCGCAACCCACAGCAAGAGCAGCGAGTCGGGAAAGGAAGAAGACCTACGATTCAGTAAGTGCCATATTCCTTTTCGCCCTTTAAGTCCTCTGTATAAGGTATAAAGGATAATTTTAGGCTTGTGCATAGTGCATATCACCTTATTTTAGGTTCAGCCTATTAAAGACAATTAAGTTTAGGTTCCGTCCATTGAAGACAATTATTTTTAGCTCTGTCTATTGAAGACAATTATTTTTAAGTCAGTCTATTGAAGACAATTAGTTAAGGAAACAAAAATTTGATTCTGCGAAAATTGTGCGTATGAAAGTACATTACGCATAATTAACACATCAATATTTTCTTGAAAAAGAAGTGAAATAATATACATAGTTTTAGTGATTTCGCATTGCGAGACATTTTATTGAAATAGCTATAAACTTTTATTTTAAAATGACTACAACGACGGCACAAACGTCAACTGCCACACCCATTAACTGGGATCTTTTCAGACTTAAACTCGAAAATATTAAGCCTTTCGATGGCAATAGTAACAATTTAAATAAATTTATGAAAAGATGTGATGATTTGGTCACCAAATATAAAACTTTTGGAAACGAAGATATCAATATTCACGTATTTGAATCTATTACGGAAAGTTTAACCAGCCGAGCCGAAATCATGTTAGGTAATAAGGTAGAACTTGATAATTGGGAAAAATTAAGAATAGCTTTACTCCAGAGTTTTTCTGATCGTAGAGATTTATATTGTTTAGTTCAGGAACTAACACGCACTCAGCCTTATAAAGGAGAGAATATTGTAAATTTTGGTAACAGGCTACAATTACTGCGCAGCAGTGTAGTACAAAGAGTAAGTAATGATACCTTACCCGAACAGGAAAAATTATGTCCCATTAACTATTACAAAAATACAGCTTTAAACACTTTTCTTGCAGGTTGTACTGGTACATTAAAAAACAATATGTATTTAAAGAAACCTACATCCTTAGAAGACGCTATGGCGTATGTTAATGAATTTGAGAACTTTGAAAAATTATATAGTAATTTTGGGGACATGCCCAAAAGTAACAAAAATAATTTCTCTATGCAAAGGCCCACGCAATTTCAAAATCAAAACTATCAACAAATGTACATGCCACCAAGAAATAGTTTTCCAATGCAAAATTTTAACAATATGCCCAATTTTCCTCGCGCAATAATGTCACCCCAAAGATACCCCACTAACAGACAAGTATTTGGCAAGCCACAAAATGTATTCAGACCAAATCAAGTACCACCAAATCAATTACCTCGCCCAATACCAATGTCAACAACTTCAAGAACCCCAACTGTCAATACTAGTCGACAATATAACCCTCAAAACAATAACTTCAAAAATCAAAATTCTTATCAAAAACCAATTTTCCTTTCCAAGAATTATATTATAATGAAGACGAGATTGACAATACCGCTGAGGAAAATCAATACAATGACTTCCCAGAAAATTTCGGTAGTTTTGCTGCTAACTACTATGACCCTAGAGACGTACAAAATCGCGAACACCAATTGTTAAATAATCAAGATTTAGAAAATGACGAACAAACAATGATCCCTCAAAGTCAATTATTTTCAAATAATCAAAATCTGGAGGAAAACGATAACACCCAAAATTTTCAGGAACCAGGCGCACCAGAGCCACAGATTTGATAGAAATAAATGTTTCATCAAATAACGCCTTACCCTATGTTAAAATCAATCAACCAAATTTAAAACTACTCATCGATACCGGAAGCTTAAGTTCTATACTAAAACCGTCAATTGCTGAACAATTTTATGCTAATTGTATATATCAATCAAATAATACAATAAAAACGGCTTTAGCTAGTCAGACTACCAGATATCAAGCGTCAATACCCGCTTTTCCAGAATTCGGTAGGAATTATAAAATTAATTTTATCCTTTTTGACTTCCACAATTTTTTCGATGGTATATTAGGCTTAACTGACTTAATAAACATGCAACTTAATGTCGACCTATGTAATCAAATATTCAGTGGACCAGATATCGAAATCCCGTTCTTTTATAGGCAACCCCATGGGACAAATTTTTCATTTTCAGTAAATCCAAACGAAAAAATATAATATTAAAAAATATTCCAGTCAATGGACTAGAAGGTGAAATTTTAAGTAAACCCGGTACAATAGGTACTTTACTTTTACCACAGGTTGTATCTTATTCCAATAACGGATTTACTTTAGTAGAAATACAAAATTCTTCTGATAAAACTATTTCTGTAACATTGACAGAACCTATCCCCGTTGACACCTTTGAACAGGATTTGTACGAAATTTACACTGTTGAAAATATATACGAAAATTGTCAAAAATTCGAAAATTGCAACGAAAAAATTAATATTCAAAATTTACTCCGTATCGAACATTTAAATAAGGAAGAAGAAATTGCCATAACAAAGTTGTGTAAAAATTTTTCTGATATATTTAATAAGCCCTGAGATAAACTTACTTTTACATCAAAAATTAAACACGACATAAAAACCACTGACAATATCCCCATTCACACAAAATCATACCGTTACCCGTACGTACATAAAGACGAGGTACAAAGACAAAAAAACGAGATGCTTGAAAAAGGTATAATACGTCCATCTGCCAGTCCCTATATACCCATATGGGTAGTTCCGAAAAAATAGACGCATCCCTTAAACAAAATTGGAGAGTTGTTTGCGATTTCAGAAAAATCAATGAGAAAACGATCGATGACCGTTTCCCCATCCCTAACATAACGGACATACTAGACAAACTCGGTAGAGCCCAATATTTTTCAACCCTTGATTTAGCTAGTGGTTTTCACCAAATAGAAATGGAGAAAAACTCAATTGATAAAACTGCATTCACAGTTAACAACGGACATTATGAACACCTAAGAATGCCATTCGGATTAAAAAACGCACCGTCTACTTTTCAACGCGTAATGGACGAAGTCCTAAAAGATTTGCAAAATAAAATCTGTATGGTATATATGGATAATATTATTATTTTTAGTACGTCCCTGCAAGAACACATTCAAAATTTAAAAATGGTATTTAATAAATTACGCGAAGCCAATCTTCAAATTCAACTCGATAAATGCGAATTTTTACGCAAAGAGGTCGAATTTCTTAAGTCATATAGTGACACCCGAAGGACTAAACCCAATAAAAAGAAGATTTCGGCAATACAAAACTTTCCAATACCAAAAACACAACGCGATATCAAATCATTTTTAGGATTGTTAGGATATTATCGAAAATTTATTAAGAACTTTGCTAAAATTACCAAAACCATGACAAAATGCCTAAAAAAGAATGAAGAAGTTGAACACACAAAATAATTTATTGAATACTTCAACACTTGTAAAAATTTACTTATATCCGAACCTGTACTATCGTACCCGGATTTCTCTAAACCTTTTGAGCTTACCACAGACGCATCTTCATAATATGTAATCGGGTCAATTTTATCCCAAAATGGACAACCAATTTGTTACGCATCAAGAACTTTAAACCCAGCCGAAATAAACTACTCAACAATTGAGAAAGAATTATTGGCAATTGCTTGGAGTTGTAAGTACTTTCGCCCGTATTTATTCGGTCATAAGTTTACCATTATGACAGATCATAAACCATTACAGTGGTTATTTTCTTTAAAAGAGCCGCACTCTAGACTAGTGCGATGGCGCCTCAAGTTAGAGGAATTTGACTACATAATTCAATACAAAAAAGGCAAATTAAATCAAGCTGCCGATGCCCTCTCTAGATATCCCATAGATAATGACCTAAATACTTTAGAGACTCTTTCCACAGTCAACAACCCCGGTGACGTCGATCACATAATAAACGAATATCTGCACAACCAAGACGAAATTCCACAATTAGATCAATCAATCATTACCGAAGTTCTCGAAACACCTAATGAAAATTTACCAAAAGTAAATGTAATTTCCGATATTCAAATACACCCACCTACAGGAAACGATGAAACTGACCCAGAAATAATTCATACGTCTTTAGAAAATCCCATTCGTAATATTCCTATTTCTGAACGTTCTCTAAATACCTTTAAAAATCAGATTATTATCACTACAGGAGATATTGAAACAATTAATTGTAAATTCAATAAAGTATTCGAAAATACACGTCTTTACGTGACAATATCAGAAAGAAATATGCAATTACAACATATTATAAAAATCTTAAAAGAATTTATTGATCCAAAACTGACCTATGCATTATATTTCAGGAACCCCGAAATAGCCAAAATCTTTGTTGTTATAGTTCAAAATCTTTTCGAAAATCCATCTTTTTTTTTTTATGATAAGGCACAGCACTGCAGGATAAATCCTTTATGGCGCTCTGGGAGCAGTGCGTGTGCGCAGGAAACGATTCACGTTGGTCTTGAATCTTTGAAGATTATAGTCGTTGGGGAACACGATCTCAGGGAAGTGGTTCCAGAGTGATGACGTTCTCCAGATGAAAGAATTTTTAAACAATGTCGTTCGAGGGACACTAAGCTGAACCACGTACTGGTGGGCTGCAGTGGCTCGTCGTGTATTTCTACCATGCACCGCTCTGGGTGGTATCAAGCGGGCAACCTCAGTTGAACACTTGCCATGAAAATATTTGTAAAATAGACTCAAGTCGCCAACCTGCCTTCGATGTTCAAGGCTTTCCAGGTTGTTTGTCAGACTATGGTCACCGATCAAGCGAATTGCTCTTCTTTGAATGGAATCTAGCAATATCAAGGTATGTTTAGGAGCAGAGCCCTAAATATGCAAACAGTACTCCAGCGATGGTCGAATTTGGGCTTTATAGAGCATCAAAAGTTGTTGGGGTGTATAGAGGTTCTTTGTTCGGAAAAGTACTCCAAGCTTCTGCGAGGCTGCCTTAGCAATGGCCGCAACGTGGCTATGCCAACACATATGACTATCCAAATTAACGCCCAATAAATGAATTGATGAAGCTAACGGAATCGAGTGTCCCGCCATAACTATATCCGGTTCTTCAACATTAACTTTTTTAGAAAAAACTGCCGCTTGGGTCTTTTTGGCGTTAAATTTTAGTTGGTTACTGTCACCCCAAGACAGAATTTCTTCCAGGTCTTTGTAGAGATGTAAGACCTCTTGCTGCCTATAGAGATGTGCATTAGCAGCCGATGTCCGAGCATCCAAAGTAAAAGATGAAACTAGTGTGCTGTCATCAGCGAAGCTATATATAGGATTTTTAGTTTTTTTCCAAAAGATCGTTAATGTAGAGTAAGAAAAGGGTGGGCGACAATATAAAACCTTGAGGGACTCCGGCGTTGATGTTAAATGTGTCTGAAAGAAATCCGTCCATCGCCACTCGCAGAGAACGGTCTTAAGAAAGCTCGACAGCCATGAACAAAATTGAACCGGCATTCCGTATGCTCTCACTTTAGTTAGGAGCCCCTCATGCCATACTCGGTCAAAAGCCTTGAAAATGTCCAGTGCTACCGCCCGGGACTCTCCATGATGTTCTATTGCGTTGTTCCAAACATGAGTAACATAAGGTCTCCGGTTGATCTAGACTTACGGAATCCATACTGGCGGTCACTAATAATGTTAAATGTTACAAACTAATTCAATGTTCCAAGTTTTTAGATAATGTAGAAACATTAAATGACCAACGCGAAAAGCTTGAAATGTATCACACAACAAAAACATGTCATAGAGGTATAAACGAAATGAAACTAGCCCTCACAAAAAAATATTATTGGCCAAAAATGGCAGAAGATATTACTAATTTTGTAAACAATTGTGAAACATGCCTAAAAAATAAATATGACAGAAGTCCACCAATTATAAAATTTAACTTAACACCCACCAGTTCGAAACCTTTAGAATCGGTTCATATAGATACCTTTAAAATTTCAAACCAGACATTTTTAACTATAATTGATATATTTTCCAGGTACGGTCAAGCCTACCAAATAAAAAGTTTAACAGGCCCCGAAATTCTTGAAAACCTTCTAAATTTTATAACACACCATGGATTACCTCTTAAAATTACTACCGATTACTTTGTCATTTTTAATACATGGACATAGATCTTCCTAGTTTTCCCCGTATGAATCCTCGGGTTATACAACCATAACAGCCTTTTATAAAGTATGATGTTGGTTAGGATTCGTGGAAAAGCTAACGTTTTCTCTAAATCAAAAGGTAATGTTTCCAGATCAGGGTTTTCTTTTGCTCCTTTAGTACTTGATGTCATTCTCTTGCTTTTTTGGCAACATTTAAATGCTTATTATGTTCTTCTTTAACCTGAGAACAATTATCTGAGGTTATACTATAAATGTCACATTTGTTGCAAGTGTCTTTTCCAGTGACTTTCTTGTTACGTGACATTTTGTATAAAAAATTTTCTTGTAGTTTGACAAACTTACTAGATTTTCCACTTCTTCTTTATAAAGATTGTAATTGAATTTCACAGTCATGTAAGATGGCAAAAACTCTTTGTGAGTAACAGTTCGCCGATAATGCGATTTATATCTTAGAAGTCTATTAATCTGTTTCATTACTTCATTTATTTTAGCATCTGGTAAAGTCTTGTGGTTCTTATATGCTCCTCGGTGTTCCTTAATATCTAAATTGCGAAACTTTTTAAGGACAGTATCAACAGGTTTAGTGGAAATCGCTTATGTGTTTACAAACATATTTGGACAAACAGTAAAACTTTCGATGACGTATGTCTCGACTCCTAATAGATGGATTGGCTTGTCTTCTGCGTTTGATATTACTTTGCGTAGCAAAAGTAATTTTGCTTTCGTAACATCCAGTTTGCGAAAATGTTTTGAAAAGAGCTTTTCTGATATCCATAAGCAACTTTACGGAACACTTTTCTTTACAGTTACATATGAATTCAATAAACTGTTTTAGCGTGACTTTTCTCCTGCTTTATTGAACTTCGTTTACATTTTTTTTTTACTTTTTTTTTGAATGGAAAATGTTTTTTTTTTTTGGTTTTCCCGGATTTAGTTTTTTATTATTATCACATTGGTAGTCATTATTGGAACAATAATTACTACTGGAAGCTTCACTTATATTATTAGCAATAGCAATGTTTGTAATATCTGTAAATCGTTTTTATTTTCTATCTACCAAATCTTCTTCACTATCAGAGCTTTCTGTATCACATTGAAAATCGGGATCACGAATGTCATCATCAACATCAATTTCGGTAAGAACTGCAGTAATTTCTAGTAACTTTTGAGGGAGCAGGCAAAGATAAATGATTATTATTGTTATGGTTATGACACTGAATATTATTATTAGGTAAATTAAACATTATATCACTTTAAGGCAGGTTAGTTCAGGTTAGTTTTACGGAAGTCCCAATCTCCTTTTGGTTTCTACTTGCGTTTAACTACATAGTGCTTTGAAGAAATAAAAAAAAATCAGTGCACATGCAGAGTAAAGTGCTAATAAATCGAATGAAATTGTTAAGAAGTAGGGTATAATATTTGTTTTATGGACATTTAAACATTAAATCATAGAACACAGATTTTATCGAATATATTATAAATATTTTTTTAAATCTGTACAACAGAATTTGGGAAAGTTAATATTCGAACAAGGAACCAAGTACACGTACAGCTTCGGGGTTATTGTAAGAAGTGGTAAAATTTTCATACATACCATGAATATTTTTAATGAACTATTAGTTGTGTTTTATTCCTCAAGCACTAATCTCAATATTTTTCTTCTTTTCGACATATTCACGGGTGGAAATAGTACCAGATAATCGACTTTAATCACTAGTGATACATGTGCCTAACTGCTACTTGTGGTTCTCTATTCAAAAACAAATATAACGGATTGTTCATTTTCGATATACGAATGTCTCTTTATAGATGTCGCTAGAGGTTAATAATTCAAATAATGTTAAAAATTTTGTTATCTAATGAAGTAGAAATGGCAATACTAGCCGTTTGGCGGATGCTTATCCCTTCTATTTATGGCACTGATATCAAATGCCCAGTATCTCTCTTTATTGAAATATTAATATCCATTATTATTTAACATATTTTTATATATTTATTTACAAATTTACAAACGCTCACAAACAATCGTGTCCTAGCCAGGATTCGAGCCCGGAACCTGCCGATTGCCAAGCGAGATGGCTGCCCACAAGACTACAAAGGCCGCCACAGAAAAAAAAATATTGTGATTTTTACAACAATTGTAGACAAATTCGCTAAAATTGGTGTAAATATGGGGACAAGAAAAATTTGTTGTGAATTTCTATATCACATTGTTTCCTTATTTATAACTAATTGTGCAACTATCTGACACAAGTGGTACAAATAAAGTATTCAAATTGTTTTTGAATTTAAAAATATTGTAAGAAACATATCAAAATAACAGCTTGTCACCTTATGCTATACAAGTTTGTAAATAATGTAAACATGTATTAAGAATAAGATAAAATGTATAGTTACAAATTTCACAAAATATTGTAGGATATATTTCAATATACTATTACAGGAAAAGTTTAAATATCTTGTTAAACATTTCACACCAATTTGCAGGAAATGTCTGACAGAAACTAACGAAAGGAATAGTATAAACCTCAGAATCTCTGTTTCCAATGGTAGGATGCTACACTACTGCTACCTGTAGACCGATTTTGAACTCTTTGTTTCTCATCAGCACAGGGCACAATTATGACAAGTGAGCATACCGAACACCGACCGTTGGAAAATGGAAACAGCTTAAAGCTGCGATATTCTTCTGCGTAGGCAGTACAATATAGGCAGCGCCATCTTCTAGCAGTCTCTAGCAATTTAGAGTACTTAATGCCGTATGCTGGTTTATTACAGTGTAGTAAATACTTCAAAATATTAAAAATTTTCATATATTGATAGGTATGAATCTTGAAAATTGTTTAAGTTTCTAGAACAAATTGTTTTAAATCACACATTTTCAGCCAGTGTAATAAATACTGCAAATTGCTGGAGATTTTTATATTTGGATAGGCATAAAACCTGACAATTGTTCAAATTTCTGCAACAAATCGTTTTAAATTATACATTTTAAGCCTGTGTAATAAATACTGCAAATTGCTGGAGATTTTTATATTTGGATAGGTATAAAACCTGACAGTTGTTCAAGTTTCTACAACAAATTGTTTTAAATTACAAATTTTACACTTGGAGTAAAGTTGCATAGAAATTGTGAAAAAAATTCACTTATCATTATGTATTTTACACAATAAAATTTAACGATTAATAGTATAGTCTTGTCTCACTTACATTGATAGAACGCATATTAGATTTTAGAAGTATAATTAAAATTTTACTACAAAATGGCAAATACAAATCGGTAGTAAATATTTCAACAGGCATTTGAGATTTTTAAAATATTTTTAGTATTTTTTTTAACAAATGTTAGGATAAATGTTACAACCTGTAGCAAATGAAAAGATACATTATCGTTGACATTTTTTATTTTATTTTTCATTTTTTTTCCGTGCGTCTTATGAAAAATATAACAACATCATTTTTACTCTGTGGACCTTTAAAGGGAAACGTTTGCGGACAAATGTAGAAGTCGTTTTTTTCCTTGAAAACAAAGTAAACGCAAAATATATTATGATCCTTTTCCTCCTAACCCACTTTACACAGAATGTGGGACGCTACGGAACTCGTAAATTTTCGTAACGTTCGTCCTTACAATGCGGGGCGGGGTCGCAAAATTGTGGATCCGCCCCGGTCGCGATAATTGGATTTTGACTCTGTTGCTTACAATTATTCCTTCATTATTGGTTTGCTTTTGGTAAAGACTACTTTTACATTATAAAAAAATAGTTTCAAAATTATTAATTATTTATTAATTTTGGAAATTGTGTGGCTCCTGTGCAGATCTAAGTAAGTAGCTATAATAAATAATATTACTTGTATTTTTTCCATTAGGTATTTAGTATCCACAGTGTTTGAGCATAAGTTGTTTCTGTATTCTGCCGTTTAAACAAGTAATTTTACGGAGAATTCAGTTTCAAATCTTCCAGAAACAAAAAACTGTTTTGAACAGTTTTTAATACAAATATCCGTATTTTTCGCTTGCCCAAAAAATCAACTTTTTCCATACATTTCTTTGTGAATCCGTTTAGTTTCTACAAAATTAACTTTTTTCTTCTCGTCGCAGCTCGCAATTTTTCAATAAAATTTAATTACTATTAAATTATTTATCAAAAACTTGGTGAGCAATCATAATAGAAAGTGCGGCCTGGGTAATGAATTGTTGTTTTTAATAATACTCTCAACTTTTAAAGATGAAATATAATTTATTAGTTTACGTTTATCTCGTCTACTATTTTCCTTATGGTTATTTCACTAGTTATGGTTTGGTTATGGGTTAGTTGAACAGATGCCTTGTTGCATATATTGTAAACAGGGTGAACTGAACCTCGCCCAATAACAAAATGTAATACTTTGATTGTATCATTTATGAATAAAGACCTTTATTATTATTATTATTATTATTATTATACAGTGAGAACGTACAGGCTGGAAAAAATTCATTTAACATTCATGTGTTTTATTTTCGCAAAAACGGTTCGAACTCGTCAATTTTTTATTTTTGTTGTGCATTTTTTAAAGCTTATTTCATGTATACAGCTTGTCTCAAAAACAAGTTATGACGGTTTACTTTATTTTTTTAAATGAATACCCCCATTTTATAATATTTCTCCATAGAATTCTATACATATTTCATGAAATATTTCATATACTTAGATTCAGCCGTTTGCGAGAAAACTGCGTTTAGACTTGAAACAACAACAGATTATTTGTTAGCGAAAGAAAAGAAAATTCAAAAGAAACTAAAAGTTACTTTATCAAATGTTGGAAATGACCTACACCAACAGTCTGGCAGTATCCGAGACGATTTTCAAATTCTTGCAGAAAGTTATTAACGACATAAGTTTCTATCAATCTTATTTCACCTCTTATTCTGTTCTTTAAATCTTCAATACTGTTTGGTCGGTTAATATATACCTTAGACATAGGATAACCCCACAAGAAAAAATGTAAAGGGGTCAAGTCTGGAGATCTGGCCGGCCATTCAATTGGACCTCGTCGGCCAATGAATCGTTCGGGAGAAACGGTATTAAGGTACTCACGCACACAGCGGGTGTAATGGGCCGGAGCTCCGGCTTGCTGATACCATAAAAAAATGTTCGGTGCATCAGGATCTTCTGGATTAGGGTATAATGTGGCACGGTAGATCATTATCTAAAAATTCTAAATACCTGTCAAATTTTCCTCAATAAAAAAGCGTCCCGAAATTCTATTTTCAACAATGCCGGCCCTAACATTAATTTTTTGAGGATATTGGGTCTGACATTCCATAATCCAGCGTGGACAATCTGTATACAGGTTATGTGTCCAATTGACCCATAGACTTACAATAGATGCCATTTCCCGCAATCCACCAGTGACCACACCAATGACCCGTGCGAAGCTCCTAGAATCCGCCAATTCTGTGATTTCAGCAGAATCGCTGGACATGGGAATATTTAAATTAATAAAAATTATAGTTAGTCTTGAATTAGATTTTGTATTGTTAGTTGATAGTAATAAAAATTGTTTTTTAAGAAAGCCTTTCTACCAAAAATACTTTTAACTGGCGCAGTCGGCATTCTTAGGACACTCAAACGGTTTTAAGCATATAAATCCGGTTCGTTTCAACGATTTTTTGAGTGAAAGAACTTTCTTTTTCGGGAGTTTCGCGAAACTTTGGACTTTAACGTCGCGTTCCGGAGACTCCATACGCAGTGGTCCAGTTAGGTGAACTTAGTAACCTAGCGTGAAGATTCTTTAAGCAAATAAAGATATCTTTCGAGTGATTCTTCAAGCATATGAAGTAATCTCGTTGTCAGGCGGCTAACCGTTTTCGAAGCACATCGAAGAGCGTTCACCTCCAAGCATATGGAAAAGACACTGATACTACTGTAAGTACTTTAATGTCATTTAGAGGGCCTTTAAACGATTTAAAATCAATTACTTCCGAAAGTTTGGAAAATACAGATTCTGATTCAGACCCAATTTCTCACTTGTATCGCACAAGATCTAGATCACCTTTAAAGAATAAACCTAAGCCAAACAGGCGCTATTCCTTGAAATCTAGAAGTTTAAGTTTACAAATTAATATGTCTTTGAAACCAGAATATTTGGGAATGATCCCAGAATTCAACGGTGAAACAGAACTTTTGCCAAGATTTATTAGTATTTGCGAAAAATTAGTTACAAAGTTTTATAATAAAACTGATTTAACAGATTTTCAAAACGAATATTTAATGTCAAGCATTTTAGCCAAAATAAAAGGCGAAGCTGCACTTAACATATCTTCCTGTTCTGTTAATACGTGGGATGAGTTAAAACAAGCGCTTCTCAATGCTTACGCGGATAAACGCGACATTTATACTTTAAATTTAGAGATGGCAGAATTGAAACAAGGTAGTGAGAGTCACTTTGACTATTTTAATAAAGTTCAACACCTTTTAAATTTTCAAGTCTCTTATATTAGTACACATATTACTGCAAATGAGGCTCCAATACTGTCTCAGTACTGTCGAAATCTAGCACTTAGAGTTTTATTGCGAGGATTAAGAGATCCCGTGGGATCTCTCATGAGGACAAAAAACCCGACCGATCTTAACTCCGCACTTAGTATGTTAACAAACGACTTTCAAATCGAAAATGTCACAAATAATTTTCAAAGAAACAGAATTTCTCAAAATCAAAGAAATAATAGGCCGTATAGTCAGCTTAGACAAAGACCCACTACACAACTTCAATTAACAAGTTTCCAAATAACTCTTATGCTCTTCAAAGTAATAATCAACCACATTTTAGTGGGAATTTGGAACCAAAAGTCAATGTTTTTAGGCCTAATCAGAATGTAAATTTACCTAAACCAACACCAATGAGTGTATCAACTAAAAATACACTGAGAACCCAAAATAATTTCCCTCAAAATAGATTACAGAATTATCGACAAAATTATACCGGGCCTAGCCAATAAAAATATATTGTAGAAGAACTTTTTAACATTGACGATCAAGTCGTACATAATAGTCAAAACGAAGACGAAATTCAATATGAAAGTGATATTCAACCTTTAGTCGAACATCCTCAAGAAAATGATTTTGTCGATAATGACCCTCTTTTTTAGAACATAGCCTCAGATCCCGAGTACCCAATCTAGAACTCATGACTTTAACAAATAATGAAAGTAAATTGCCATATATTATTTATCCCGAATTTAATTTAAAAATTTTAATTGACACAGGCAGTACTAAATCTTTTGTAAAACCTGAAATAGCTAATAAATATTTTAAAAACTTTGTAAAATACGATCCATTTAAAATATCAACTGCACACGGAACCTCTTTTGAAAAATTTAGTACCACAATACCGTGCTCAAAAGTCTTTAAAACAGAAAACAGTCCATTAAAATTTTACCTTTTTGATTTTCATAAATACTTTGATTGTCTATTGGGGATAGATAATTTGAAGATTTTAGGTGCTAATATAAACCTAGAAAAAAATATTTTAATGACAACTAACACAGAAATACCGCTTCTCTTTCATGATATCACATTTTCTGCAAATTGCATCACGGTGCATCCGAGGTGTGAACAGATTATTAGATTGCGCGTAAAAAATATAAAAAACGGTGACGTTTTAATACCCTATACCAAAGTTAACGAACTAGAAATTCCTGAATGTGTTGCTACGGTAACTAATAACCATGCTATTTGCTTAATTTTAAATTCATCCGAAACTTCTCAGACCATCAATATTTCAGAACCACTAGAAGTAACGAATTTTAACGATTATGAAATTGAAAATGACAATTGTGCTAACTATAATAACTTTAACGTGGAAAAAATTAAGTTTGATATTTCAAAAATCAGAACGGATCACATGAACCCCGAGGAAAAAACAGCAATTTTAAGAGTAATTAAAGAATATTCTGACATTTTTTATGTTGAAGGCAATCAGTTAACTTTTACTAGTAAAATAAAACATAGCTTAAAAACATCTGATGAAATACCGATCTACACAAAATATTATAGATATCCGGAGATACATAAAAGCGAAGTTCAGACACAAATAAAAAAAATGCTCGAACAAAATATTATTAGACCATCGCATTCTCCATGGTCCTCGCCCATATAGGTAGTACCAAAAAAAATGGACTCCTCAAGACAAAAAAAACGGCGAGTTGTTTGCGATTTCAGGAAACTGAATCAAAAAACAATTGGGAACCGTTATCCCTTGCCAAACATTAACGACTTATTAGACAAATTAGGCCGCTGTCAATACTTTACCACCCTCGACTTGGCCTCGGGATTCCATCAGATTAAAAGGTCTGAAGAAGACATCCAAAAAAGCAGCTGTCAATACGGAAAATGGGCATTATGAATATTTGAGAATGCCCTTTGGACTCCGGAATGCCCCCGCGACATTCCAGAGGGTAATGGATAACATTCTCAGGGGTTATCAGAACGAAATTTGCGCAGTATACTTAGACGACATTATTATATTTAGTACAAGCTTACAAGAACATACCGATCGATTAAAAAAGGTTTTTGAACGACTTCGACAATCAAACTTTAAAATCCAACTAGATAAGTCGGAATTTCTTCGAAAAGAAGTGGCTTATCTAGGACACATTGTGACGCCAGAGGGAGTCAAACCAAATCCGGAAAAAATTAACGCGATAAAAAATTACCCTATACCTAAGACCACAAAAGCTATAAAGGGCTTTCTTGGCCTACTTGGATATTATCGCAAGTTCATAAAAGATTTCGCTAAAATTACTAAACCCCTAACTAGATGTCTAAAAAAAGACACGAACATCGACATAAAAGACCCGGCGTATATTAGTTGTTTCGAAATGTGCAAAAATCTGTTAATTAACAAGCCCATTCTTAAATACCCAAATTTTTCAGAACCCTTTAATCTGACTTGCGACGCGAGCAACTACGCCATTGGCAGTATTTTATCTCAGGGAGAAATCGGTTCAGATCTTCCTGTCGCATACGCAAGCCGAACCTTAAGCGTAACCGAGACTAATTATTCCACAATTGAGAAAGAACTTCTTGCCATTGTATGGGCTGTAAAGTATTTTCGACCCTATCTATTCGGGAGAAAATTTAAAATTATTACCGACCATAAGCCTCTTGAATGGTTATTTTCTCTAAAAGAACCGAACTCGAAATTAGTTAGGTGGCGTTTAAAATTAGAAGAGTACGATTACGAGATCATTTACAAAAAAGGAACACTAAATAAAAATGCTGACGCGCTCTCAAGAATCGAATTAAATGTAAATGAAACACAACCGGGAGCCGATAATATTTTTGCACTTAAAGAATACATTCAAAATTTAAACGAAACCCTAACCAACCCAAAACAACCAGACTACCAATCTGTAATCGTGGAAACCGGAGACATTGCCAACCCAGAAAATGCAGTTGACGACACGGACGCCACTATACACTCTAACATTGAAAACCCAATTATAGGCATTCCCATAGTAGATTGTCCCGTCAACTACGGAAAAAACCAAATTATTATTTCAGAAGTAAATTTTTCCCCAGCGGAACCAACTATAATCAAGCTTTATAAAACAAAACAAAGAATTCTTGTACAATTTTCTAAAAACAACTTTGACAATGACGTCATTAAATTCATAAAAGAACACATCGTACCGAAAACAAAATACTATTTATATTTTGAAGACCCGATATATGAAAAAACTAGTAACACTCTCCAAAAATACTTTAAAAATTCACAAATTCAACTCATTAAATGCTCAAAAAAATTAATTGACGTAGTGGATGATGACCAAATTAAGCAAACCATACAAAACCACCATGAAGGAAAAACAAACCACCGCGGAATTAACGAGACACTCAATCGTATTAAAAATATTTACTATTGGCCCAATCAGCAAAAATCTATTCAAACATATATAAACTCCTGTGAAACCTGCCAAATAACAAAATATGATAGACGCCCCCTTAATCTCCAATTTAATATTACGCCCACAGCCATAAGACCCTTCCAAATTGTTCATGTAGGTAGTTTAACCCTTGAAAAGTTTTTAACAATTATAGACTCGTTCTCAAAATATGCCCAAGCTTATAGGAATACAAAAATGAGCCCATAGAAAATAAAGTGTCATATGCAATTTTAGCCTACAACAATACGATACATTCAGTCACCAAATTAAAACCATACGAAATCACAAATGGCCATTTAGACACAAATTCACCATTTAATATAGAATTGGAAAACCAACTTGTAAACAATTACGTTTCAAAACATTGCGAAAAAATTAAACTATTATACGGAAAAATAAATAGTGATATTCAAAAACAAAAAGAATGTGTTATAAATAAAGCTAACGAAAATAGGGAAACCCTCCCTAAAAACCCGAACAAGTACTAGTTCGTAATAAACAAAAACAAAGTAAAACTTCCAATAAATATAAACCCGAAAAAATCAAAACTGTCAACAAAAATCTTAAGACCGCTAAAATTGATACTACACACGGCAACACTGCCGATAAAATTCACCTATCTAATATTAAAAGACCTAGAAAAAAATCTTATATATTTCGAAATATTTCAGGTTCCTCGTCATCGGGCAAGGGACAAAAATAACGAACGTAACCCAAAATCTGGGTATTTTACCAATTAACCTGGGTCCTGCCAAATTTCAAAGAACGGAGCACACCTTTTTGCATTATTATAATTTAGAGCCTATATATTTAGAATTTAGTAATCTTAATAAGCAGTATAGTAGTCTTAAGTCGGTTTTTAGTAATAACTCGATCATGAAAAGCGAACTTAGTGATTATTCTAGAATTGCTAGTTTTAGTCAAAAGCTAATTCAAGAAAAAATAGAAAATATTCAAATTCATTATAACAATCGTACTAGAAGAGGGTTTATTAATGGTCTAGGCTACGTTATAAAAGGGGTAACAGGAAATTTAGATGCTAGCGACGGTGAAAAAATTTACAAAATTCTCGACCACGTAAAAGATAACGAAAAAAGCATTGAGAATCAGCTGAAAATGCAATATTCTGTAAACAGCGAAATTGTAAAAAATTTTAACGAAACTATAAAAAATATTCAACATAATGAATATGTTTTAACCTCCAGAATATTTGACCTCGACCAAATTATCAAAGATGGTGCTAAGCGCCAAGATATTTTGGCTGCCAAGGATCTGTTTCATCAACTTATGGCATTATATAGCCATTTTAAACACCTTACAGGATATCGAGAATTCAATTACCTTTTGTAAATTAAATATTTTACACCCAAGTATAATAAAATCAAAGGATCTGTTTCACGAATTACAAAAAATCCAATCACACTATAAAAATCAATTTCCTTTCGAATTAAAATATGAAAATATTCTTGATTTTGAAAATATTTTAAAAATGAATTGCAAAATAGAACTCAACAAAATTTCTTACTTTCTGTCGTTACCAATAGATTTTGAAACAAACTTTAAATTATTTCATTTCATCCCTGTGCCTACTATGTTTGGATCAGAAATTGTTACTATTATCCCTAATAATAGATATCTATTGAAATCTGAAAGCGATAACCTAATTATACCTCTAAGAACATATGTACTAAGAGTAAACCATATCACTGTCCAAACATTCTACAAACAACCAATAATGTGTCGTGTGAAAAGGAAATACTGTTAAATGACAACCCCGATAAATGCACCTACACTAAGTTAAAAATCCTGGAAAACCATATGGAAATCATACCAGAACTAATCCAGTATTTAGCCGTTTTTCCAAACGAAGAAAAAATTCAAATCCAATGCGAGAACCAATTAGAAACAAGAGAATTAAAGGGAATATTTCTCATACAAAAGGGCACATGCACCCTTTTATTCAGAAAACAAGAATTTTTTTTTCAAGAAACTAGTTTTGGAAGTCCAATGATTATTAACACATCCAATTTAAAGTTTAAACAATAAATTAAATTTCGATATTCCCCATGTCGAACCAATGAGTCCTATTTACGAAGATGCTTCAGAGATTCAGAATATACCCAACTTATGGACAATTATAGTATATTTTACCCTACTTTGTGCAGTAACCTGTTTTTGTATTTCAAAGCGAAGACATTTTCAAAGAATGCTCCCCAAAAAAAAGAAGCCCTCAGACACAATATCATCCCCCGAAGAATTAGAACTAAATCTTCCCGACGATGCCTCTTTCTAGGAAGGGAGGAGTTATGTGCCCAATTGGCCCATAGACTTACAATAGATGCCATTTCCTGCAATCCACCAGTGACCAGACTAATGACCCGTGCGAAGCTCCTAGAATCCGCCAATTCTGTGATTTCAGCAGAATCGCTGGACATGGGAATATTTAAATTAATAAAAATTATAGTTAGTCTTGAATTAGATTTTGTATTGTTAGTTGATAGTAATAAAAATTGTTTTTTAAAAAAGCCTTTCTACCAAAAGTACTTTTAACTTACATGCAATAAACTGCAAAAAATGCACAACACAAATAAAAATCAACGCGTAGGAGCGCTTTTTCGAAAAAAAAACACCTCAATTTTAAATGAATTCGTTTTTACGCTCTCACTGGATTCTTACACTTTTAAACAAAAAGCGGTTCTAAAAAAAAGGTATTTTTATTCCTCTCAAAACTTTTTTCGTGAATGTAACCGTTTTGCCCATTAGCGAAAATGGTTTGTTCTGAATCTCAATTTTTGTTGTTGCAGAAAAGATATACGCAAAATCCCCAATGCCAATAGTCAAAATAATACACAACTTTCCTTTATCCAATCCATTCAGGGTGGGCAAACGAAACTCGGGTGACATACGAAAACAAGAGTTTCGCCAAAATATCTACAGTGTAGACCAAATTGGGCCTACATGCATAGGGACCTTGAAACTATAGAATATAGAGAAATTGTTAAATATGAAAAATCTTTTTTGTTTTTGACACATTTTTAAAAGATCAAAAAGTTGCGTTTTCGAAAGTATGCTGCAGCTTTTTTATTTTTCACTATTTTGGCAATCAAATCAAAACATATTTGAAGCAAATTTTAGTTCTGCAATTGTATTCTGAACCCAACGTTTCAGTTATTTTATACCATCATCGGGTTAATTTTTTCTTAAAAACGCCATATTGTTTTTTGTACTTAGAATAGAATAGAACAAAATAGAATATAATAGAATAGAATAGATATATTACCATTTAGATACAGTTTATACATTGGGTCGTCGTCAAAAGGCAGCTATTGACGTCAGCTTTACGACGATATATCACGTATTGGCAAATAAATGAAACTGACTTGGAAAAACAAGAAAATTAATTTTGGCAACACGTCAAACATGACAACAACGCCTTAGGCAGGATTAATTAGATTTTAAATTTCTTTTAAATCTCACATCAGTATATTATTTTATTTTTCCGTATAGTTAATAATTTCATATTAACATTTTAAATAATAAAATAAAAAACTAGGGGCAACTTTAAAAGCAATATGAATAATAATTATTGTTTAAAAAATCGTAAGAAAAAATATTTAATCTACTATAATTATGCAAAATGGCAGTTTTTAGTAATACATTTTTGACACTTTTTCAACACCGTAATGGTGACCCTGCGAAGAATGTTGCCATTTATGCTGGTAAACATATATCTTACTCTCTTCTTTAATTTTTTTACAGTTTCGGGGTGTTGAAACTCATAGACTTCATTTTTTACGTACCCTCATAAATAAAAAAATATATATATATACAAAAAATGCTGTGATGATGGTTCCAAGATCAATAAATTCCGGAGTTAAAAACGCCCCCCGATCGGATCTCCGGGTGGGGGCGGGTCCTGGCGCCTTATCAAGCGAGATTATCCAATCGTCCACCATGTCCAGTAGCCATGCGGGTCCTTCGAACAATATTCTAAATGGAAATGGTGTGAAAACTGGAGTTGTTAAAAGACCCGAGATTAGCAACTTCCAAATTGACTTCTGCAATATAAGAGGACTGAACTCCAACATCAATGCAGTCCATCAACATCTACAATCTACCAAACCTCATGTACTTGCACTAACCGAAACCAAAGTCAGATCATCGATTAGTACGGTCAGCTATTTATATCCTGGGTACGACTTTCATCACCGATTTAGGCGGAATTCTGGCCTTTGTCTCTTTGTCCGGAGTGATATTTCTTGTCAACGAGAGGAGACACTTAAGTCTAACGACTTTGATGTAATGTGGTTTAAAATATCAACGCAGAAAATTACTAAATTCATCTGCTGCCTTTACCGGCCGCCAAGCGATACCCATTATAGAGACTTGTTCTCCTCTCTTGCTAATACTATCGACTTTTTGCAAACTCACCATCCCAATTCCGAAGTTATCATCCTTGGCGACTTCAACATTCATAATGTCAACTGGCTCAAATACTCAAACATGACTGACGAACAAGATCGTGAAGCCGAATCCTTTGCCATCAGCTCTGGCCTCACCCAGCTGGTGGGTGAACCAACTCGGATTCCAGACCGAGATGGTGATTTTGCTAGTTTGTTGGATCTTTTCTTAACTTCAAACCCCGACTTGTACACTGTCACCGTGAAGCCGCCGTTAGGAACGTCTGACCACAACCTTATTTCGGCACTGAACAAACTACCAATTAGTGCTGAAGAGCCTCCTAAACCACGCAAGATAAGGCATTATACATCAGCTAAGTGGGAGGACCTAAGGGACCATTTTCGAACCTTTCCTTGGCGGGACGTTTGTTTTACCTCTGATGATCCATCCATCTGTGCAACAGAAATATCGGAGGTTATCCTTACTGGTATGGAAGCCTTCATCCCTTTCTCAAAAAAGTGCCCTTCTAACGGCAAGCCTTGGTTTTCCAAAAATTGCGAACGAGCTGTTAAATCAAAAAATTATTTCTACCGACAATGGCGTAAAAATCCTACCGCCGAAAATCGTACCATCTTTGTTAACGCTCGAAACCAATGCAAGCAAACGATAAACCAAAGCAAAGAAGCACACAACCAGAGGATCAGAGACAAACTTCTTGAATGTCCTAGCGGCTCAAAATCATTTTGGTCGGTAGCTAAGGCCGTCAGTCAGAACTTTACCAAGTCAACCATTCCACCTCTAACACGTTCTGATGGCACCATTGCGACCAAAGCACAGGAAAAAGCAAACTTACTGGCGGAACTATTCTCTTCACATTCAACGGTAAATTTTCAGGGAAGTACTCCACCGAACATTACCCCTGTAGAATCGAGAATGCCCGAGATTGTCTTTCGCCACCGCCATGTTAAGCGAATCTTGAGGAGTCTCGACACTAAAAAGGCTTCTGGTCCTGACGATATTCCAGTCATTGTAATTAAGAAATGCGCTGACGAACTGACACCGGTATTTTGTAGGCTTTTTAACTTATCCTACAAAAAAGGAATATTTCCTTCTTGCTGGAAAACTGCGAGAGTCCAGCCCATACCCAAAAAAGGCAAGAAGACCTTGCCAAACAACTATCGTCCAGTCGCATTGCTCTCGGTTATATCAAAAGTTATGGAGAAGGCTATCAACGAAAAATTACTAAAATACCTGGAAGGCTTCAACATTATTAGTGACCGCCAGTATGGATTCCGTAAGTCTAGATCAACAGGAGACCTTCTCGCTTATGTTACTCATGTTTGGAACAACGCAATAGAACACCATGGGGAGTCCCGGGCGGTAGCACTGGATATTTCCAAGGCTTTTGACCGAGTATGGCATGAGGGGCTCCTAACTAAAGTGAGAGCATACGGAATGCCGGTACAATTTTGTTCATGGCTGTCGAGCTTTCTTAAAGACCGTTCTCTGCGAGTGGCGATGGACGGATTTCTTTCAGACACATTTAACATCAACGCCGGAGTCCCTCAAGGTTCTATATTGTCGCCCACCCTTTTCTTACTATACATTAACGATCTTTTGGAAAAAACTAAAAATCCTATATATAGCTTCGCTGATGACAGCACACTTGTTTCAACTTTTACTTTGGATGCTCGGACATCGGCTGCTAATGCACATCTCTATAGGCAGCAAGAGGTCTCACATCTCAACAAAGACCTGGAAGAAATTTTGTCTTGGGGTGACAGTAACCAAGTAGAATTTAACGCTAAAAAGACCCAGGCGGCAGTTTTTTCTAAAAAAGTTAATGTTGAAGAACCGGATATAGTTATGGCGGGACACTCAATTCCCTTGGCTTCATCAATTCATTTATTGGGCGTTAATCTGGATAGTCATATGTCTTGGCATGGCCACGTTGCGGCCATTGCTAAGGCAGCCTCGCAAAAGCTTGGAGTACTTTTCCGAACAAAGAACCTCTATACACCCCAACAACTTTTGATGCTCTATAAAGCCCAAATTCGACCATCACTGGAGTACTGTTCGCATATTTGGGGCTCTGCTCCTAAACATACCCTGAGATTGCTAGATTCCATTCAAAGAAGAGCCATTCGCTTGATCGGTGACCATAGTCTGACAAACAACCTGGAAAGCCTTGAACATCGAAGGCAGGTTGGCGACTTGAGTCTATTTTACAAATATTTTCATGGCAAGTGTTCAACTGAGGTTGCCCGCTTAATACCACCCAGAGCGGTGCATGGTAGAAATACACGACGAGCCACTGCAGCCCACCAGTACGTGGTTCAGCTTAGTGTCCCTCGAACGACACTGTTTCAAAATTCTTTCATCTGGAGAACGTCATCACTCTGGAACGACCTCCCTGAGATCGTCTTCCCCAACGAGTATAGTCTCCAAAGATTCAAGACCAACGTGAATCGTCTCCTGCGCACACGCACCGCTCCTAGAGCGCCATAAAGGATTTATCCTGTAGTGCTGTGCCTTATCATAAAAAAAAAAAAAAAAAAAAAAAAAAACTAGAGGGGTTATATCGGGGGATCTAGCAGGCCAATGAACTGGTCCGCCGCCTACTCTATAATCAAATGTCTGTCTTAAGAAAGTTTGAACCGTATTGTTAAAACCAAATATTATTTAGTTGATCTTAAGGAGCTCTTGCCTCTGTATCTTTAGCCAATCAACGTATGATTATAACAGAATGGTGCGATAAGTCATACATACCACACCATAAAATAAAGCCAAATCGGGTTTGCAGTCTTCGTTGAGCCAATTGGTGAGGGTTTTGTGTAGCTCCAAAATGATGGTTATGTCTATTAAACACCCCACAGTCGGCAAAATATATTCTGTCGGTTCAAATTACAAGACGACTGAAATCAGATTTTATTCCCATTGGTTCATCTATCAATTTAGAAATTGGATTCTTCTTGGATAATCCGTTTCTCGTAAACCCTGAACTATAGTTGGCTTGTACGGTCGATATTTATTTTCTTTAAGGACTCGTTATATGGTACTTCTTGCGGTTGGTAAGTCCTTCTAGCCGAAGCTCTTGTAGACGATGTCGGAGCGGCATTAAAGTATTCCTTCACATTTCCGTCACCCTAGTGATAATCTTCTTTATCGTAATGCTTGGGACGCAGTTCAAAACTTTCATAGTTTTTAGGTTCATAACAATTTTTGGAAAAGTCTTATATTTGACTCTTGTGTTTCAGGATAATTGTCAAAAGATTTTTAGAATGCACGATTTGCATTTCTGTTGCAATGAATGTAACATTCCAGCAAATCAAATTATTATTCGTGAGAAAACGCAACCTTGTTTTTTTTACTTCAATATGCAGAAACAAATCGTTAATTATTAGAATAGTCCATTATATACCGAGGTTGAGAAGGGAGCCCCTATAAGCATTCTTAATTGAAATAATACAGGCATTGTTGTGTGAGTATTACACAATGTAAAATTTTTTTAACCGGTATTAAGTTTTTGGAGTGCTAGTGCTGTTGTGAAATTTGACGTGTTGCGAAAATTAATTTTCTTACTTTTCAAGTCAATTTCATTTATTTACCAATAAGTAATACATCGCTGTAAGATCGCATTTAAAAGTTGCTTTAAAAATGTTTTTACAGATTCGCAAAATAGTAAAAAATATAAAAGATGAAGCATATTTTCGAAAATGCAATTTATTGGTTTTTTAAATATATCCTAAAAACAAAAAAGATAGAATCGCGCACTAAGCGGCCATAAGTTGCAAATACATTCTTTTCCATTTAAGCGTTTCTCTATCATCTATAGTTTTTAAGATCCATGTAGGCCAAATTTGTGCCACACTCTGTAGTGATCCCCATTCCATTGTTGTAGCCCTCACCAGTATTAGCGATCTACATCAAGATGATCATTGAAAATTTGAAGAATGTTATGATATTAGGAGGAACATGGAACCTTAATTGGACTGAAGACCCTTATCTAAGAAAAGTCCAACTATGGTACCGTCGAATTACTACTGGAATTATATTTATAACAATATTATCAATGCATCTAAAACTTATCCAACTAATATTAATCAAGGCTGATAGCCAAAATTTACTTATGTGTATTTGCCAGATAGTATCTGCAACAGGAATTGCCATAAAAGTTTTCATATTTCAACGGAACAACGTGGCACAGCTGTTTGAGAAAATTATGAACGAAGAAAGAGAAATAAGGTCAAGCTTAGATGATGAATTAATTACGACTTACCACGAGAATACTAAAGTATACATAAAGCCAAAACAAATTATGCTCTATTCGATAATTGTATTTCTCGTAGCAGATTTTGTACTCGAGGTGATAAGTCTCATGACAACCCGCAACGACGAGAAAACCGCAAAGGAGTTGATCGAGGAATCAGTGCTGTTTACTTTATGGTTTCCGTTCCAAGTAAGGAAGCATTGGGTGGTCTCAATCCTACTGAACATATTAGCTGTGGGTAGCTGTATCGCTGCATTCCTTGCCAATGAATTTTCATTTTATGCCCTTATGATATTCGCTGGCACTAAGCTAAAACTTTTAAAAGTTCTTATTCACCAATTAGATAAAACAGAGACAAAGGACTGTTATGCGGCTTTAAAAAACATCGCCAACGCACATTTTAGTGCCATAAGGTAAGTCAGCAAATCTAGTGTGTATCTGTCAAATATTTTATGCCCGATAGTGTAGGACCGGTTTAGACAACTTTTCGGCCTTAGGCACATTTAGGCTTGCGCCCTTCTCCCCGCCGGAGCGAGCTATGTGAAATATTATCGTCAACCATTTTTTTGAATACATGACCCCCTTAAAATTTCTGTTTCTTTATTTTCAAAAAACATCGTTGAATTCAGAGTTTAACAACCTCGCTGAACCTATTTTTGTACCGCCATAATATATTGAATAAAAATGTAATCACCAGGAAAGAAAGTTCCGCAAATGATAGACCAAAACAATTGTTGCGAAAGTATTTAAAATATTTGTTATTAAATTGTGAAGTAAAATCTAAAAAATTTATTATTCTGAGCAACCTTATAGTAAAATATTTAAACATTACAACTAGCTTCTTCTAGCTTCTAGCTATATTTTCCATATTAAAAATGTCATCAAGCCACAGTAGAGGATTATTACACGTTCCTTGTCACCCTCCACTCCTCTGACGTCACATGACCTTGAACGCAGGTGTTCAATAATGTCACTTGACCTTGACCTTGAACGCAGGTGTTTGTATCCCCTTGACCTTGAAAATTTACGTCATATGACCTTGACCTTGAACGCAGGTGTTGGTATTACCTTGACCTTGAAAATTTACCTTGAAGTTGCATGACCTTGAAAGACCTGTTGTCAATGTTAATTTTTAATGGTGCGACCTTGGCCGCTAGGTATATATGTGGGTAGAAGGTGTCACATTTTAGTATTGAACAGAATATTCAGCAAGACTGTTTCAAAATAATTAGTTAAACGGACATGGAGTATGTGTGTGAAGATTGTAGTGAGACATTTAGTAGTAGTTACAGTATGTTACGACATAGAAGAGAGTCTTGCATGTTTCGATTTGTTAACGCAGAGTCTGCAAAGCGACGGAGAGTCGATGTGGCTACACCAACACCCCAGATGCGAACATGTGTAACTTGTAATATAGCTGTTCCACATAATCAATTTTGTGCTCATCAAAGAACGCTTCAACATCGAAATAATTCCTGTTTGCCATTGTCACAAGGTGTTCAAATTGTGTAAACGGCTTTTAAGAAGAGGATTGCAACATATCGAGTAAGCAGTGAAATTTTCCATATAGACTACACCATATTTTTTAAAGAAATTAAAGCTCAAGTGCTTAGTTTAATAAGTGAAGTAAAGTAGTAGCAGTTCGTGGTGCACTAAAAATAAACATGGTTGTGGTGGGATTGTACATTCTTCACGTACAGGATTCTTATAGTGAAAAATCTTTTAACACGTGTAATGAAATTGTTACTCTTGCAAGTGACTTGGAAGAAGTGTACCGATCATTTGTTGAGGCAATGAAGGTTCAATCAACGGAATTTCAGGAAAAGGATTCAGGTATGTTATAGGTCAATAATTGAAAGCATATTTATTTATTAAATATATATTTTATCTTACAGGTTGGGCATTAGAAAAAATTTTGTACTTGGAGGTAAACATCAATGAATATAAACCATTTGGGGGATCATCATTATATATCAAGTTACCGAAATTCATTGATCTGAAGAATGCTGTTGTCAATGTTTACAATCAAGATGAGTGTTGCTTCGCTTGGGCCGTCACGTCAGCATTGTTCCCTGCCAGTAACATGCCATCACAAATGACGTCATACCCCCATTACTCTAGAGTGCTAAATTTTACAGTTATAAATTTTCCAATTAAATTGCGTGATATTTCTAAATTTGAAGAAATGAATAATATTTCAGTAAACGTTACAATCGATATTTGAACATAATAAATTAAAATATGAAGTTGTGGGTCCATTAAGATATTCTGGTAAAAAGCTAGGTATACATGTAAATTTGTTGTTAGTAACCAATGATTGTAATGTCAGTGATAATGATGATGATGATGCACACATTTGCGATACAAATTGTATGAAAAGTCATTACTGTTGGATAAAAGGCTTATCAAGATTATGTTCAAGTCAGATATCATCAAGTTGTGATAAGCTTTATTTTTGTGATGGGTGCCTTATATATTTTAAATCATCATTCGCTTTGACATTACATCTAGAAAATGATTGTAAACTTAAATACTCAGTTATACCATCAGTTAATTTAAAAGTGGATAAATTTGGGAAAAGTGTAGCGGAAAACATTTTAAAATTTGAAAATATCGAAAAACAAATGCGTGTACCATTCGTTGTATATGCAGACTTTGAATCAGTGCTTAAACCATTAGATTCAACTGAACCAAACCCCGAACATTCTTACAGTACGACAAAAGTTAAACATGAGCCGTTTTCTCTTGCATACCTAATAAAGTGCTCCTTTGATGATTCTATTTCAAAATTTGAGTTATATCACGGAGATGATGCAGCTCAAGTATTTGTATCCCGCATTGAAACAGATCTAAGAAATTTATACAATACGTATTTAAAAGATATTAGACCAATGAACCGTTTAACATCTGATGAAATAAAAGATTTCAATAATGCCACAGAGTGCAACATCTGTGAAGGTCCGATTAACAATAATGATAAGACATATAAATATGTATACATGTGAGAACTTTGTTCTCTAGCCACTTGCTGAGACCTTATATAATAAGGATTATTAAGGATCTTTTCTTTCCCGGTAGTTTCTGCAATCTGAGTTTGTATTTTGTTCTAACAGTGTTAGTCAAAATACGCCAAATTGAGGCGCTCAGAGGAAAAGTAGTACAAGTGAAAAAAAAGTTGTTCTGAAATAATTGAATGTAAAGTTGAACTAAGATTAAAAATTATAGGTGGCAGTTATTAAAACAAGTATTCACTAAAAGCCAAAATAATGCTATATTAATTTTTTTATGTTGTAATGTTAAACTTTAACACAGTTTTCTTCCATAAAAAAAAATATACTTTGCACTTGTACCATTTTTCCAAAACAAAATTTTTTTGGAAGAAGGGTACAAGTACATATAAACAAATCTTTTATTATATTAGAACACAAAATAGGTAAATAGACAGAAATTCTTAGTCTTCTTCATCGCTGGACAAGAGTCTGTCATTTTCATCAACGTCTGTCTCAATTTTTTCTTGTTTTTTCGTAGACGTTTTAGCTTGTTCCTTCGTATGTGACAGTCCTTTAAAGAAGTTAGGATACACAGGTGGTATAAAAGGCAACAGATCCTGTAGATTCTTCCATTTAGCATATTTAATTTTTACTTGTTCTGTATACTGGCAAGAAAGGGCAATAGTTAGTAACCGACCAGGCATATGCTTAGAGTTGGCCTCTCCGTCACAGAAAACAACCCCGATAAAGAAACAAAACAGTTAAGTACATCAAACAAATATATTACCAAAAATATATAGGTATACACCAAACAATACATACAGGGGCGTATTAAAAGTAGTTTTGTATAAAAAAGGAACATTTTACCATGCACAGCATTAAAAATAAATTATCTTATTATTATAACCAAAAACTTATCAGTCTAACTAAAGAATGATTACATATGAATTAATGATTATAGAATTATTAAAAGCAAAAAAAAAATGTAGCATCATTATGCTATCATGCATCATTATATAATTATACACGAGGCTTGTCTAGATAATGATTTATTTATGCTAATTGACTACAGGTAATTTACAACAACAAATATTGGGTCATTTATATGCAAAAATGTATTTCTTGAACAGATAATTACTTGCATAATTTTATACAAAAATCTATACAGGAAAGATATAAAGTAAGTATACAAAGACCTTCCAGATCCCCCACAAATTCCCTAAAATTTATATTCATGATGAAATTGTGGCCTTTCAAGAACACATTTAACAAATGACAACTGATCATATAATCAAAGTCATTAAATGCGTAAATTATAAGCCACACTGTATGTTTCATGAAGAAGAAAATTATACATTATTACTGTTAAATATCAATAAGATCTCGTGCTAAAAATTATTCAAACAAACGGCCAACTATCACTACTAAACACATTGTATTTTCTGCAAACATTTGATGATGTTATAGAACCCAACATTTTGACTGGTGACTATGTTTTAAGTTGCAAATATTACCGAAACACACAATCACAAGCCATTACGTAGGGGCTCAGTATCTGTTTTGTGCGTTGTACAGGTCCCATTGCATGAGGAATTAAGACATAAATATAATTTATATTTAAATTCCAAGTACTAAAGGCTCCAAATATTCTTTTTAAATTTTTGAAAAACCTCTCAGTGACATCTTAAATAGTGTAAAAATATAATTTATATGCTCCAGAACTAAATATATTATACCAACAAGAACAAACTTATTACCAACCTCGTATAAAATAATATAAATACTTATGATTATTATTAGGAACTTATTCGATGAAATTGTGGCCTTTCAAGAACACATTTAACACAACGTTCTAAACAACTGGTCATATAAACAAAGCCATTAAATGTGCAAATTATAAGCCACACTGTATGTTTCATGAAGAAGAAAATTATACATTATTACTGTTAAATATCAATAAGATCTCGTGCTAAAAATTATTCAAACAAACGGCCAACTATCACTACCAAACACATTGTATTTTCTGCAAACATTTGATGATGTTATAGAACCCAACATTTTGACTGGTGACTATGTTTTAAGTTGCAAATATTATCGAAACACACAATCACAAGCTATTACGTAGGGGCTCAGTATCTGTTTTGTGCGTTGTACAGGTCCCATTGCATGAGGAATTAAGACATAAATGTAATTTATATTTAAATTCCAAGTACTAAGGGTCCAAATATTCTTTTTAAATTTTTGAAAAACCTCTCAGTGACATCTTAAATAGTGTAAAAATATAATTTATATGCTCCAGAACTAAATATATTATACCAACAAGAACAAACTTATTACCAACCTCGTATAAAATAATATAAATACTTATTATTAGGAACTTATCGACAGGGTGATTAGAATTTAGCCTAATAATACCAGTTCAACAGACCCTGGTCAACATAGCCCTATTTTATCACCCCTGATCCCAACAGCATTCACCCCACATCGCATTGATAAAAATACCCATATAAACACCCTAGCGGAATACCATTCATGATTGTATAATTAATTAAAAATCAATCAATTTTAAAACTTTTTTATTCACAACATAATAATATCACTTACTATCATCCTGGTATATATCACATTATAGGAATAAAAAAATCTGCGTAAAATAAAAAGACATATCTGTAATTTTATACCATCGTGTTATTTCAGAAATATATGCAGTTTTCAAGTCAAATCCACTATTATAGCACTATATAAAAGTCATATCGGAGAAAATAAGACATTTTTTTGAATTATAATAAGTTTATCGCCGTGAAAAACAACTTTTAGGATATGTTTTCCTAAACGTGCAATAAAAAACAGAATACATAATTAATTATCTTTCATTAAATAATTAGATAAAATTGGACCACAACACGAGGGATAATTGATATTATTTTACCTTATTAGCGTATTTAATAGTCGATCGCTTTAAATGCAATTTTGTATTTAAAGTAATTATCTTGTTAATAAAATAATTATAGCGTAATGTGCACGAATAAAATCAATTAATGGGATCTGTATACAGGGGGGTATGAACCACTTATTTAAAATCAGTGCAAAAATAAACAAACCTATTATCTACATTTTCAAAAGGTCCTGTATATGGCGATATTATATTAGTATTTGAATTAATTAGTACGTACTCCAATCGACCTATATTTATGCATTATAAAAATTAATTCTTTAATAGTAGGAATAATTTATAGAAATATAGATTGAAGTCCCGTTTAATGGTAATGTGAAATAGTGTAAACTGGTGAGTGCTTTTATCATTAAAATTTTTTAATTTTTTAATTCAGGGTTTATATAGTAGCAGAACAAATTCTGAAAATATAAAGACCATGTCCGCATGTGAGTTCTTTTTTCTAGTGCATTGTTCAGTAACGTACTGAACGATCAATTAGATTTAAATAGATCACCATTATTGAATTTGTATACACGTATTTTCCCATAATAATTTAGCAGGTAGTTTAAGCTTTATTCTCATTACCCTAATATTGGTAATTTTAGTATTAAAGTACTCACATCTGAAGAAGGTACAGTGTACCGAAACAGCTGTTATGTGTTTATTTATTAAAATATAGTGAAAATCGAAAATTATTGTTTTCCTTAAGTGTTTTGAATATGGATTTTCATCAAGTAAAGGCCTCATCAATCGTGGTTATAAAATATATTTATATTTAAAATAAGAGCCTTTTTAATTTTAAAAATTAAAACTAAGGACTGAAGCAAGAAAAAGCAATAATATTAATGCATCAATTTATTTTATAATATTTATAAAGCACTTATTTAATATTTTGGCCACTTTATTCTGAAAGAAAAGAAACGAACCTTTGTAATTTCAAGCGTAAAAGTTAAATAATATTTTACTTACCAATACTTGCGTATCTCTAAAATAGGGGTAGTGCACCCATATTTTTCGACATAATGTTGTCCTGTTCTAACAAGATATGTTTGCCCACAACATATATTTGTCACTTCTGCTTCGGTTTTGGTCATTCTTTTAGGGAGATACACCATTTTATCATCTTCTAGATAGACGATTGTGGAAATGCCAAAGGGCCCGTCCTTATTTTCGATGTCAAGAATTCTGTAATGTTCTCCCTCTACCAAGTCCAACCCGTTTACAACAATAAGTTTTGAGGCCATTTTAGTATGGTATAGTATCAACTAGAAACTAACTTTCTGAACGTTTGTTGCATATATTTATATCAACTCCCCTACCTTTTTGTTGCATCATTCACTCTATGGAGACCTCTAGTATATATGTCCTTTTAATTTCACTTAAAAAGGTATTTGTCGGGGTAAGTTGGTTTTATTTTCATTTTATAAAATTTATATCACTGTTTTTTTATTTTTTTATAGTTTTATGGACAAATTATCGCAAGGGTTTTCTACAGATAACTTTTTCTTAAATATTTCGTTTATAAGAAATTTAAGCATCTGCTTTAAAAAGTGCATACGTTTAAAGCGTGATGCTCAAAATTGTGTACCTATATGTAATATCTGTATTAAAACGCTCGAAAGTTAAGGTAACCTTTTTTATTTTGAATAAAAATTTTCTCTTCAAGATAAAAATAAACTCTTCAAGATAAAAATAAAAATGTTTAATAATTATAGCAAAATTACCATGATTTATAGAGATTCGTACTTTACACTAAGACTTACGAACGCCCAAGAATACGTAAAAAGTAATTCAAATTAAATTATTTATTGTCAAGAAAAATATTGCAATGTGGCCAGAATGTGGGGTAAAGCTTAAAAATATAGTACTTTGCAAAAATTATACAGTAAACAATGAAAGTATTCAAAATTTACAATAAACAGTCAAGGATATCCAAGTCTGTATATTATTTATTAACACAGTTGTATGTAACAATATCCAAAAAACTAAGGTTTACTAGAACACACTGTATACAGCATGATAGAAATACTTTACATATTTCATATTCTAATGTGATAAAAGAATAAAACATAATTATAGTTTAAAGTCAAGCCTATAAATATTATTCTCAAAAGAAAAGGTAGGTACCTTGCTCTGTACGAAAAGTAAAGTGCTAATATTCAATCAAGAAAATACTATAGTGCGTTATATAGGTTCATAAAAATATGTAATAAAAAAGACAACAGGTTGTTATTTTAAGTTATATAAAGATGTAGAATATTTCCTTAAAGAGAAAACTCTTGTCAATTTTTCACAAGAAGCAATAAACAATTTAATAAAATGTAAGCACCTGTATAAATTGGGAAAAATTGAACTAAAAATATGTATCGATAATAAAAGCATTAAAAAAATGTGCGTGTAATAAGATAAGATACCTATCTATAGCGAACAAATATTGAACGTTTCGAACCCCAGAACTAACCCTGTATATATATTTACAAACATCGAAAATTAAGCAGGTTAAATAAACTAAAAATGTACCTTGTGGGAATTCACAGTACTGTAGAGAAACAGAATAAAAGTAAAAATACAATTCAACGCATGGAAAGTAACCATTTTTTAAAATATATTCTGCACTTGGCATATAATTAATTCGATTATAACATTTGTGAAAAAAATATCAGATCATACTACTAAACTTTTGCATAAAATAGATGTAATTTTAGATAGCCTTGATATTAAAATACATATAGTTTGAATACCGAAGCAGTGGAAATTTTAGAGCAACGAGAAATATTATAAACATATTTAAATTATGCGTAGATCAGAGAGAAATGTATGTATCTACCAAAAACGAAATTGTATTAATTTATTCTATAAAAGGCAACGTGCATACGGGGGAAGCTAATAAAAAAGTCATTTTTATTTTATTACATTTTTCCAAAAACTATTTAGCTAAATTATTAAAATTTAATACACAATGATGCCTAATTATGTTGATACATTGTTAACAAAACTGGCGTTTTTCTAGTCACCCGTTTCTGATATAGGCACATTTTGATATTTGATTATTAGTAATTATATAAAACGCTAGGTAAAGGCGATACAAGCACGGCTTTTTAAAACGAAGAGGGTTAAACATTTAATATTTATCAAATGTAAGATACAAAAAAAATTAAAGTTCTACTTGCAACCTAGAATATAAAGCTAAAAAGCCAAATTTTTATCAGATAAACGCTACGTTAAGGTGCCGTTCAAATGAAGGAAATGAAAAGTTTGCCAATTTTTGCAGAAATTTTATATCTACGAAAACATGGTTCGGGGAAGCTTCTGAAAAAAACTTTGGAACAGGTCAGTTCCCGGGGGAACAGGTCTGTTCCCTGAACTGACCTGTTCGGGGAACAGGGAACAACAGGTCAGTTCAGGGAACAGGTGAACAGGTCAGTTCAGGGAACAGACCTGTTCCCCCGGGAACAGACCTGTTCCCCCGGGAACTGACCTGTTCCAAAGTTTTTTTCAGAAGCTTCCCCGAACCATGTTTTCGTAGATATAAAATTTCTGCAAAAATTGGCAAACTTTTCATTTCCTTCATTTGAACGGCACCTTAACGTAGCGTTTATCTTATAAAAATTTGGCTTTTTAGCTTTATATTCTAGGTTGCAAGTAGAACTTTAATTTTTTTTGTATCTTACATTTGATAAATATTAAATGTTTAACCCTCTTCGTTTTAAAAAGCCGTGCTTGTATCGCCTTTACCTGGCGACCGCAGCCTAGTGGTTAGTGTGTCCGACTACTAAGCCGAAGGTCCCCGGTTCGATCCCGGGACCATGCATCGATCTTTATTTATTCGGTCGTCACCTCGTGGAAGGCAATGGCAAACCACAATGTAGTAACTTGCCTAGTACAACCTCTCAAATAGTGCCGTTCGGAACCGGCGATAAACTGTAGGTCCCATATACCTGTGAAAAATCTGAAAAAGGCACACATCACAGGTATATGCGAGAGGTCGCCTACGCTCGAATGAGCATGGCACATAAAGAAGAAGAAATGTTTAACCCTCTTCGTTTTAAAAAGCCGTGCTTGTATCGCCTTTACCTAGCGTTTTATATAATTACTAATAATTAAATATCAAAATGTGCCTATATCAGAAACGGGTGACTAGAAAAACGCCAGTTTTGTTAACAATGTATCAACATAATTAGGCATCATTGTGTATTAAATTTTAATAATTTAGCTAAATAGTTTTTGGAAAAATGTAATAAAATAAAAATGACTTTTTTATTAGCTTCCCCCGTATGCACGTTGCCTTTTATAGAATAAATTAATACAATTTCGTTTTTGGTAGATACATACATTTCTCTCTGATCTACGCATAATTTAAATATGTTTATAATATTTCTCGTTGCTCTAAAATTTCCACTGCTTCGGTATTCAAACTATATGTATTTTAATATCAAGGCTATCTAAAATTACATCTATTTTATGCAAAAGTTTAGTAGTATGATCTGATATTTTTTTCACAAATGTTATAATCGAATTAATTATATGCCAAGTGCAGAATATATTTTAAAAAATGGTTACTTTCCATGCGTTGAATTGTATTTTTACTTTTATTCTGTTTCTCTACAGTACTGTGAATTCCCACAAGGTACATTTTTAGTTTATTTAACCTGCTTAATTTTCGATGTTTGTAAATGTATATACAGGGTTAGTTCTGGGGTTCGAAACGTTCAATATTTGTTCGCTATAGATAGGTATCTTATCTTATTACACGCACATTTTTTTAATGCTTTTATTATCGATACATATTTTTAGTTCAATTTTTCCCAATTTATACAGGTGCTTACATTTTATTAAATTGTTTATTGCTTCTTGTGAAAAATTGACAAGAGTTTTCTCTTTAAGGAAATATTCTACATCTTTATATAACTTAAAATAACAACCTGTTGTCTTTTTTATTACATATTTTTATGAACCTATATAACGCACTATAGTATTTTCTTGATTGAATATTAGCACTTTACTTTTCGTACAGAGCAAGGTACCTACCTTTTCTTTTGAGAATAATATTTATAGGCTTGACTTTAAACTATAATTATGTTTTATTCTTTTATCACATTAGAATATGAAATATGTAAAGTATTTCTATCATGCTGTATACAGTGTGTTCTAGTAAACCTTAGTTTTTTGGATATTGTTACATACAACTGTGTTCATAAATAATATACAGACTTGGATATTCTTGAATGTTTATTGTAAATTTTGAATACTTTCATTGCCTACTGTATAATTTTTGCAAAGTACTATATTTTTAAACTTTTACCCCACATTCTGGTCACATTGCAATATTTTTCTTGATAGTAAATAATTTAATCTGGATTACTTTTTTACGTATTCTTGGGCATCCGTTTTTTCCTAATTTATGCAGGTGCTTACATTTTATTAAATTGTTTATTGCTTCTTGTGAAAAATTGATAAGAGCTTTCTCTTTAAGGAAATATTCTACATCTTTATATAACTTAAAATAACAGCCTGTTGTCTTTTTTATTACATATTTTTATGAATCTATATAGCACACCATAGTATTTTCTTGGTTGAAAATTAGCACTTTACTTTTCGTACAGAGCAAGGTACATTTCTTTTGAGAATAATATTTATAGGCTTGACTTTAAACTATAATTATGTTTTATTCTTTTATCACATTAGAATATGAAATATGTAAAGTATTTCTATCATGCTGTATACAGTGTGTTCTAGTAAACCTTAGTTTTTTGGATATTGTTACATACAACTGTGTTAATAAATAATATAAAGGCTTGGATATTTTTGACGGTTTATTGTAAATTTTGAATACTTTCATTGTTTACTGTATAATTTTTGCAAAGTACTATATTTTTAAGCTTTACCCCACATTCTGGCCACATTGCAATATTTTTCTTGACAATAAATAATTTAATTTGAATTACTTTTTACGTATTCTTGGGCGTTCGTAAGTCTTAGTGTAAAGTACGAATCTCTATAAATCATGGTAATTTTGCTATAATTATTAAACATTTTTATTTTTATCTTGAAGAGTCTGAATTTTTTAAAAACGTCGACTTTTTTATAATGCATTAGGTAATTTAAAATTTTTATTCAAAATAAAAAAGGTTACCTTAACTTTCGAGCGTTTTAATACAGATATTACATATAGGTACACAATTTTGAGCATCACGCTTTAAACGTATGCACTTTTCAAAGCAGATGCTTAAATTTCTTATAAACGAAATATTTAAGAAAAAGTTATCTGTAGAAAACCCTTGCGATAATTTGTCCATAAAACTATAAAAAAATAAAAAAACAGTGATATAAATTTTATAAAATGAAAATAAAACCAACTTACCCCGCTCAAAGTATAAGACAAATACCTTTTTAAGTGAAATTAAAAGGACATATATACTAGAGGTCTCCATAGAGTGAATGATGCAACAAAAAGGTAGGGGAGTTGATATAAATATATGCAACAAACGTTCAGAAAGTTAGTTTCTAGTTGATACTATACCATACTAAAATGGCCTTAAAACTTACTGTTGTAAACGGGTTGGACTTGGTAGAGGGAGAACATTACAGAATTATTGACATCGAAAATAAGGACGGGCCCTTTGGCATTTCCTCAATCGTCTATCTAGAAGATGATAAAATGGTGTATCTCCCTAAAAGGATGACCAAAACCGAAGCAGAAGTGACAAATATATGTTGTGGGCAAACATATCTTGTTAGAACAGGACAACATTATGTCGAAAAATATGGGTGCACTACCCCTATTTTAGAGATACGCAAGTATTGGTAAGTAAAATATTATTTAACTTTTACGCTTGAAATTACAAAGGTTCGTTTCTTTTCTTTCAGAATAAAGTGGCCAAAATATTAAATAAGTGCTTTATAAATATTATAAAATAAATTGATGCATTAATATTATTGCTTTTTCTTGCTTCAGTCCTTAGTTTTAATTTTTAAAATTAAAAAGGCTCTTATTTTAAATATAAATATATTTTATAACAATTAATTATTAATATTTATAAATTAACACAACATTATCTCCTAGATCGGCCCATGCAATTATCATGCCTCCCATGCATGGACCGTTCCAAATTTCTACAAAATTTTCCGGCATCATATCGGGTGGGTAACCCTCCGAAAATAAGCACACAAACTAAAAGGACGTAATTAAAATAAAAATATTGCTAAAACTTACTGCTATACCCGGAAACATCATATCAGCAAGCTGCTGAATATAATTCATCTGATGCATAACTAAAAAATTATTCAAAATAAAATTTGAACAATGCACTAGAAAAAAGAACTCACATGCGGACATGGTCTTTATATTTTCAGAATTGGTTCTGCTACTATAAAAACCCTGAATTAAAAAATTAAAAAATTTTAATGATAAAAGCACTCACCAGTTTACACTATTTCACATTACCATTAAACGGGACTTCAATCTATATTTCTATAAATTATTCCTACTATTAAAGAATTAATTTTTATAATGCATAAATATAGGTCGATTGGAGTACGTACTAATTAATTCAAATACTAATATAATATCGCCATATACAGGACCTTTTGAAAATGTAGATAATAGGTTTGTTTATTTTTGCACTGATTTTAAATAAGTGGTTCATACCCCCCTGTATACAGATCCCATTAATTGATTTTATTCGTGCACATTACGCTATAATTATTTTATTAACAAGATAATTACTTTAAATACAAAATTGCATTTAAAGCGATCGACTATTAAATACGCTAATAAGGTAAAATAATATCAATTATCCCTCGTGTTGTGGTCCAATTTTATCTAATTATTTAATGAAAGATAATTAATTATGTATTCTGTTTTTTATTGCACGTTTAGGAAAACATATCCTAAAAGTTGTTTTTCACGGTGATAAACTTATTATAATTCAAAAAAATGCCTTATTTTCCCGATATGACTTTTATATAGTGCTATAATAGTGGATTTGACTTGAAAACTGCATATATTTCTGAAATAACACGATGGTATAAAATTACAGATATGTCTTTTTATTTTACGCAGATTTTTTTATTCCTATAATGTGATATATACCAGGATGATAGTAAGTGATATTATTATGTTGTGAATAAAAAAGTTTTAAAATTGATTGATTTTTAATTAATTATACAATCATGAATGGTATTCCGCTAGGGTGTTTATATGGGTATTTTTATCAATGCGATGTGGGGTGAATGCTGTTGGGATCAGGGGTGATAAAATAGGGGGATGTTGACCAGGGTCTGTTGAACTGGTATTATTAGGCTAAATTCTAATCACCCTGTCGATAAGTTCCTAATAATAAGTATTTATATTATTTTATACGAGGTTGGTAATAAGTTTGTTCTTGTTGGTATAATATATTTAGTTCTGGAGCATATAAATTATATTTTTACACTATTTAAGATGTCACTGAGAGGTTTTTCAAAAATTTAAAAAGAATATTTGGAGCCTTTAGTACTTGGAATTTAAATATAAATTACATTTATGTCTTAATTCCTCATGCAATGGGACCTGTACAACGCACAAAACAGATACTGAGCCCCTACGTAATGGCTTGTGATTGTGTGTTTCGATAATATTTGCAACTTAAAACATAGTCACCAGTCAAAATGTTGGGTTCTATACCATCATCAAATGTTTGCAGAAAATACAATGTGTTTAGTAGTGATAGTTGGCCGTTTGTTTGAATAATTTTTAGCACGAGATCTTATTGATATTTAACAGTAATAATGTATAATTTTCTTCCTTATGAAACATACAGTGTGGCTTATAATTTGCACATTTAATGGCTTTGTTTATATGACCAGTTGTTTAGAACGTTGTGTTAAATGTGTTCTTGAAAGGCCACAATTTCATCGAATAAGTTCCTAATAATAATCATAAGTATTTATATTATTTTATACGAGGTTGGTAATAAGTTTGTTCTTGTTGGTATAATATATTTAGTTCTGGAGCATATAAATTATATTTTTACACTATTTAAGATGTCACTGAGAGGTTTTTCAAAAATTTAAAAAGAATATTTGGAGCCTTTAGTACTTGGAATTTAAATATAAATTATATTTATGTCTTAATTCCTCATGCAATGGGACCTGTACAACGCACAAAACAGATACTGAGCCCCTACGTAATGGCTTGTGATTGTGTGTTTCGGTAATATTTGCAACTTAAAACATAGTCACCAGTCAAAATGTTGGGTTCTATAACATCATCAAATGTTTGCAGAAAATACAATGTGTTTAGTAGTGATAGTTGGCCGTTTGTTTGAATAATTTTTAGCACGAGATCTTATTGATATTTAACAGTAATAATGTATAATTTTCTTCTTCATGAAACATACAGTGTGGCTTATAATTTACGCATTTAATGACTTTGATTATATGATCAGTTGTCATTTGTTAAATGTGTTCTTGAAAGGAAACAATTTCATCATGAATATATATTTTAGGGAATTTATGGGGGATCTGGAAGGTCTTTGTATACTTACTTTATATCTTCCCTGTATAGATTTTTGTATAAAATTATGCAAGTAATTATCTGTTCAAGAAATACATTTTTGCATATAAATGACCCAATATTTGTTGTTGTAAATTACCTGTAGTCAATTAGCATAAATAAATCATTATCTAGACAAGCCTCGTGTATAATTATATAATGATGCATGATAGCATAATGATGCTACTTTTTTTTTTTGCTTTTAATAATTCTATAATCATTAATTCATATGTAATCATTCTTTAGTTAGACTGATAAGTTTTTGGTTATAATAATAAGATAATTTATTTTTAATGCTGTGCATGGTAAAATGTTCCTTTTTTATACAAAACTACTTTTAATACGCCCCTGTATGTATTGTTTGGTGTATACCTATATATTTTTGGTAATATATTTGTTTGATGTACTTAACTGTTTTGTTTCTTTATCGGGGTTATTTTCTGTGACGGAGAGGCCAATAGGGCCTGTTGGACAGGGTTCATAATACGTTTAATTTGATTCCCCACAGAGCAGTTTATATTACGATACTTTTTTTGTTAAATCTGATGTCTTTGTTTTTAATTATCGGCTAAAAGACTTGACGCTTCGGCTAATTACTGATTTTTAGTTTATACTATCTATCTATAAGAAACGTTGCAGCCCTTTCGGGTAAATGATTGTAAAATAATATTGAAAGCTGATGCTCGCGTTGCATAACAGATGGGTGAATGCACAAGATTGATAATATTTTCCTACGCTTATAATATTTATTTTTTATGTGAAACACTGGTTACCTAACTTCAGGTAGTACTCAGATATCAATTAGTTTGTTTACTAAGTATATGAAATAGCCTGGTTTACCCTAATTTTGTACATTATAAAATATCACCATAATCCCACTTAAGGACCTTTTGTTCCAGCAATCTATTCAGATGTGCCCCCGCGGTTTCACGTTGTCGAACATTGTTTAACAGTTTTAAGGTATATGCTCCCGTAGCGTATCTCGCAAGGCTTTGAGGTTCGACCCCAGAGGTTTATGGTTCAATTCCCGCTGACTGCCCAAACTTTTTTTCTGTTATTATTTATTCATTATGTTGTTCAATATTGGTTATTTAGATAGATGTTCAGGTTAGGTACTTGGGTTTGGGTACTATTGAGAACGTGGTATGCCATCTCTCCTCCGCTAGGGGGCGCCTCTACAATTAATCGTTCACAGTCACGTACTAAAGGGGATTTGGGGGGGCTCCGCGGGTACTTGGTTCCATGGGGTATACTGTTAGGTTAGAATCTTGAAATAATGAGGGTTGATAATACCAGGGGGCGCCACTTAGGCTAAGACGGATCCTGTATTACCGACAACGTGCGGTTGTGACGTCAGACACTAGATGGTGATAGTAGCTGGGTTCCGCTCGGGTTAAGAGAGGATGGCGACTTCCAGGAAAAGTGCCACGCCCTAAAATGGTGATAAAAATGCAGGTTTTCGGCTCCATGTTATTTCTTATGGGTTTTTGGGCCAGAATCCGCTTAGCTTTATCTACTGTAAAGAAAAATAATAATTTTTTAGCTTTTGTAGTATTCAGACAAATTAGTTTTACGAATTCTTTTTTATAAAGTTTTGGTTCTAAAAAGAACCGATTTTGTAGTCTTGCGACAGAACGTACCTACTTGTAGATAGGTACTATTAAAAGTAGTCTTCCTCTGCATTTGAAATTTCACCCATGCTTTCAGACTCATCAGAATCAACATCATCGTCATCATCATCATCACGCTAGGCTTACCGATATTTTTACAGGCATGTTTGTCATAATAGTTCTTGCTAATACCCCATACCAATTCAATTGCGTTGTAATGACAATGGTAGGGCGGCAATCTCAAAACTTGATGTCCATATTTGAGGGCTAATTCGTCAACAACATACAATGACCGCTCTTTACACTTGCTTAAAAGTTCACTTTTTAAATATACATTTTTATGGTTTATGTTTTTCTTTGACAACCACTCTTTTATTTCTTCCTTTTTCCAGCTGCTTGTAGGGAATTTCTCTTCGAGTCTCGTATGGTAAGAGGCATTGTCTAAAACAATTAAGGAAGGTTTTTCTAAACTTTTTAAAAGTTTTTCCTCGAACCAATGCTCAAAAATTTCAGAATCCATATTGCCGTGATAATCATGTTTTGGAACTCAATTTCCTATAAATAGCCGATTTTCGCGCTGTAAAGTCAGTCATTCACGGGGGTTCAACCAGTAAAGATCAATTTAGCTGCAGTCATCATAATTTGTCATATCTCGAGTTGATGAGATATTTTTACAGTAAATAAAAAGTCATTCTTTGTACTTGCATAAAAGTTCCCTAAAGCATAATCTGGGACTTTTCGGATGCAAATAAAGTGTTGTAAATTGGATGAATAAAACTCTTTTTTAAACTTAATAAAGTTGTTTATTTTGTGTTTTTAAGTTAGAAAAAATACTTAAACATAGAATAGTTTTAAGGAATAAAATATCAAATAAAGTTAGAATAGAACTTTGATATTTTAACTACATTTTAAATAAGCTGTTGGAAGTCAGACATATGGCTGCCGATTTCGCAACGGTAATAGATACAATGCAAGAAGTGCTGCTACCGTCTTCGCCGAGCGGCTTTCTGGAGGCCTGGATCATTGATGCCATGGGTTCACCGACGTCCCAAGGACAATCAGAACTCCAGAGAGTTAGCTTGGACTTCTCCGACGACGCTGCGGAGGTGGCAAAGGGCCCAGACCGAGTTGCCAACCCCTCTATTGGCTTCCAGGACCTGTTAGGGCCTTCTAAACTTCCGTCCTGCTGCCGGCCTGGTGGCGAAGAAGTGGCAAGCGACCCAAACCCCGTGGGTGGCTCAAAAAGGCTCTCAACAACGATGCCTGAAGAAGAGGATCTCTGGTCGTGGAGTAAAGATGTGCAGCCGTGGGGAATGCTGGGTGAAGATGAAGGAAAAGACGTTTACGTCGAACTAGCTGAACGTCAGCGTATTAGAATTTGTGGTGAACGTGCGGTGGAGCTACCTGGGATTAAAGCACCGACGTTACATTACAATCATCAGTTTTTTTTGTTGATGAAAATATCAAACTGGCATTTAAAACAAAACCTTCTTCATTACCAGCATGTAATATAATATGGAGATAAATGCCTTCTAGGCGATGTGCCACCTTGCTGAACATTTTCCATAACTTTGCTTAATAACTGATTTTAATTCACACACAATGAGAAACAAACTAAAAGTGAAAAGCACAACTACTTATTTAAAATAAAGTAGAACATACCATCCCGCACTTCAGCAAATTTTAATTATTTCTTGGGAAATAGTAATTATTATGAAGATTTAATTATAATAATCCCAAAATAATGTCTTATCGGAAAAGTATATACCTGACAAAATCTTTAACATATTTAACCATCCCGCACTTGAGCAAATTTTAATTGGTTCTTGGAAAATAGCGATTATTATATAGATTTAACTATAATAATAGCAAAATAATTTAATTATCTGTAGTAATATATTAAGGGATAGGGAAATTATCGAAAATCATTCCGAAGATTTTTTGCCGTGGAAATCGCTCGAGGGCTTGCCCGAGAGCGATTTCCTAATGGCAAAAAATCTGAGAATGATTTTCTGATTATTTCCCAATCCCGAAATGTATTTTGAAGATTATTTACCAAATAAAAAACTAACGATTTCTGACGGGTGAGATTTTCACTTTTGACAAGGGTGATTTTCACCGGAGAGCGGGAGATTATCGCTGGATTTCTGACGGGTGAGATTTTCACTTTTGACAAGGGTGATTTTCACCGGAGAGCGGGAGATTATCGCTGAATAATCAGGTAAAAATCAACCCGCTTTTATAATGGATGAGGTAAATAATCTATTTAATTATTATTTATGCTCAACGCGTAATTCTAAGATAATTTTGTTTTGAAACCTCTGATTTCGCCCAGTAATAGATTACAGTAAACCAGTGGGATGTTCGGTGTGAACAAGTATAGCGAAGGTGCGAAGATATTGTAACTTAACCGACTTACTGTTTTAAAAGCGATAACATCCCTTGGTGATTTAATCCGATATCGGACTTCTTAAAACGCACAGACTTTACCTCCGTCAATTTGTCATTAATAATTTTTTTTAAGCATTTCTTGTAATTTTACGCAGAAATGCAAAAGAGCTAAAATGTTTGCCTTCGTATAAACCATAGATCCCCATTTTTTAAATTGCAGTTTTTGAAAAAAATTTTTTTTTTCGTAGTACCACCTTCATATTTGTTATTAATTATTTTTTTAGGCATTTGCCATAACTTTAGAGAAAAAAGTATTGAAGTAAAAATGTGTGACTGGATGTAAACTATAAGCTCCAATTTTTTAAAATTGCATTTTCTTAAATTTTAAAAACCCCATTTTTATTTTCTCTATATTATACAGGGTGTTTTGTAATTGAATGTCAATAATTAAGGGGGCGATTTTTGTGTTCATTTTAAAAAGAAAACTTTATATAAGCGTATGTCCTAAACGTCTTTATTTTTGATATACAGGGTGGTAAAGTTTTCAAAAATAAATAGTTTTTTAATAATATCTGTAATACCACTTTAGATATTTTAATGAAATTTGGCAGACATGTACTATGAATCAAGATGCATTATTTACCGTACAACAATTTTTTTTATTTCTTCCAGTGGCGTTCGTACGGAATTTCACCTGCCTATTTTGGCAGACGTTAATGTAACGCTACTGATTTCTCGTAAAAATAAATTTATTCCCAAAATCCTCAATAATTTCTAAACAAATTTGATCTCTTGAATTATTTCAATCCGATGCACGGTTTTCGCTTAAAAAAAATAAAAACCTTTTCATTGCATGATCATAATAATAATATCGTTAATATGACAATATCACCATGCACAGAAATATATTTTATTTCTTAGATCAAGTTTGCCTAGAAATGAATAAGGATCGTCTGTTAATAAATCAACAACAACCTTTGTGAAAAAAAAAGAACATACATAGAAACTAGATAAGTTGTTGAAAATGCCCTTTACCTTGAAGGATACACGCTTCAGCTCTTTTCCTCATATTTTCGCGCACTGTTTGAAGTATACCTTCAGTATTTCTTATTAAATCGAAGGAAGCTCTTATACGATCTTCCAGCTCTTCTAAAGTGTTTACTGGGGTGCGGTAAACCAGACTTTTAAGATGTGACCGTAAGAAAAAGTCCAAACTATTTAAATCTGGGGACCTAGGCGGCCATGGTTGAGGTCCGCCACGACCAACCCATCGGTTATTAAATGTTTGATTTAAATATTCTCTTGCTACAACACTAAAGTGAGCGGGCGCACCATCATGCATGAACCATATTCTGTTTCTTATTAAAATTGGTACTTCTTCTAGCAATATGGGCAAATCCTCCTCTAGATACCGGCGATAATTATGGCCATTTAGCCTTTCTAGCAGGAAAAAAGGTCTAATTAAATAATTTCCAAAAATTCCACCCCAGACATTTACCGAAAACTGTTCTTGCTGGTTATATTCTACAACTGCGTGGGGGATTTCGTCGGCCCAAATATGGTTATTGTGAAAATTTCTGATTGCGTTTCTGGAAAAGTTAGCTTTATCTGTAAACATTATTTCATGGTCAAACAAGGGATTATGCGCAATTTTCTCCAAAAACCACTGACAAAAATTAACACGCAAGGGAAAGTCTCGGGGAAGTAACGCTTGGATCCGCTGAATATGATACGGGTACAATAATAAATCGTGCAAAATTTTCCAAACCAGGACGTGCGAGATATTCAGATTATGTCCAATTTTTCTAGTACTTATTTCAGGATTATTATCTGTAGTAATATATTAAGGGATAGGGAAATTATCGAAAATCATTCCGAAGATTTTTTGCCGTGGAAATCGCTCGAGGGCTTGCCCGAGAGCGATTTCCTAATGGCAAAAAATCTGAGAATGATTTTCTGATTATTTCCCAATCCCGAAATGTATTTTGAAGATTATTTACCAAATGAAAAACTAACGATTTCTGACGGGTGAGATTTTCACTTTTGACAAGGGTGATTTTCACCGGAGAGCGGGAAATTATCGCTGGATTTCTGACGGGTGAGATTTTCACTTTTGACAAGGGTGATTTTCACCGGAGAGCGGGAGATTATCGCTGAATAATCAGGTGAAAATCAACCCGCTTTTATAATGGATGAGGTAAATAATCAATATAATTTAAAATTGCTTTTTCAATTTCTGGAGTTCTTACAGTCCGATGGGATCCTTTTAATTGATTATTTGCCATAAAAGTACCTGTTTCAGTCAACCTTCTATGTACATTTGCAAATGTTCGCCTATCTGGTATGACTCTATTAGGGAACCGCTCTTGATACAATCGCCTAGCTTCCGGCGAACTGCCATCAGCCAAACCATACATGTAATGCATATCTGCCAACTCCTCATTAGTAAACCCGACCATTATCTTTCAAAATAACAATACTCGGATATTTTAAACACCAAATTAATAAGACACGAAAAACCGAATTTAAATATTGATAAACTGTCAAACACAATAATGACAACCGCCCTGACAACAGAATTAATAACTCTTACAGACACAGCCTACTACAATAATAATTTTTGAGATCCTTATTTATTTCTAAGCAAACTTGATCTAAGAAATAAAATATATTTCTGTGCATGGTGATATTGTCATATTAACGATATTGTTATGATCATGCAGAGAAAAGGTTTTTATTTTTTTTTAAGCGAAAACCGTGCATCGGATTGAAAAAATTCAAGAGATCAAATTTGTTTAGAAATGATTGGGGATTTTAGGAATAAATTTATTTTTACGAGAAATCAGTAGCGTTACATTAATGTCTGCCAAAATAGGCAGGTGAAATTCCGTACGAACGCCACTGGTGGAAATAAAAAAAATTGTTGTACGGTAAATAATGCATCTTGATACATAGTACATGTCTGCAAAATTTCATTAAAATATCTAAAGTGGTATTACAGATATTATTAAAAAACTATTTATTTTTGAAAACTTTACCACCCTGTATATCAAAAATAAAGACGTTTAGGACATACGTTCATATGAAGTTTTCTTTTTAAAATGAACACAAAAATCGCCCCCCTAATTATTGACATTCAATTACAAAACAGCCTGTATATATTAAGCGAGTTATTTAGATTTTTCTATTTTTTGACTTTTTGAGGTATTTCCATACTTTTTACATCAAAAGTTGCATAATAAATAAGATGCGGCCGGTTTCGAACTTAATTATGTTATTTTTTTAAATTTCTTAACACCGCTATTTTTTGTAATATAAGCAATCAAAATATTAAATGCATGGCGTGCCCCACCTGGCTATTTTTTAGAAATGTTTAATTTTTAGGCTTTTCGCTCATCTCACATAAAAGTTGTACCTGACATAAAAGATTCGTCTACTCGTGAGCTAAATTATGGAATTTTTTAATTTTAAAAATTAATAATATGAAGCAAGTTTTACAACAATTTATAAAAAAATAGCATTTTTAGTGTCAAATATCAGAACTTCCTTATTGTCAGACCAATAAAAAAAAGCTTCGTGTAAAAGATGGTCGAAATTATGTGAGGAATTTTTACAAATTGTTTATTTAAAAACAAAACCATAAATAAAAAAGTTCGCCTTTAAAAATTTGTCGTATCTCAGCTATCCGTGGTCCAATTTTGACGGGACCCCCGCAAACGATTTGGACCCCCTTCGGGGTTGGCGGGTGGGGGAGGCGGGTGGGCACTTATAAAAAAAAAAGAAAAAAAAAAACGTATAAACCGAACCTTGCCTACCATCTCCCAGTGTGTTTTTCCCATTTCAATTACGCATAAGTGAGCTAGGCCTATCTCTGACTTTGAAAAAATTGAACAAACTTCTTTATCCTTCATCCGATTTTAAATCTGTGTTGACGCTAATTTTCCTTATAAAATTTTAACAAACATTTACTCGAAAAGTTTTTCTCTACGACTTACCATTACGGCACTGTGAAGCTTTAAAGTGCAGTTTTCGTTATTTCACCTATCTTTTTCATAACCCCCAATTGATTTTTGGAGTTTTTTTGAATTTTTTTTCTGCAATTTGGTGTAGGAAAATATGCCAAAAAATATTCTATAATGACAATTTCTCATAAAATATCGACAAGTGGTCGAAAAAAATTCTTGAAGGTTGAAAATTTGCATATTTTATATTTTGCAAAAATTAACGATTTCTTGATTAAAATGGAATCTTTAGAGGCAAATGAGTGTTTTTGTAGTATAACATTTTTTCCCAAATGTTGGCATGTATTCGAAAAAAATTCTTAAATGTTGAAAATTTACATATTTTTTATTTTACAAAAATTAACAATTTGTCGAGAGAAATGGAATCTTTTGAGTTAAATAACTGGTTTTTGAGTAAAAAATTTTTACCCCAAAAATCGGTAAATACTTGAAAAATTGTAAATTGAAAAAATTTTGCCGTAAAACGTTGGGATAAAAATTGACATTCAACAAATAACTACGCTCAAGTCTTTATGTGGCCCTCCGAAGAGGACCTGGGGAAGGGGGTTAGGGTGGGTCAGGGTTCGAGCGGTCCCATAGGAAAGAGAATAGGACTTCTACGGAGTGGTTGAGTCCGCAGGACCGGCGTCCATATCATCTTCAAAATCCCACCAAGATGTGGAATCCGCCGGACCGCTAAAGTCATCGCTGACTTCTACCGGTCCCCCATCCGATGTGGAGTCCGCCGGTCCAGTGGACTCAACATTTACCAATAGTAACACAATCAAACACAAGATTTTTATTTTTAACTAATTTGAGAGAAATGCGATGAATTATGTACTATAGAAACTCCCTTGAAGTTTTTCTATTATGCGATGATAACAAATACCACATGTAGGTATTGTATCATCCCAAAAAATGGGACTTCTGCCTAACTAACTACGCTCAAAGTATAAGTGTGGTCCTGAAAAGGACCGTTTTTTTGTAGGTTGAGGGAAACCAGCTAATTCGGCTGTTCCCCTCTGGCAACCTGAACAGATCGCGGTGCCGCTCGACGACGACGACGAATCCGACGTGGTGGTTCGGGCGCCCCAACCCTTTCTTCCTCGTCGTCGTCAATCACCACAGCCACAGGTGGAGGTGTTTGAAAGGTAGGTTTCACCAACGCTACTGGCTTATTTTCAAATTTCTTTTTCGATGCCAGCCAGTACTCATCGATCTTCCGCTTCCTAGTGCTCGAGAGCATAAGTCTGCTAGCGTCCATGGTTGGATGAGAAATGATACATTCTGATATGCGCACACGTATTTATAACCATATTTTAGGAGTGGGGGTGTTAATTTTACTATACCCTTCAAATATTCCTAGAGTTCAGTTTAAAATTAGTTTGCTCCAAGCTTTGCTGAGATGAAGTTTGTTGTAGTCGACGTTCAAGGATTCTGCGTTCTAAAATTTCAACCTAAAGAGTTAGTTATTTATGATGGAACGCAGATGAAAAGTTACTTCTTTAAACCAACAATACCGTTTTAAGAACTATCGTATGAATGTCAGAAGCAGGCGTTGTATTTATATGGAAACCGACATGGACTCTGCTATACTTATGGTGAAACGGATCTCGACCAAATTTTCTCGATTCTCTACGACGCTCTGCACGATGTCGACACTATTTATGTCAAGGGACAAGTTAAGAAGGATCTTTTAATAAACACTTTTTCCGATATGATCCTTAAAACTCCTTCTATTGTTAATTTAGAATTCACTACTGATTCTATTAATGTACCAAAATTTACTATGAATACTACGTATTGCTCCTATCATAGTTTAAATATTTGTTCTTGTAGCGTAACAAAGCGGGACATAGGAAATCCCACGTAATTTTAAATGGGGTCAATTATTGGCTTCCCCAATTATTTTAGAGAAAAATTCTATTTAGGTTTATTAAAGAGCACTAAAACCCACATTCAAAAGAATAACTTTAGATATTTTTGATGAGCCCGTTTACGGGTTATCGCCGATTTCTTTTTAACTATTTCTCCTTTTTATGGCCCCGTATTTGCGGGCACCAGTCAAGGTAAAAGATGACTGTCAAATAAAGTTGTCATTTTGAGGAATATTTGAACGTCTTCTTAAATCCTAAAGTTCTAACAATTTAATAGTACCTACCTACTAATTAGTAAAATATTGAAACATGTAAAATGTCATAATTAACCTTGTAATTGGATACTTTATTTTAGTTTTATTCAGATTAATTTGTACTCATAAATACACCTTTAATATTTTCGATGTACGAGTTTTTATAACAATAAAGCACACATTTCAACATGGGATTTCCTATGTCCCGCTCGACGATGCAACACCCGGTATACATAATCTTTTACCTGAATAAATAATACAAAATGTCTAAAGTGTTTTATTAACAGTCACCTTACCATAGTAAAATAATTTTCAGGCTTTCAATAATAATAATAATAATAATAATAATAATAATAATATACACTATTATATACATTTAATAATTTTACACCCTGTAGAGTGGGACACTCTTAGCGATTCCCTTTTGAGTCTAGTTTCATATCATACAAATATTAAATTTATAAGACTAAAAAATAAAATCAATACTCTATCCTCACAACAAAACAACCACATTTTATACAATAACTCTAATAATCCACAAAATAAAGAAAATTCTAATTTTTCAACACATTTTAATAACTCAAATACATTAAACTGGACTACTAATTTCCAAACGATAAATGGCTCACTTCAAGACCTCAACTTTGATAACTCTCTTTTTAAAAATGAACTGAACATTTCAGATACTAATAACACTAATTTAAATGATTTTAAGTTTCATGACCGCACACTGAACCTCAGTAATACTGAGTTTAATCAAGATGAGCTTCAGTTACTCGACTTGGGTCTTAAATTTAATTTTCCTATATACCCAAAGACTGAGGATCTCGAGGTAATAGCCGTCGAATGCGAAAATAACATCTCCTTCTATAATGATGTGACTCTAAGGGAGGCTATGAGGTCCCAGTCTGCAACATGTATTAACCTTTATCACAAGAACGGCCCTCGGTCACACCATAATCCATACACAAAAACCCTCAAGTCGGTTAGAGAAAAGATCACGCTGAATAATTTAGTAGTTTCAAGAGCAGATAAGGGGACTTGCCTCGTTGTCCTTGACAGGTCGCAGTATGTGGACAAAGTTGAATTATTTTTATCCACTCCAGACTTTACATTAATCCATACCAATCCCACTGAAAAATTTATGATCAAATTTAGAAACACCCTAAAAAGAACATATGATACACTTTCATTTTTCAACACCAATAAATTTAAATTAACCCCAATAAACCCAACCACACCCCGTCTATATGGTCTACCAAAAATTCATAAACCAGACATCCCTATCAGACCTGTTGTTTCATACTGCGATTCACCATGCTATAAACTGAGTAATTGGCTTAATCACACTATCCTTTCTTTGACAAACTTTCACAGCTACTTTTCAGTCAGTAATTCCACTCAACTAGCAAGTGAACTACAAAATTTACATATACCTGACTCTGCTTTTTTCGTATCCTTTGATGTGACAAATTTGTTTCCCAGTATCCCTTCAAATGAATGTATCCCACTTATCAGAACATTACTCTCAGATTCTACCATTTTACCAGATGAACACATAAACAACATTTGTCACTTAGTCAATCTTGTATTAGAACAAAACTTCTTCCTTTTTAATGACAAATTCTTTATACAAAACTCAGGCTTGGCCATGGGATCAGCTCTCTCTCCTCTCTTAGCTGACCTTTTCATGTCTAACCTAGAAACCAAAATAAAATCAAACCCTCTCTTCTCACATATTTTGGTATTTAAGAGATATGTTGATGACATCTTTGCTGTTTTTGACGGTACTCAGCAGGATCTTACTGATTTCACTAATTTCCTCAATTCATTACACCCTTCTATTACGTTTACTACAGAATTGGAACTAAATAATTCACTTCCCTTCTTAGATTTGAGACTTACCCGATCTAACAACAAGATTGAATTCAGCATATATCGCAAACCTACTAACACTGATTCTATAATTCCATATACCTCCAACCATCCTCACACTCAGAAGTTTGCATCTTTTCACTCTTTATTTTCACGTCTTTTTTCAATACCACTCAATCAAACTAACTTCAACTCTGAATTACACATAATAAACCAGATTGGCACTGCTAATGGATACCCCACAAGACTAATTAATAAAATTTATTACAAACATCTATAAATACATTATCAAACAACTTATACATAAGGAACAAACAAATAAGAAATTCTATTCTCTTTCTTTTTGGGGTCCTATCTCATATAAATTAAAAAACATTTTCCAATCTTTTAATTTCAACATTAATTTTAAAACTAAACACTCATTAGGCTCTTTCATTTGTAATTCCAAGGACCACATACCTCCGTCTGACAGGTCAGGTGTTTATCAGATAAGTTGTTCGACCGAGGGTTGTTCTACTTCCTATGTTGGCCAAACAGGGAGAAAGTTCAAAACCCGTATAACTGAGCATTGTAAAGAGATAGTAAGAGCTTCTAATCTTAACTTATCCCCTTCTAAAATTAAATCCAATTTTTCTAGACATGTATCTACAAATAAACACAATTTTAATCCAGACACAGATACAAAATTCCTTCATTTCTGTCCCAAGGGCAATAAATTAGATCTCCTTGAGATACTTGAGATTAACAAAATAATTAAAAATCCAAGCATAGATTGTGTTAACGACCAAATTATTCATGGCAGTACCAACTTTTTTAATGCTTTGAAGCTAGATGGTCTTTAACTACAATAATATTCACTTCTCATAATATATACCTCTTTCTATCTCTGCTCATACCCCTTCAACCTTTAACAACCCTTATAAAATCCCATTGTATCCAACATTGTGCAGGGTTGATATTTTTCATTGTTCAACTTATACAAAAATATCCACATCTACTATATTTTACAGTGTTAATAAGTGTTAGTGTCTTCACCTACCCTCACAAGTGTATTTTTAGTGCAATATTACATTTCCCTCCGATAAACATTTAAAGAAAAAACCCCCCTTTTTCGACATAACCATATATTTGGTCATTCGTTGACAGATGTCTGATTTTACCATTCTTAGGTACTTTATATGTTTAGTGATGACAACATTTGAGTTTGTTAGATCTTGTATGGATTTTGTAAACCTAACATCGAGCTGGTTCGAATCTTCTTTTCCTTTTTTTAAAAAATCAATCTTAATTTTGACATCTCTTATGGTAATACTGGATTGCATTACTTGATTTTTAAATTTTAACCTCTTTTCATTTCCCACGTTTTGCGGAAATACCGCGGTTGTGTTCGCACTAAGGTTATATTGAATCTTTTCCTGAACTTTTAAAGATTTTTTAAAAATTTTTTTCATATTTCTAAAAAACCTTTCTAAAAATGATCACGTTTTATTATTCTTCTAAAATATGGGGCAAAGCCCCTTATTATTACATAAGCTAAATTGAGACATTTAAAAATATTTCAGTAGTTTCTACAAAATTCTCATAATTAAAAAAAAAAATTTTTTTGTAAATAAAACCTATGATTTAAAAAAAAATTAAAGGAAAACTTTTCTCCTCCAGAGTTCACATTATTTCTTTATTTAACTTAACACATGTGCTACTCCTCTAAACTTAACTATGCAAGCTCTTGATTCTTAATTTTTAAACAAACTTTCTTTAATTACCTTGAGATGTCATCATCTTCTATTATCATACTTAAATATGTTCCACTTATCTATATTACAAAACTTATTTTTAACTTTACTTCTCATTCAATCTATTTAACCATTTAATGCACTAAGTCTCCAGCCTTTCTGTTCTACTCATTTATTTGAGACAACTTATTATTTCGAAGTTAAACTCGATGTTGGGTAAGTCCTTCTTTATCTTTTTCTTTTCATTCTCAAATTTCTATTATCCTTTCAGTATCCCCTGAAGATGAGTACTTAAGTGCTCGAAACATGTCGGGAATCTAATAACTTTTATGGTAACAATTAAACTGTGGAGGAAGACTGCATTGTTTTATTTCATAATAATAATAATATTAATACCATCGCACAATCAAGTGATCCACTACGCTCAAGTCATAATTTTCCCTTCAAAGAGGACCTGGGAGGTGTAATTGTTCGCGTGGTCGCATAGGAGAGAGAGAGAAGGAATTATCGTAGTCCTTCTACGGAGTCGTTGAGTTCGCTGAACCGACTTCTACCGGTCCCACATGTCTCTACCCATGGTAGCACAATCGAAAAATTATTTCTCGAAAAGTATTGTGCCACCCTGGGTATGCGACATTAAATAACTAACTACGCTCAAGTCTTTATGTGGCCCTCCGAAGAGGACCTGGGGAAGGGGGTTAGGGTGGGTCAGGGTTCGGGCGGTAGGTAATAGTAGCTTTATTTGTAATAGAACTTGCATTCTATTGCAAATAATGCAAGATTGTTGGTGAAAGACCGTAAACAATCTTTCACGACAATCACCACATCTCGAGTGATCTTGCATCGCCCTATTGTATCCTAATGTAAAATGAGTTTGAATGAAATTAACATCATTCAAACCTTCAAATCTAGTTATGTAGCAATTCATACATAAATTGACATGAAGGCCCCATTTTACATAGGATTGAACTATGCAAAATCTAGCTCTGAACCTACCGCCCCTACGTACCGCTCTATGTTGAATATTTGGTTCAACTGTTCGGTCTTCATCGGTTGAATATCCTGCATCTGAACTTGATGCCATTTTGGGATAGTATGAGTTTCCATGTCAAAATCGGTCATTATATATACTTTATTTTGCCCCCACCTCTACCTCCCTCTCTCTCTGTCTCATACACTTCTATATTTCATTCATTCATTATCATTTAAGAGCTAATGTCTTGTAAAATATTAAAATATACCCTCGAGCCTCGGTTACGAAAATTAAACCAACAGTAGTAGCTTTTACAAGAACAGAAACACGATAGATAATATTAAAATATTTATTTCTGGACTTATTTTCTATGTGATACAATGCCTTTCTCAAAGGGTATTACAAAATAAAACTATTATGATTTGCAGCAGCTCAATGGGTTTAATACACTAGCGCTTTTTTTTTCTTCTCATCTGATGTCGTGTTAATCGAGTTTTCAGCTGTTATATTCACATCACTAATTTTGCAGTAACAACAAAATAATTTTCGAGGCAATGGCCCATCACCCACATCCTTGTTGGAATCGTCGCTGTCGCTATTGTAATGTTCATAGCAAAACGGATATTTTATCATATCCTCGTCACTTTTCAGTTCATTTGACAGCTTATCCCAAACTAGAGCAATTTCATTTGGCGCCATCGAAATCATTACTTCCTTCGGCACGTTTTCTAATTCTTCGGCAGTCATTCTCAATAATTCACCCACATGTTTAAACACTTTAAGTGAGTGCAAGATCTTTGTGTAGTTATCGCGTTCAACTTGTGACGTCAAAGACATAATTATTATTATTATTTTATATCGCAGAGAAACTTCAAACACAGATGGCCACACCAAACTGAATCGAATTCTTGCTGACGATCGTATGTATAGTAAATGTTTTTCAACGCGTTCGAACCTGTTTGCAGATATCTCACCAATTCGGTAGGTGGTGGCAAATCACCAAAGCTATCATAGTATGTTACTTCAGAGTTGACTTTTCGATATGCCACCCAATGCGTCCCTACCCCCGATGCGCTATCCAAATTAACAATGGCTGCTTCATACCGCCTGGGACCGCGTGCAGGTAATGAATCTCGCATATAAACTCCCCTAAAGTGAGGTATCTTTAGTTTTAAGACATAATTTTTCAGATCAACATTTGATAGCGGTCTACGAAGTAGGGATTCAATTAGTTTTTTGACATGTTCCTATGGTTCATAAACAATCCCATACCTGAACGATATGGTTTCAGATATAATCCATTTCCTTAGTTTTAAAGTGGCACCTGTTTTTTCGGCATTTTCCTTCTTCACTTCTTTGATGGTGCGAACAATGCCGGCGACGCCACCTGCTAACGAGCCTAAGGCTGACAGACCAGCAAATATTGGTATTAATGGTAATACTCCACCAGTTTTAGGAATAGGAATAATCCTAGGTGTGCGAACTTTTTGTTTACCACCTGCTGCTTTTACTGATTTGCGGGCTGCTGTAACGGCTATTTTCGATGCATTTAGAACATTCATTTTCTTTCCACCACCCCTTAGCAATTCTGCTCGAATTGGTCTTCGAACAGCAGAACCGAAAGCAACTTTCTGCGTACGCACACGCTTTCCAACACGTCGCTTACCAGCTCGTCGCTTCCTCTTGGTAATTTTTGATCTACGACCCTTTATTTTGCTTGATGACACACCCATACCAAAACGTTGCTTTGTTTTCATAATGTTTGTTACCAACCACGCAGCACTCTTTTCACCAACGCTAGCGTCTGCAGATTTCACTCGTTTCCAAGCACTTTGTTCCAACTCGTAATCTGCTTGGTGCCGCTCACTTAAATTGTCTCTATTACGTAAGTAAGCTAAATCGTGCTTCTTACACGCCACGTCCAAAGGATTAATTCCTTGATCACCTCTTTTCACACGTTTAATTACTTTTGTTCCGGGACCGCAATACTGATAACCGGGGATATGCAGCTCCACCGGCAGGTTATTAATTAAGGAATTAACAATTCCTTTTCCAGTCTTAGTCTGTAAACGAGACGATCTACTTCGTCCGGTGATCAGCATCTGAATGACCATTTAAGAGAAAAGTTTGCTATAAAGTAGTACCTATTTTATCAATAAAGTATTGATTTTATAAATATGCGGATAGTACATTTGAAACAAAAATTCCCCATCGATAATCTCGATGAAAAAGTTGGGTGTGGAGATGAACAGAAATTGTTAAGGAAACATGGTCCTTTGCTTCCATCCTCTGTTCGTGGAATAATAATTGGACCTTCGAATTGTGGCAAAACCAATGTTATGATTTCACTACTTACTCACCCCTTGGGTCTACGTTTTGAAAATGTTTATATCAACTCCAAATCCCTACATCAACCAAAATACGAATATTTGAGGAAAATTCTTACACCCATCAAGGGCCTTGGTTACTATGCATTCAGTGATGCTTGCAATATTGTGGAACCATCGGACGAAAAGCCTAATTAGATATTTATATTTGATGATGTTATGTGTGAAAAACAGGATGTCATAAGATCTTATTTTTGTATAGGACGTCAAAAAAATGTAGATGCATTTTATTTAGCTCAAACATATTCACGAGTTCCTAAACAGCTCGTGCGAGATAATGCCAACTTTATTATCATGTTTAAACAAGATGAAATGAATATGAGACACGTATTTTCCGATCATGTATCACCCGACCTAAATTTTACACAATTTCAAGAAATGTGCTCGAAATGTTGGGATAATAAATATGGACTCTTGGTTATCGATAAAGATAGTGATGTGAATTCGGGAAGATATCGCAAGGGACTTGATAGCTATATATTTGTTTAACAATGATGAAGGCATTCATTTCATTGCTGTTCGGTAGTTTGTCAACACCATGAATGAAGAAATTGACTTAAAACGGAAACTAGTGGAAACTACCAATGCTGTCCAAAAAAATTGAAACAATTTAAGGCGGCGAAGACACAAAGTGCGCTCGACTTGGATAAATTTTACGAACCAATCACTAAACCACTAACATCTATATATAATGTAGTAAAGCAACGCAAGCAGCAGCAACCCAAAACCCAAGGAAAGCAATATATTCGTAGTACGAGCACAATGGAGGAGCCTGAAAAAATATCCGATCACATATCATCATTTCAATCGTCTACACCGCGGATAAGCCGAAAAGCTCACATCGATACAACACCAAAAAGTAATACCAATGTTACATTGTTTGAGACACCTTCCCCTTCATGTTATACAAGTTCACCACCGCTCGACAAGATTTAAGCGTACTTAAATGGATTAAAAAATAAACCATCCCAATACGATACCATTTATGGTGTACATTTCGGTAAAAAACCGAATCACCTTAAAAGATATATTGGTAACCTAGAAGTGCGTTTTCCAAATGGCAAAATTAGTTTATATAAAAACGGAAAAATTGTTGCTGTATTTGATGGAACGCCTCAACTTTACGATTTGATTTTTTTAAGAAATCCACCTTTCCTAACACACCACGATGAAATCGATAATGGTGTGCTAAAGAACTACATGGATATTTTAGAACTAACTAGTGCAGAATATGAAAGTTATGACAAAAATAAGAGTCTACGAGAAACCAGATTAATGAAATATTTGTATATTATAAAACCCCTACTGATGCCGGACACCAAATCAGGTGGTGCTGTTGTAAAAAATAACATCGCTAAAAAAATAAAAATACCCAACAAAAAACTATTTTCTTCCAAATCACCTCGATACATTTATTGGAATAAACCAAAGGAGTTGGTTGATCGCTTAAGATTGCTGTGGTGTTCAAAAGTGGTTGGTAATACTGGGCATGGCAATGAGATTATGTCAATTGTTGAGGAACTTCATGAAGAACAAATATTATATTAAATTATGTACCTTGTTTCCTTTGCTTAGTGTCTAATGAGACGTGTTCGCTTCGCTACAAAATATGGAGGCAAGCAGGGGAAATATTGAAATTGTTAATGAACTGCACCGGACTGCTAGAAAAAACTTTATTAGAAAGCGGACGATTATTAAAGAATACAAGGATTTATGGCAAATATATTTAGCTGAAATGCAATAATATGCTGATGAAAACGATGGTTATCCTTGTATGTATCTATTGTTACTCCAAATTTGTGTACACCAGAGCAATCAAAGACAAGACCGGTGCTGAAGTGACCAATGCAACGAAGAGTATAATTGAGGAGGCATCATATACACCAGACAATTTACAAAGTGATCATGGAAAAGAATTCTATAATAGTCGTTTTGAAACACTTATGAAAAAATTTAATATAAATTATTATTCTACATTCAGCACGAAAAAGGCAGCAATTGTTGAACGTGTTATAAGAACTTTGAAGAGTGCATTATACAAACAATTTTCGACTAGAGGTTCCTACCGGTTGGTGGAACTATTACCATCAGTAACAAGCGTCTATAATAACACAATGCATCGCACCATCGGCATGAAGCCCAAAAATGTGTTAGAAGATACCCAAATTAGGGCATACGATTATTTAAAGGTTAGACAGAAGAAATATAAATTCCATCTGGGTGATATAGTTCGCATCAGTAAATACAAATCCATATTCGAAAAGAGGTATACACCTTCATGGTCAACAGAACTCTTCAAAATAGTAAAAAGCAACATCACAAACTTACATACTGGAATCATTAGAAGGTAAACCGATTAAAGGTTGTTTCTATGAAGCTGAACTACAAAAGACAACCAACTCAAACGTATATCTTGTTGAAAAAAATCTTAGAAAACGTCAGAAAAATCACATCGATCAATTGTTTGTAAAATGGTTGGGTTTCCCTAATCAATTTAATTCTTGGATAGATAAGTCTGATATTGTTTAAGTACTTAATGTAGTTTATAAAATATTTTTCCAGAAAATAGATAGCACTTATTGTAAAATTAGCACATGTATCTTTTATTTTAATATTTCCCTTCCCAGATTGGTTTAAATAATAAGATAAATAAACAATCAAATCGGTTTGTTATCATAAAAGCATTACAATAAATACCTTACGAACTAAACTTAGGTAATTGTTGTAGCAATACAATTACCAAAGTATTTTGTTACTTTTTCCTTCTATTTATCATGATAAAACCTTCTGTCTACTTTCCGAATGTAAATTCTGGATGAAAATTTCTATCAACTTTTTCTTTATTTTTCTGTACTTTCTCCTTTAAGTGATTTATTTCTTCATTCAATACCGCGAATTTCCGAGAAATATCTGTATTCAATCCTATGATTTTTCGCTCACAAAATTGTATAACATCCTTACTAATTTCGTCAGCAACTTGTATGCGCAGATCTGATAATTTCTTAACAATTATGTATACGCAGGAGATCACGTTGAGTGAGAACATATTCTTGAGTAGCAGCATCATTTAGTTTTTTAGGTGATGCAACATTCTCTAGGGATTTTCCTTGCATATCATACTGATCATCAAGAGTAAGCCTGAATCCATTTCCAGGTGGTCCACGTATAGATCGACCGTTTCCATTAAATTTCTTACGCCAAAATTTATCAATTGTGTTGTTAACACGACCCATTACAACTTCTCACTAACTTTTTTTTTATAAAGTCTGTGCGTTTTAAGAAGTCCGATATCGGATTAAATCACCAAGGGATGTTATCGCTTTTAAAACAGTAAGTCGGTTAAGTTACAATATCTTCGCACCTTCGCTATACTTGATCACACCGAACATCCCACTGGTTTACTGTATTCTATTACTGGGCGAAATCAGAGGTTTCAAAACAAAATTATCTTAGAATTACGCGTTGAGCATAAATAATATTTAAATAGATAATCAAATTATTTTGCTATTATTATAGTTACATCTATATAATAATCGCTATTTTCCAAGAACCAATTAAAATTTGCTCAAGTGCGGGATGGTTAAATATGTTAAAGATTTTGTCAGGTATATACTTTTCCGATAATGACATTATTTTGGGATTATTATAATTAAATCTTCATAATAATTACTATTTTCCAAGAAATAATTAAAATTTGCTGAAGTGCGGGATGGTATGTTCTACTTTATTTTAAATAAGTAGTTGTGCTTTTCACTTTTAGTTTGTTTATCATTGTGTGTGAATTAAAATCAGTTATTAAGCAAAGTTATGGAAAATGTTCAGCAAGGTGGCACATCGCCTAGAAGGCATTTATCTCCAGGTGAACGCCGTTTGGTATTACAAGTGGAACGTTATTTTACTTTAGAAAAAGATAACTCGGGCCCGTTAGAGTCTGTTTTGGCAGTGCAAAAACGAACGTCTGATGCTTGCGGCATTTTAGAGAAGACCTTAAGAAGACTTCGAAAAAAGAGTGAAGAGGATTTGGACAGACCATATAAAAGGGTTCGACTCCATTCAAAAACCTTGGATTTATCCCAAGGGATAAAACTCTCTATTAGGAATATTGCTTATGATATGTATAAAGCCAAGGAATATGTTACTCTCAAAGCTATTCTTGAAAAGATAAAGCAGAAAAACTTTGCGATATTGGAACTAACAGTTTGTCCATCATCTTAAAACATATGGGTTTCAAATATAAAAAAACGAACAACAGAAAACTGCTTTGCGAGCTCTCCAATTTTGTTTCGAAAAGATGGCAATTTTTAAGGGATTATTAAAACAACAAAAAATCGGAATTGTCAAGACAAGTTGTTTTTCTTGACGAAACATGGGTACTTGCAAACGGAACTTCAACAAAAACGTCTTGGCAGGATGACTCAACTAATTTGTATAATTTGTCTGAATACTACAAAAGCTAAAAAATTATTATTTTTCTTTACCTAAACTAATTTTTTATTTACTTTAAATTATTTTATTTAGAAAATGTAATTCATTAACATCCAAAATTACTTTCAATATAATTTATTGTTTGAGAGCCACCGACATAATGCTCAAGAGGTTTTATGGTTTAGCGGACTTCTTAAAACGCACAGACTTTAGCTAGTTCATACCAAGTCTTCAACTTTCACATATTACTGTATCACATTATAGGTTGTACTCATCAGTTTGAGACAACATACATCGCTTTTAAACTGGATGTTAGTATACCCTGATGATGAGTGCTTAAGCATTCGAATCATGTTGAGAACTTAAAATTTACTTAACATTAAACTGTGGAGGAAGACTGCATTGTTTCATTTACATATTACTTATTTCATTGAGAGCTGATTGAGCAATAATCTCTGAAACATAATTACATATATCTTTTGACAGATATGATACCGTCTCTTTTTTTCTATTCCCATGTCTATCAAAGTGATCCGAAAGTAATGGATCGAATTTTGCAATAATATAATTTCCATTGTTATGAGATCCAAAACTTTTAACATTACTACGAAACGTCAAACCACGGGTGGCGAGAAATTTGATTGCAGCTACGACCCGTAAAATAAAATGGCTTTCCAATTATGCTTTTCAACCAAATACCGTTTGTGTATTCCCGTATCAATTTTTCGTGCAATTAACATCGTTATATTATGTTTACGTTCAAGGCTTTGTTCATGCTTAGAAATGCGAAAAGGATTATTCCAATCGTTAAAACCATCAGTAAATAAATTTCCACAGTTTGAAAATAATTTGCTAGGCATGCAGTAAATCTTGCCAGCGATATTTCAATATAAGCACGTCTTATTTGTTTGACCTCCATTTATATGAGACCTATAAAACATATGTTCTTTCTCAAAAATCTGTGTCGCTCGAAGCACCCTAACCTGAATGATGTACGGGTGGGCTTCAGTGACTCGTTGTGTATTTCTACCGTGCACAGCTCTGGGCGGAATTAAGGGGGAATATCAATTGATCACATGCCATAAAAATATTTTTGAAAGAGGCTTACGTCGCCGATATTCAAGGCTTCTTAGGTTGTTTGTCAGATCATGGTCACCGATCCAGCGTATTACTCTTTTTTGAATAGAATCCAGCAATGTCAGGGTATGTTTCGGAGCCGCAAATACCTAAGCAATATTCGAGTGACGATCGAATTTAGATTTCATAGAGCTTCAGAAGCTGTTGGGGTGTATAGACGTTCCTGGTTAGAAGAAGTAGCCCAAGCTTCTGCGAGGCTGCCTTATTAATGGTCACAAAGTGACTATGCTCAGGGAAATTGCCCAAGGGAATCGAGTGTCTCGCAATTACTATATCCGGTTCTTCGACACTAACTTAATTGAAAAAACTGCTGCCTGAGTTTCTTTAGCGTGAAATGGAAGTTAAGTATGAGTTGAGTGAGGCTAGAGCTGATGATAAAGATGCAGCTTCGCGACCTTACTCGTCTCCTGTATTTGAGTATTTTAGTCAGAAATATGACAACTTCGGAATTGGGATGGCGGGTTTGCAAAAAATAAATGACTAGAGAGTCAAGTATCTGTAATAGGTATCGCTTGCTGGCCGGTAAAGTCAGCAAATAAGCTTAGTAATTATCTGGGTTAATATTTTAAACCATTGTACATGGCAGTCCTTCGTCTCAAGTATCCCCTCTCATTTACAAGAAAGTAGCGCATAAATCGACGATGGAAGTAGTATTTAGGATATAAATAGCTGATCGTACTTATCGATGATCTGGCCTTTGTTTCGGATACTATACGTACATGAGGTTTTGGAGGGTTGTAAACGTTGATGGACCGCTGGATGTTTCAGTTCTTATATTGGAGAACTTAATTTGGAAGTTGCTTATTTTGTGTCATTTAACAACTCCCGGTGTAACACCATTTCCATTGTACAAAGTTTCGAGTTTACCTCCGGAGCAATCTGATCTTGAAACCATCATCATAGCGTTATTTACATTTCCCACCCTGAATATTAAAGGCATTGCCACAGCAACAAGACGCTAAAGCAAAAAGCAATTTTGCGCCACCTAAGCGGGTATTTTACCGGACGATATGTGTTGAGCCATCATCTACCATGTAAATTTAATGTGACATAAAATATTCGTTACATTTTTACAATTTCATTTTTGTTTCAATGCCTACTTGCTACATTATTACAGTTATTGTAATTTAAAGCATACTTGTTATTTTGATTCTGAATAATTATGCCCGAATAAACAGACTTGAATCAAGTTGTGAGGCGGATAATATTAGATAATATTTATTATTGTATTACATATTTTTCACACTGGCTTAGTGATCATTATTCCATCATTGAAACGTAGCGGCATATAAGTTATTCGTTTTTCACAATGCTTTGTTAATATCTTCAGTTACAAGTTATATTGACGTCCGGTTTTGACTAAATTATGCCAAATTTCGTTCTTTTTTTCACAATGGCAAATCTAATATATTCTTTTATTTATAATTTCAAAGAAAAACAGCAAATTTCGTTGAACTCTCAATTAGCCCCTCTAGCGGCTACCGCTAGAACTAAATAGACAGAAATTATAATGGAAATGATAAAACAATTAAAGCTCTTTCTAACGAGACCAATATTTCGTAACCTTAATCGCAGTTACTAATTTCTTTATAAACAAATTCTCCCCACACCACGCTATGTCACTAGCTTAAGCAATAAGTGCGGAACCCAAATTGCTAGAAATTTTCCCGACATTCTTACACATATACTTTTAATCTTAACTGGACATATATAAATACCCTCCGTTTCCTAGTTGGCCATTAGTTTTAAGCCCTCTAGCTGCTAACTGGTAAGCTTAAAAATAGTTTACGGCAATTTCTTTTGGCGCTTTTCATATGAAAAGTGTTTACCAAAAACTGGAAGCTCATTTGACCACCCTGTACCACACTTTACTTACACATTGTTTTTTTTAGTTTTATTAATAAGCTGAACAATTATACAAGAAATATTATGTTAACGAACTATTCTACGTATTCACTACCTTTGGCAGCAAGTATGATATTACTCGTAACTGTAAGTATTATGTAGGTACCTACAATCATGATACTAATACAAGGGTATGTTCTTATGCCTGACTCGTCTATGCTAGTTCGAGCAAGGCCAGTTTAGCGCGACCGTGTATCTTTGCCGCCTTGAATTTAAAACTACGTTTTCAATTAATCATTTTTTTTTTATGATAAGGCACATCACTGCAGGATTAATCCTTTAAGGCGCTCTGTGAGCGCTGGGTGCACAAGAAATGATTCGCGTTGTTCAAGACATATGACTATCCAAATTGACGCCCAATATATGAATTGATGAAGTCAAGAGAATCGAGTGTCCCATCATGACTATATCCGGTTCTTCAATATTAACTTTTTTAGAAACAAGTGCCGCCTGGGTTTTCTTAGCGTTAAATTGTACTTAGTTACTGCCACCCCAAGACAGAATTTTTTGTTGAGATGTGAGACCTATTGCAGCCTATAGCGACGTGCATTGTCAGTCGATGTTCGAGCTTCCAAAGTAGAAGATGAAACAAGTGTGCTGTCATCAGCGAAGCTATACGGGGTGTTTTAGAAGAACGGTACGTTACTTAAGGGAGTGATTCCTTATGATGTTTTCAGAGAAAAAGTTCATATGAACATGTGTCCGGTGTTGCCCCGTTTTTGATATACAGGGCGTTAAAGTTTTAAAAAAAGAATCCGTTGCAATCGTGCGTTTTATCATTTCAACATTTGCTTTGATTAACTGTTGCATTTTGTTTTGTATCATTATTTAAAAAAATAATTCAATTTTTAAATTAAATGTTTTAATTAACTTTGAAATACATAGGTATTTTTTATGTACCGGGTGTTCAAATAAGAAAGGACGCCGGCTATATCTCAGGAACCATTAGTCCCAGAGCTTTCAGGTAAAAATTTTTCGGACAAAATAGGCCATAAAAAATTGCTGGAAATAATTTTTAAATTTTATAGTCGTCCGCTAGGGGGCGCAACGAACACTTGAAATCATCATTTTGCGCTTATTTCCAAAAAGAAACATGCCTGGGTCATGGAAATACGCCCTGGAACTTCACCTTTAACACACAACTGTCACCACCTTGTCATTACAATTCTATTATACTATATATTCTCATTATTTTATATATTCCGGCTTAATTTATAATCACGTTCTCACTTTACAGTTCTAGTTTAATCTCACGTTTATTTGGCTTCGCTAACATTTAACTTTTAAAAGCGGTACCATATATCAAATATCTATATTTTTAATCCTGCCTCTTCGGTTTGTAATGATATAATGTAAGGTGTAATAATAATTAAATAAAATTCCCTTTTAGTTAACATTCACATTCAGTATTACCCCGTAAATTTGATTAATGCTGGAGCCTTCTTTATTTTTAGTCGATTCGATGACTTATTTGGAGTAAAAAAATATGTTAATCATATTTCTAAATAGACTATAGAGTTTAGTTGGTGTTTTCGTTGAATCCGTGACGTTTTCTGTTACATGTTGATAAAAACTTATCTAATTGACAACAATAATTATTATTGCTAATTAACATTCTTTTTTACCAACAAAACTATATACAGGGTGTTAGTGAATAAGTGCGACAAACTCCAGGGGGTGATTCTACATGAAAAAATAATGATAGTTTGCTATATAACTTTTGTCCGCAAATGCTTTGATTTCCGAGATACAGGGTGTTAAAGTTTTTATTAAAAAGTGACGACTTATTTATTGCTCTGAAACCCATCGAGATATGCAAATGAGATTTGGTAGGTTTTAAGGGGTAGTTCTTGCGCATTTTCTGACATGCAATTAAGAATTTTACGTTTATCATTGGCGCGCATAAGGGTAATATTCTCAATTTTTTTAAAGAAAAAAATTATACGCCACTGAGATATATCAAACTAAAAACAGTTTTTGAATTTCTCATTCAATTTGTGACAAAAAATCTCTCTTGCCTTTTTTTCGTATTGGGCGCCGTTTTTATGCAAAAAAATAATAGTATATTATTAACCAAGGTTTAGACAGCCATCATTATTGCCCGAGCGGCAAGTTTAAATCACGAGGAGCGAAGCGACGAGGGATTTAAGACGCGAGGGCTATAAGCTGTCTAAACCGTGGTTAATATAATATTTTTCCACTACAACAAACTTTTATCAGACATTTATCTTTATAGTATTATTAATTATAAAAGATTATAGGTAGGTATAAGTATATTTTTTAATCAAGTTACCTGCGCTTTGGAATTGGCAAAATATGTTGTTGTTTTGTCAGGTGGCTTTGTGAATGTCAATTTTTGTTCATTTATGTAATCAGATTTCACGAGTTTTCCGTTTTTTTAAAAAATGAGCGAAGAAAATGTTAGTGATTATTATGTGTACACCTCCAGAATTAAGGATGGAAGCAGAAAAAATGTTGATTGTATCGATATTTTACATATCAAGCATCTCTAAAAATCTAATATGTATTGATAATTATCTGGTTGCCCAACTGTTTAAAATGTTTATGAATTCATGTTGTAGAATTAAAAAATCAAGTTACCTGCGTTCAAATAGATTCTTGAATATCGGTCAATAATGGATTTCAATGCCTTATTATTGACCATGGTCAATAACAACTTATAAGGTAGAGAAAGACGATTTCTAACGTTAATAATCGGTCAATAATGGCGATGTTATAGGTTAGTAGTGGAAAAAACATCTTGACGCGTATTTTTCATTTCTTTAATACATCATCTAGTAGGCTACTGTCAACATTCTGTTAAATACGAATATTTCAACGAAATGTCAAATTATTAGAGTTTCTTCATTTTTAAGCTTTTAGTTTGGTATATCATTAATGTTAATAAGTAATTAATTTTTCTTTTATCGAAAATAATGGAAAATTATACAAATGCGGAATTGTCAGACATGCATTTTGTCTATGGTCGACGTAATGGAAATGGTCGGCAAGCTCGACGATTGTATGCTGAGTTGTATCCAGGACGTAGAGTACCCCATTACACAATATTTGCTCGTCTGCACCAACGTGTGCGCGAAAATGGTAAAAAGTTTGTCGCACTTATTCACTAATACCCTGTATATATATATATATATATAACAAAAAATCCTTTTAGTAAAGGTTAAGTTAAACGTCCGTCCATTTGTAGTAATTGTTTTGCGTGTTTTATTAGAAAATTTATCTAACGCTCAGCTGTATATATTTGGTTTTTGTAGTATTATCTCCAAAATCTTCCACGTACTTATTACTGTATTTTACTTTGAACGTGTGATAGAATTGTTCTAAGGAATCATTAGGTTAGAGAGGAACGTGGTAGCGTTATGACCGATATTCATAGAACGAACAATCTGTAGCATTAATATGAAATGTATGTTCTATATCAATGCTAATAATCTAGGCAAAACCACTCTGAAAGTTCTTGAAGACAATCAGTTGTCCAGTAGAATGATTACTCAATAAATCAGTTTAGTATGGTTGTTAGAGTATTACTCTAACTTGCTAATCTGAACTTATGTACAAAATAGTTGACCTGTCTCGCAGTTGGAAAATGATCGGCGATGTTCCTAAAGTTTGGGCAGAAATGCGAATAACCTCACTATTCACGTTCGCAGATTTATAACAAACAACTGATAAGTATGCCTATAAGACGGATCTCACTTTTTCAGCAGATTGGTTAATTAATATACAATTATTAAAAGAATAAAACTCCTCTTTTCACACAACACTTAAATCTATTCAACAAGAAATATATATAAAAAATATATAAAATACCATTGTTCACAATATGGTAGATAAGAAGGAAGAAGAACTAAATCTAAGGTTCACAAGTCAAACGGATTAACAATAATAATAATACATATGAGAAATCCAATTGGACATTGATTTATTTAAGCTGTTCTTCAGGTACTCTGAATAACCGACATGCTTCAATTCGATAATCTTAGAAACCATACCATTAAAGTATATTTTAAAGAAGTAATATAGATGTGCTTCTTGTGCAGGAGACATGGCTTATGGGAGAGAGGTTTTCGTTTTCGAGCTACACGGTATTAAGCAACGATCGCCTAAATAGACTAAGGGGGAGGGGCACCATGATCCAAGAAGTACATCTCGGCTCAAGTTGTGTCAGGTCCTGATAACTGTCCCCACATTGAGGGGACATTCATTTTGTATAAATTTAAAAAATAATCAACGCGCTTCAGTTTACTGTAGTCCTTCGGTAAGTTTCTCGAGCAACTGTCTCAGAAAATTTTTCAGCAATAATAATAGGACAATTATGGAGGGCGACCTCAATGCTAAGCATACAATTTGGGGTTGCAGAGTCAAAGTCACAAATTCTCGAGGTAGCATGAGTATTCGGAAGCGTTAAACAATCACATTCTGCCGCCGGAAGAACATACTCACATGTTTTGGCGTGGTCTCCCGGAAATAATGGACATTCTCGTGATAAAGAATTCTGTTCAGTTATTTCAGCCGTCATCTGTGATCTTAACTCTGATCATGTGCCGATTGTAATAGAGTTAACAATCCAATAAGGCCGAGATTTTATATTAGGACCACTAGAAACTGGCCTAGATATAAAGGCTTACTCAAAAAACGTCGAGCCTCTGCAGCTACTTCACAACCCGGGAGGCATTAAGAACGCGGTAAGCAAGATAACAGATTTTATAAATGCGGCACTGGCCCAATCATCGATTACAAAAATGTCCCTATATTTAAAATACGTTGTTCTAACTATTGAGATTAAACAACGCAATAAAGTCAAAAACAGGCTCAACAACAGAGCAACTGGTGACGCTCGAATCAAAGCGAATTCAAATCATGAGGCCGAAGCAATTAAGCTTATGTTAATTGAACGGTATACAAACTTGATGGACGACAAAGTTTAGAGTCGGACAATTAAGGATTACTCCACATACAAAATTACTAGAACTCTGATAAGAAGTTCGAGGGCCTCGATGTCCCACCTAAAAGATGAGGATACGAGACTAATACTAACACATGCCCAAGACAAAGCTGAATTGCTCGCGAACAAGCTTTGCGAGCAATTGAGTGAGAATCCCTCAAACGATCTGCTACGAGATAAAAGGGTTTCCAGAACAACACAAATTTACAAAGTCATTGATCACCCTCTGCAAAACATCCCGGAAGTAACGCTAGTGGAAGTGAAGACATTGGTAGGATATCTCGACATTAGGAAAGCTCCGGTTTTTTACAGCATGAAAGACGCGGTGTTGCGAAACCTACCCGACAGAGCTTTGTGAAATGAAGTAAGCTTATCCCAGGCTATTATTAAAGAAGGTCATTTCCCGTGCACCTGGAAAAGAGCAAAAGGGCGAAAACCCTACTGTGCCCTCAAGTAACAGGCCCACTGGTCTATTGTCAAGCTTGGGAATCATAGAAAAATTGATATTAGCTCGAATCAGTAGCTTTGTATTCGATCGCGACGTTTTGCCTTATGCAGAGTTCGACTATAGAAGTGAACATTGCACAGTTAGGCAGACAACGAGACTTACGTCCAACATTATGAAGGACTTCAATAGAAGGCACACATGGGGGTGGTCTTCTTTGACGTTAGCAAAGCTTTTGACAAGGTCTGTCATTACGGTATTTTACTGAAATTAATAAGACTTGGAGCTCCGAACTACCTCATCAAGGTAGTGAGCTGTTTTCTGGAAAACAGAAGTTTTGCAGTGTCATAGGAGAACGCACTTTCTTTGATTAAACGCATCAGGACGGAAGTGCCGCAGGCTCACCTCTCTCTCCGATGTTGTATATCATTTAGACACATGATTTGATGATTCCCCGCGATAGACACACGCAACTCTATTTATTTGCTGACGACGCTGCAATAAGGTTAACTTCTAAGCAACTATGGCTAGTTGTCACCCGTGTGTAGCGCCATATAATCCAACTGGAAAAATGGCTTTCAGACTGGAAGATTCGGTTAAATCCTTCCAAGATAAAAGCCATATTTTTCTCCAAAAGTTGCGTCAGAAGGCCTGAAACGAGGCTCAGAGTCGGTAGGGTTCATGGTGCCAGGAAGTAAAATATCTAAGACTTATATTGGATCAAAGGCTGATTTGGATGTTAAATTCAATTAATAGGATCTGGAGATAATAACAGACTATTATAGACGCACGGCCATTTCGATTAATGCACTTATAACAAACTCACACATTACAGCCAGACCAAATTCTACTTACAAACTACCGAAAGACTGGCTCCCTATTAATCGCAATCAACAGTAGAAATAATAGAGAAAACCACCCTCGCCAAGAATAGACGTACGACAAGGCGCCATGTATGCAGTTTTAAAAGTTTCCAGGCCACACACACAGAACTTTTAAGCAGAAATACCTAATACGTAACGAAGATACAAAGGATGTCAAAAGTTTTTACCTAACGTAAAAACGCAGTCAAGATGTCATGTAATAATAACCCAAATTATTGAAAAAGAGCTTAAAAAGAAATTCAGAATTATTTTTTCCCAATTCTCTAACATTAAAAAATGAATAACTGATAATTAACTCTATACAGAGAAAGAGAGGTCACTTTACAAGAGTATTGTTTAAGAAAAAAGTGCCGCTCGAAGCCTTTGGTATTTGCTTTATAGCTTTAGTGACACTCTTCTAAGATATTTAAAATAAACTGTTATCCTTTTTACACCAATAATACGACGCCAGTGTAACGTTTTCCCTAAAATATTCTTGGGTGCCAGTATTCACCTTAGGATAACCTAAAAGATACTGCGACAAAGCAACCTATCCACCCTTACTCTGGCAACCCTATGCCCTGGAGAATGTACTTCAGACAACCGATCCTAAAAATTACCTATGTTGTGCTGCCTGAAAACTCACCCCTTAGCTAGCTCAACTCAGGGTAGGTTTGCTATTTTGTTTCTATATTGAGCAGTCTAGCACTCTTATATAAGTAAGTTAAAGTCAAATCCTGAAGGCGCCACCTTAGTTTTATTTTACTTAAAAGCCTTTAAATGTTCTAGTGTTTGACCTCAGAGGAAAACAAACTAGGAAAAAAGAAACAAATATGTCACAATCAGTTTACAATAGCTTCTTATAAGTTCTCGTTCACAAAGTCGCTGTCTTTTAAATAAAAGTCAAATTTTAGCAGAGGCCAATACAGATATTTATTCTTAAAGTCGTGTTAAGCTCTTGGCTACTTGGCTTTATAAATGCAAGCTCCTCTTACTTTGGTGGACAATAGGTACTTAAAGTTAAAAGATAGATAAGTGAAATGTAATAACAAAATGATAGTATTTGGTTTGACATAAAAGTTCTCAAAGTTCAAATTACAAAGTTATCATCAAAAGAATAAGTAGAAGTCAAACCCTGTTTGACAGGGTCTTGCATAAGACGGAAACTGTCAGACCTACACCGTAAAAACGACTGTTTAGTCTAGTCTGGCAGCCACATAGACCTATATCCAGGACATTGCCTCAGACTTGGAATTTCCGCAAGGTCTGTGCAAGAACCTCTCACAACTAACTAAGTTTACCATAAGAGCATTCTTAAAGTACAATACAAAATCTTACAAGTACCTGTGGTTACTCGATAAGCATACTAGCCACTCGGGTGTAGATAAGTTAAAATGTTAAAGTTACAAGTGTTAAATTTAGAAGAAAGAAATGGCCTTTAGCCGGGAAACCAAAACATTTACTTTATAATAATAAATTGTAACTATTTTTACAACGAAATTAGCTGTACCAGACTACCTAACGTTTTAAACTACTAGAGACTCTTGTGACGTCTTAACGCTATATAGACATACGCTACACGTTTACAACGCACAAGTTCTGTACATATCATGGGCGCAAAACTTTATTTAAATACTAAATGTTACTTAGCTGAAACTTTATGTGCTAGCCATATCTCATGAAGACTCGATCTTCAGTGGAACACACATGGTCTCTCAAACAGCTAACGTAGATACTGCTACATTGCTACTCTCCAATAATTCCAATAGTACACGGCAACTGGCACTTTCCGCGTCCAGGCAGTTCCAACAAATGAAAACTAGTACTCTAGTTTGAACTCGGACTTTTAGCCCGCACCAAAAAAAAACCCTAAAATCGAATTTTAAATATACAACGTGAAAGAGAAAACTTTCGTAAAACCCATCGAGGGTAATTCGGATACTGAAGTTTAAACCTACCTCAAATAACTAACGAGGGTTCCAATCTACAGAATGGCATCTAGGACTGCTTGTTGAAGTTGATGGCAAAGCATTTTAAATCGGCATTCCGCCCAAAGAATAGGCAAACTACAAAGCTATATCCTTTTTAAGAAATTTGTGGATGTTTTATTTGCACTACATAGCCTTCCCTGTCCAAGAAACTAAACTTAGGGAGCTACTTCCACAAACGTGCTTTAACTTCCAGTGTCCATTGTCGAAAGGGCTGATAACATTCCCTCTTCAACGTACATAGATACCAAAACAAATCGTCGAGAAAAATCAGTCAACCCTATTTATGAAAACTTACCTCTTTTAATAACCAAAACCTTGACTACCCGCGTCAATCAATCACGAGCGCAAAAATTATACAAAATTAAGTAGACGTGGTCGTGAAAATGTACAGTACTGTCAGTCTCACACTGACCTGCGTAACAAATTTTGATTTTTCTTAAAACCGCTGATTTACAACAGCCGAGACATTTAAGTTACATCTCAAATACAAGGTTAAGATTGAAAAGTTCACAAATTACTAATTAACTAAAACAAGGATTTGAAACAAGACCTGTCTGCAAGTAGTATGAAACAAAGAACAGAAGAAATCAATCCACTTGGCTATGTCTTACAAGATACAAAACATTTCTGGAATATAAACATCAACAAAGGTTTCAAACTAAACATAGTGAACTATTGACTATCAACAGGTAATTAAATTATTAATTAATGTCTGAGGTGAGAGTCTACATAATTGGTCCTCTTACCGATGAACATTCCCAAAAACCATTTAACCTCAAAATGGGATGGTTGTCATACATTTGCGATAGGTGTCGATATAATAGGGCTCTACCTTTAGTTTTGGAAGAGTGACCGATAGAGTGCTCACCTTATACAGTATTATTTGTTATTTTTTTAAGTAGGATAAGAAAAGGCATTCCAGACTTTGTACAAGTAGGCATGGCCGGAGTTGAGCGTGGGAACTTTTTGATGACCGTGGGAAAATTTTGTTGACCGTGGGAAAGACCACCCATGGTGCTATCCCTTTGATGCCGACAACAGGTGTGATAACCGTGGAAAAGACCCGTTGATGGCCGTGTGGGCGGAAGGGTGAAGCCTACGTGTGTATGTCATGTTTTGACGAAGATGTCATTGGTGACTGTGGGAAAGACTGCGTTATCCTGCCTGCCTGCCTGCCTGCCTATAATGTCTCGTGGCTCCTAATATCATAAAACCAAGTATTTTTAAAGGCTTGAAGTGCCACGGTATAGTGTTTATAGAAGTTTTAATGAAATCAATTAACTTTTTTAGCGAAATGTATAACAGAATAAAAAGAGTGTCCTATGACTGCATAAGAATGCTTCATAGCTAAGCAGCCTGCTTTGGATACAGGGGTTACAACTTCGCTCCACACTCTTACTATCCTCCTCAAAAGCGAGAGAGAACGTCAATAGGTTCTAATATATTCTTTTATACATTTAGAGCAGCATGATAGCTAAATATAAGAGGAAACCGTAATAAGTAAATTTTCTATATAATATTGTAGCAATATTGCATCTGACTAATCCAAGAAATTAGGGTAAATATACGCGTGGCCAAATTTTGAGTAGGAAAAATAGATAAATATTGAGAAAATCAATGTGAGAGTGAGTTTTCTGCAATATTTTATCAATCAGGCGTATTAATAACTCGTAATAAAACTAAGGGTACAATATTATAGGTTTTAAAGACGTTTTCATTCATAATTCAATAGTTAAATACTTTTCCCAGTGAGCTGTATAACGGAATAAAAAGAATGTCCTAAGACATCGTAAGATTGCTTCGTAGCTTAGCAGCCTGCTTTGGACACAGGTCTTACAACTTCGTTCCACAATCCTACTGTCCTCCAAGCGAGAGAGGATGTCAGTAGGGACTTATATATTCCGCTATACATTCACAGCAGCAAGATCGCTAAATATAACAAGAAACCATAAGAAGTAAATTTCCAGTAATATTGTAGCAATAATGTCTCGTGGCTCATATGAAACCAAGTATATAATGGCTTGAAGTGACACGGTATAGTGTTTATAGAAGTTTTAATGAAATCAATTAACTATTTTAGCGAAATGTATAACAGAATAAGAAGAGTGTCCTAAGACTGCATAAGATTCCTTCATAGCTTATCAGCCTGCTTTGGACACAGGGGTTACAACTTCGCTCCACACTCTTATTATTCTCTAAGCGAGAGAGGATGTCAATAGGTTCTAATATATTCTTTTATACATTTTACAGGAGCACGATCGCTAAATATAAGAGGAAACCACAAAAAGTAAATTTCCTATAATATTGTAGCAATATTGCACCTTACATATGTTATTAAGTTATACCTCGGGTAAATTTTTAGTAGAAAAAATAGGTACATATTGGGAAAATCAATGTGAGAGTGAGTTTTCTGCAATATTTTATCAATCAGACGTATTAATAACTAATAAAACTAAGCATACAATATTGCAAGGTATGCGCGCGTGGTTGATTTGACGAAGATTTGCCTGTCTGCCTTTCTAATAAATTAAAAATAAAGTTAGTAAATTACGTCATAGCAGACAAAGAAAATAAGAAAAGAATAATAAAAAAAAAGTCAACCCTCGAGCAGGACACTAACTTAATTTATACTACAGACGTTAAACTCTTTCTCTTAAATTAAAAATAGTACAAAATAAAAGCCAAAAATACCATCACACAATCTTTTATTGTTATACCATTAATTACATTTCTACATAAGCATATAACTAGAGTCTAAGTTTTATAAAACCATAAGGTTCTGAACTGCCATCAGTGAGAAATTTTCTCTTTGTCGAATTGGGTTTATAAAGTTTTGTTCCTGTACGGGTTACCACCTCATGTTCTTTGGTTCGTCGTATATTTTTGGAAACAATTGGCACTGGATCCGAGTTCTCGAGAACCATATTTTTTATAGTTTCAAAATTAACTAGTTTAGAGGTTGCATAGTTAAGAGAAATACCTTTAACCTTGCAACGTACTTCTTCAGAATTGGTGTTTGTCGAAAATACTTTGTAGGAATAATTTTTTGGACCACCAGAGACGAAATTAGTTATAAAACTCCCCGGACCATATCCTTCCAATTCATCGGTCATGTCTCCAACAAACTGTCCAGTTATAACATCCGAATCATTATTCTTCAAAACATAAATAACTGAATCGGTGTCATAATATAAATCTCTCTCTCCAAGATGCTCAAGATATGAATACAACTTGAGACGAGCTTGTGCTGTTACGTATGCTGCGATAGCTACATTGACAGTAGGTAGCGGATCATAAGCTTCATCAGTGTGCTCGTACCCAACAATTAGAGTTTTTTCGTTAATAGAAAGAAAGCTATTAACATATATTCCGGGGTTGGTAACTATTGAAAAAAATTCTGCTGGTTCATTAACAATTTTTGTCTTTGGTTGGTTTTCTCGCTGTCCAAATTTTCCCCAGAAGCTGTTAAGCATAAGTTTGGCCAACGATCTTAATCCAGGGTTTTCAATAATCTTGGAATACTCAAGTTTAACATCTTCTCTCTCTAGAAATTCATTTATATACTTATTCTTTTCTTTTTCTGTTGTACATGTTTTCGGCCAGCCACTTGCTTCCTGTTTGATCTTAATAAATGTATTCATCATCGAAGTAAAAAGCCCATCTTCTCCTGTTTCTTTCTTAAAGGTGGTTACATTATACTTCCAGATCTCAAAAATTTCCAACACCTTGTATCCCTTTTCAATAGCTTTAAGTACTTCGTCAATTATCCATGTACCAGTCATAGCTCTTCCTTCATCTGTATGATTACAACTCGTCACAGTTCATCTCTTTTCCACATTTACGACACAACACAAACATTAGTTTATTATTAAATTTTTCGGGGAGTACAGGATGATATAAATCTCTCGGTGGAAGGATCTTGCATCTCATTATACCCTCTATACTGTTAAGATTTAAATTTTTACAATCATCTCCTACGATTATCTCTGGATGTCCTATTGGGAATTTGCCGTATTTACAAATATATGGATAGAGGCTGCAAATATCGACATATTTGATTTTTTCGCCATTCTTAGCTTCATAGTATTCCCAAACATTGCCTGTTCGGCCACCGTAAAAAGCATCTCTCGGGTTTAATGGAGTGGAGATTATTAGAGGGTGTGTCTTGGTGTAAAGCACCATTTCTGGATCATCTTGCCGCATTTGACTAAAGCTACATTCCCACATTTCGTTGACAACATAGCCTAATTCTTTCAATTTTGTAATTTTCGTCAAACTTGCTTCGTAACGTAAATTTAACGTTTGCGTTGGATCATCGAGAAGTGGATCATTTCGACTAAATTTGCAACATTTACGACATCCGTGATAATAACATCCTTGAAATTCAAACACTTCGTTTGTTTCAGCACAATAACCATCCACTTTAGTACCATTCAAAATAACTTCTCTTCCTTTAGCAGCATGCATTATAGATACTTTTCTCTGATGTTCTTCCCAAAGTAACCATTCTACTGCAATTTTACTCTGATTGTCTTTCCACCTGTAGCCATTTTTAGGAATTATGCCAATAGTATTTGGTTTAAAAAAATTTCTTCTATACGCCTTATTGCAGGCTGATGCAATGGTAGTGGCTTCTGTAAAGGGGCACACATTAGTAGTGATCAAAAGTTGCTCTCTAAACTTCAAACAGGCCTCAGTAAGAATTTCAACATCAGATACACAATAGTCCACTAGATCCTTTTGCATATTAAACTGTTCATTTTTGTGTTCTTCATACCATTGCATAAATTTACAGCGATCATCTTCCTTCATAGTGTCTGGAGAGTAATATTCCATAGGAGGTAGTGGTCCAGCATAATTTGCATTTGCATTGGTGTTAAACAAATGTGGAAAATATCCTTTTTTTAAATTGACACTCAAACCAAAAGCCTTAGGAAGTTTAGATAATGCCATTGGAAAATAGTTGAGCGAGTCGATGAATTTAATATTTTCAACCTTCATCATGATGATTTTGGATCCTCTCATTATCAATTCTGGTGTTAAATCTGTTTCGGTCAGTATGTGATTCAGGATAAATTGGTGATCGAAAGCCTGGCCATTATGGGCAATAACAACTAAGTCTTTAAATTGTTTTCTTAGCCGTAACAGATGTTCGATAAATGTTTTTATCACATCTTCCTTTATTATCTTGGTACGAAATCCACATTTTTGGCAGAAATATAATTTAGGTTCATTAATACATGTGTCACAACATTGTTTAGAAACACAGAGATTTGGTCGATGAAGTAAGGAGCCATCCTCTAATACTTCCTCCTGTTGCGTTTCGAGATCATAAAAAACAAATAGCACATCTTCTGTTTTGGGTTTTCCTGTATCTTTCTGAATGTAACAAAGATGATTTTCAGGAACATGAGCATTACATATTTTACAAAAAATTTCTCCACATACATGAGTTCTATTGCTTTTTATGGTTTTAAAACAACGTTGACAGCTTCTAATTCCATCGCAAACGATACTTTTTTTTCCATATGATCCATCTTTTACATGATTATTGTAACATATTTTGCCTCTAAAGTATCGATGACAGTCATCACACTTGATTTTAATTTGGTCATTTTCACACTTTGGAGATTGCTGACACCCGGGACATGTACCACCGCATCTGTGTTTGTGTTTGTGATCATAAGGGACATGGCATGACTCACAATAATATTCACAACAAAAGGTGGCAGTCAGAGATGTAATGACATTGAAATGTCCTTTATGATGTAATAAATTAAGTCTCCTATTAGTCTCAGGTGATCCTTCAAATATAACATCTCTCCCTTTTGAACCATAACTGTAGACGACTATCTTGTAGTCTTTTAGATATTCTTGAAATTTTTTCAATTCAGGTATTCCTCCATCCTCTTCAGGAATAACAACATTAGCTTCTTGCAATAATGTCATAGTCTTTTCGGTTTGAATTTTGCCAATATCTGTTCTTACTTTTTTAAATTCGTTATCATTCTCGACATTAGCTATAGCGACCACCAATGCACGAGCTAAACACAGATTATCGTTATTCTTAATGGTTATTATTCCCCTTCTCATACTACACTCCTCTGTAAAGGTATTGTATTTGCGTTGTCTTCCCTGTCCTGCTGGCAATCGTACACTCGTCACACCAAGGCAAAATGACTCCGTATTTAGGCCTGCTGAGTTGGACTGATAAATGTTGCTAATCATATTCCATACGTCTTCATAGTTTATCTTGTCTGCACGTTGAAATCTCATCCATCCTTCACCTCTCGAAAAATCTTTAGAACAAAAGCTAAACCCAACATGGTCCGCTGGTTCTTGACCCTCCGTTGCTTTCTGAATAACCTGATTAATACCATCTTTCAACCAACCAACTGGCTCAACACCTGCAGGTACAGGTTTTATTTTAAATTCAACTCGGCGCCCAATAACATTGTAACGGCGAACCTTCTGCACGGTGTCTCTAATGGCAATGAACTTTTCCATTTTGTAGGAGCTCGTAGATCTTTACTCTTCAACAGTAACAAATAAACTGACTGAATCGGCTCTCCGCACCTCTATATATAATTCTGGGGTGGTTAAAACAAAGAGAGATAGTAACGAAAGAGCAAGCACATTCTGAAATAAATAAGCATGTCAGGAAAAACAACAGCTTGATGACTAATCTTATTAATATTTTCCTGGAAATTGGTAATTAATACATTCTACAAACATATATTTTTGATTTTAACTTAAATGTGACACTCTAAAATATGTTTATAAGAAGTATTAATATGAAAATTTTTGCTTAGGTTAGGTTGATTGAACTTATCCATATAAGGTTTAAAGAAGTTTTCGTTAATGCTTCAATAGTTAAATACTTTTTCTCAGTGAGCTGTATAACGGAATAAAAAGAATGTCCTAAGACGTCGTAAGATTGCTTCGTAGCTTAGCAGCCTGCTTTGTAGACAGGGGTTACAACGTTTGCTCCACAATCCTACTATCCTCAGAGCGAGAGAGGATGTCAATAGGGTCTAATATATTCCGATATACATTTACAACAGCAAGATCGCTAAATATAACAAGAAACCATAAGAAGTAAATTTCCAGTAATATTGAAGCAATATTGTCTCATGACTCAAACGAAACCAAGTATTTTCAAGGTTTGAAGTGGCACGTTATAGTGTTTATAGAGGTTTTAATGAAATCAACATTTTTTAGCAAGATGTATAACAGAATAAGAAGAGTACCCTAAGACTGCATAAGATTGCTTCATAGCTTAGCAGCCTGCTTTGGACACAGGTGTTACAACTTCGCTCCACACTCTTATTATCCTCTAAGCGAGAGAGAGGACGTCCATAAGGTTCTAATATATTCTTTTATTACAACAGCATGATCGCTAAATATAACAGGAAACCACAAGAAGTAAATTTCCTATAATATTGTAGCAATATTGCACACACAAAATTGACATGTTATTAAGTTACACCCTTGGGCAAATTTTTAGTAGCAAAAATAGATAAATATTGGGGAAATCGACGTTTTCTGCAATATTTCATCAATCAGGCGTATTATTAACTCATAATAAAACTAAGTAAACGTAAAAATGACTAAACCAGATTGGTACATAATTCGAGTGACTCATTTTTTAAAAAAAGAATGATACGTTTAAGTAAAAATAAACTACACTTTAAAAAACAAACACCCACTTGTTTACCTTTAATCAAGTGTCAAAAATCCTCTACTTCTAAATGTAAAATTTTTACTTACTAATCTTGACGGATCACGAAACGATGCACCCCACACAAGTTACCACATACTTAAAATAATATAAACTTCCCGTACCCCTTTTATACCCTTAACAGTCAATGAGCATGCGCGACCATTACAACTTTAAATATTTTTTTTAAAAAATGCCAATCTGTAAATATTAACTATAATATGTTTTAAGTTGCATCTCCTTCCAACACTTACATATCTTTATTAGTATAAGTATTTTAAAAAATACTCCAGTCCCTAAATAGCAGAAAATAACATGAAACCCCAATTATCTCCCAAACGGTACATATTATCAAAAAAAAAATCTATCTAACCCTCATGCCGAGTTTTTTAAATGACATAAAAATTTCAACCTCCTACTACCAATTTTTGCATCCCTCAGTAGACCACCTATATCATAAACGCTTTCTGCCACGAAATAGAATCGTAGAATCGCTTGTACTGCCTGATTACTGTTTTCTCGGTCCCTCACTACTATCAAGCGATTTCACGCTTTTTTTTTGCGTTTTTAACCGTTTTATACTCTTTCGTTTAGCTTTTTAAGTACTTCAGATGATAGTCCTAGTTCCCCATGTGCCTAAACCGCACTTTTCAAAAAAAAAATTACTGCGCATGCGCGACGGGCATGTCTTTTTTATGGTGGTTTCCTCTTCAGTTCGATTCACTGATTACCGTGATGCACTGCATTAGTGTATATCACCATTCTAAGTACTGTGTCGAGCAAAAAAACATGTTTTTATTGTTTAAAATCACTCTAGTCCAGTTTTCTATGGTCGTAGTGATCTCCTATGTGAATTTACACACCTTCCACCAAACATTTCTGTTGCGCATGCGTTGACGTCACATTTTTCAATATGACAGCTAACCCCGATGATGGGTATTTGGTTGATCCGTGGTTCCTTTTATAGATCATCTTTCGCTCTGACGTCTCCTTCACCGACTTTTTGACATTTATTTCTTTACTGTTTGACCTTGCGAAATAAAAATTTTGGAAAAGGTGTATCCCCTCAACCTCTTTACATCACCAAAGTTTCATCGCCCTCCGAAGGATCCCGACATTATTTTTCCCCCGTTTACCTTAAATTTTTAACGTCTCCCGATAATTCCTTGTGTCAGGGTATGCATACGTAGACTATGATGACGTAATATCACCCAAACGGTACATTTTATCAAAAAATTAAAGGCAAAAATATATCCAAACCTCATACTGAGTTTTTAACACGATATAAAAATTTCAACCGCCTATTATCAATTTTGCACGCACTCAGTCGGACAGGCATTAAATATGCCATAAAATTCATTCTTACCCGCTAGAAGTCAACGTCTATTATTATCCTTGATCCTACACTTCACAACACTTTGAACATACTGAAGAAAATCACCAAATACAGCCACGAACTCATGAATCCGTGGATTCACTGTCCAACCACTAATATCCTGTTTAAAACAGCCCTTATCCTGTTTAAAACAGTCCTTATCCTGTTAAAAACAGCCCTTATCCTGTTTAAAACATCCATTGTTTAAAACAGTGTTTCTTCTAAAAAAATAACCCCCAAAAATCTCTCCGGTCCCCATGCCGAGTTCGACCATTTTCTACACGATATAAAAATTTCAACCCCCTAACATCATTAGGTATATAAATATGCAATAAAATTAATTCTTACCCACTAGAACTCAATGTTTTTAATTATCATAGATGCTGCACCACACAACACTCGACCTATACTGAAAGAAAATACCATTTCAACATGTCCTGGCACAGTTCGCCTTTGCTTCCTCCTTCGAGGGCATATCCCTGGAAGTTGCTCGGCCAGCTCAGTGGCGTCATCTCAGGGGCGGCGAGCTGTGTAGGGCAGTTTGAAGCCGCCCCAAGCCCTTTCCTGGGGTCGGCCTCGGTAGTTGAGAGCATGTTCGGGTTATCTTCGCCCTCAGCCGTCAGGGCTGGGGGGGTTTCACTTTGTAAATCCTTATTTACGGCCATTTCACTGTTTGCCACGCTCGGCTTCTTCTTTGCCGACCTGGGGCAGGTTGTGCCCAGGTGGTAGGTACTAGTATTCATCCTCTAGGTACCGGCACTAGCTGCTGGAGGTCTGGCCTCGTCGTCCAGCTCTCGGCGTCGCCGGTCTTCCACTAATTCGTCTTAAAATTACGTTGCCACTTGGTTTTCTCTTCTTGCCGACCTGGTGCAGGTTATGCCCAGGTGGTAAACACTCGTACACGTCTTCCTGGCGATGGCGTTCGTTGCAGCAGTCGTGGCACAGTTAGTCCAATGTCGGCAACGTCGGCTATGGCTGCATCTCGTCGTACCTCCTCTTAAAATTAGGTTGCCACTTGGTTTTCTCTTCTTGCCGACCTGGTGCAGGTTATGCCCAGGTGGTAAACACTCGTACACGTCTTCCTGGCGATGGCGTCCGTTGCAGCAGTTGTGGCACAGTTAGTTCAATGTCGGCAACGTCGGCTATGACTGGATCTCGTCGTACTTCCTCTTAAAATTATGTCGCCACTTGGTTTTCTCTTCTTGCCGACCTGGTGCAGGTTATGCCCAGGTGGTAAACACTCGTACACGTCTTCCTGGCGATGGCGTTCGTTGCAGCAGTTGTGGCACAGTTAGTCCAATGTCGGCAACGTCGGCTATGACTGGATCTCGTCGTACTTCCTCTTAAAATTATGTCTCTAGGCTGGCAAAGGTTCTCGAACGGTTGGCCTTCCTCCGAATACCGCGAGCAGACACTTTCCGCCTAGGTGCGTTTGAATTTGCCCGTATTCCAGGTACAAACTCCTCGGATCGACTAGGAACCACTGTTTCCTCACAGTATCGGGCTCGACTACGGCGTCCTCCACCGGTGCTTCTTCAGCACGCCTTGCTTTTTACTTCAGGTTCACGTATGCCGCCTTGGCACACCCAGGTCTCGGAATCTCCAAGATCGACTGGCAATTCGCTTGGTGACGGTCGTCCAAAGAAAAGACTTATGCAGATTTTAAAGCCGGGACAAATGCTCAACACTTTTTCAATTGGCCTTCGTCCATTTATGGTTCTGCACCGACTGATCTCTCCCTTAAAAATCACGCTATTTATAGGCGTTTCCAAGGTCGAGATCCACAACACCCCCCCTCTGAAGAGCATTTGTTACGGTATGTTTATTTGACCGTACCCATTTAGTACGATCAGACAGCATTTATAACAACAACAATAAAAAAATAACAAAGTCCATAAACAACAACACAAAAAATAACAAAGTCCATATAAACATATTTAAAATTTCTTCCGCTTCTTCTTGTGTGAAGACTTTTCTTTCCCCTTTGAACGAGGCGATTCCTCAACCTCCATGGCTCTATCTTCGTCTGGTGGCTCTTCTGCAGGTGACCTGGTATAGGCCTCCTGCGGGTAGTTCTCTGGCGACCTGGGGGGCTCCTTGGAGGCCTCAGGTGGCTTCTCTCTAGGCTGCCTCAATGTTGCTACGGCCACCTCGGGTTGAGGGGCCGTAGTTTCTTCCACGTCCGGTGGCTTCTCTCTAGGCTGCCTCAAAGGTACCTCGGCGACCTCGGGCTGAGGGGCCGGAATTTTGTCTATTTCAGGGGGTTGGCCATGGAGTTCTTCCTCTTCACTTGGACTATTATCTTCTTCAGCACTTGAGCTGCTACTTTCGCTCACGCTCAGGACTGTGGCGCGTCTCAGATTATTAAGATGTATCTTCGATAAAGCTCCATCTTTATCGACTTGGTAGGTTGAAGATCCCAGGACTTCCAAAATTTCATATGGTCCTGACCATTTTGGCGCAAATGGGGTTTTCGGGGCGAAATTTCTAACCCAAACTCTTTCTCCAACTCTAAACCTAATAGTTGGTATTCTTGGGGTGGGGGCGTATTTTTGCTGATAGGCCTTCTGGGTTTGATTTGCCTCTTGTCTAACCCGCATCATTTCTACGGGGCGTGGTACTGCTTCGACTTCGTCACGCACAATAGCCCATTCCCCTGGTCTCTTCAACTCATACCCTAGTAATAGTTCTCCTGGAGTTCTTTGGGTAGCTTCGTTTTTCCGAGTCCGTAATGCATAGAGGACCTGCGGAATTTGCGTATCCCATACTGTAGTAGGTCGTTCTAAGATGGCGGCGCTTAAGGCATTTTTTATTTCCTGCCATCTTCGTTCCGTTGGATTCGCCTGCTGATGATAAATGGGGGAGGATGTCCATTTAATATGATTTGACCTGCAAAACTGTCCGAATACTGCTCCTCTAAACTGAGCACCATCGTCTGACCTTATTTCCTTTTATTAATTTTTTTATCTACTAAACACCTCGTCCTTCAAAAACTTGATAACCTTAGACGCGGTTACCTTAGCTACCGGAATAGCTTCTGTCCATTTAGTAAATACGTCCATCACCACTATCAGAAATCGGTTCTTCCTGTTAGTCTCCTCATATGGACCCAATATATCACACGCTATTACTTGGAACGGTGCTTCTGCTGTAATACTCCCCAGCGCAGCTTTCTCTTGAGGTGGCCCCGCCTTGATCTGTTTACAAATATCGCATTCTCTTGTATATTTCCGGACCTCTTTTTCCAAATTGCCCCAATGGTAGTAACGGCGAATAGCTCTACTAGTTTCCTGCGCTCCTGGATGGAGGGCTTCACCATATGAATGGTAGGCCTCAAACACGTCCTGTTTGTCAAATTTACCCACCACTAAACACAATTTATTCAAGTGTAGTCTAAATAGGTATTCGTCTTGTACGATATAGTAGTTCCACCATGATGGCCGCTGCTCTGGAGGTTTTCTGGCTTCTCGTAGCCACTGTCTCTTAGTTTCTCTCATTTCATCGTCCTCATCTTGTCCCTCTTTCACCCGTTCTTCCAGGCTCTGAATCTCCTGGGGCTGGAACATAGCTATCAAATTCTTGGGTTTCTCTTCCTTCGTAGGTGGGACCATTCTTTCTTCATTAAACGTTTCAGGATCTCTCACTGTATCTTCTGGGTTCCGTGATAGGTAATCTGGAAGCGCATTTTCTTTCCCAGGACAGTGGATAATCCGGAATGAATATTCTTGAAGTAGTAATGCCCATCTTGTCAACTTTGATTTAGTGTCCTTAAGACGGTGCAACCACGTTAATGCTTGGGAGTCGGTCTTTAAAATAAATGGGGCATCTTCTAAATATTGTCGGAAATGCTTAATCGCCCAGACCACGGCCATACATTCTTGTTCGTTGGCGTGGTATGCTTGTTCCGCCTTATTAAGTTTATGCGACGCATATGCTATAATACGTCGTTCTTCTTGGTCGCTCATTTGGTAGAGTACTGCGCCTATTCCTATTTTCGAAGCGTCCGTTTGTAGGTAGAATTGCTTCCCTGGGTGCGGTCTACATAGCTGCATTGGCTGTGCCATAAATTTCTTCAAATCATCAAAGGCTTCTTGTTACTTGGCTTGCCAACGGAAAGGCTTTTCTTTCTGTAGCAATAGCGTCAGAGGTTCCAAACGCTCCGCTGCCTGGGGAATATATTCTCTTAGCCAGTTTACTAGGCCCAAAAATGACTGTAACTCTCGCTTGCTTGTTGGTGGGGGGAATTTTCCCACGTCGTTTAAATGTTTTCGCTGTGGGGTATTATAGTCCTCCTTGACTTTAAATCCCAAGTATTCTAATTCGTTAACTCCAATCACACATTTCTCCACCCCGCATCTCAGCTGATATGTTGAGAGTCTTTCTAACACCTTCCGGAGGTGCTGTCGGTGTGTTCTATGATCTGGCGAAAAAATGATCACGTCATCCAGGTATACTCTCGTAAATCTCTGCAGTTCTCCACTCAGGACCTCCGACATCAACTTTTGGAATGTGGCTGGTGCATTCCTAAGGCCAAAAGGCATTACATTGAATTCGTAAGTGCTTCCATCCAATAATCCGAATGCGGTTAGATGTCTATCTGCTTCAGCTACCGGTATTTGCCAATAACCGGCTTTAAGGTCCAGGGTAGAGAAAACTCGGGCTTCTCCAATTTCCTTTAAGGTGTTAGGAATCACTGGGAGTGCTGCCACTTCTTCTTGGGTTACCTCATTCAATTTTCTATAGTCTAAGCAGAATCTCATTGTTCCATCCTTCTTTGTCACTGCCACCACCGGCGCACAATATTCAGAGGTGCTTGGCGAGATTACTCCTGCCCGAAGCATCTCTGCTACCTGCTCCTGCACTGCTACTCTTTTAATTTCCGATAAAGCGTATGGCCTCACCCGGATTAGTTTTGTATTTGTTAATCGGATTCGGTGTTGGGTAGCCTTCGTTGTGCTTTGCCGTATACTTTCTTTAAATAATTCTGCAAAATCTATTAAAATTTGGGTATATTCTTCCTTGTCTGTCTCTGGTACATAAGGGATAGTAATACTATCCTCGTCTTCCTCGTCTGCGTCCCGCTTTCCCCAGTATACTATGTCTCTGGTGGCGTTCCCTAGGTATATACAACATCGATTTATGTCCATCACTACCTCATTATTCTTAAACCATGGCATGCCCAAAATAACATCTTCATTTAACTCATCCATGATTGTAAATTTGGTCAGCATAGTCATATTCTTGATCTTCACTCGTTGCTGTACATCTCCTCTCGTTGAATGATGGGTTTCGCCGCAGGCTAGTCTCATTTCGCCCCTTGGAGTTCTATTTCTAATTGTCAGGGGCAGCAGCGTACTTTTAATGATATTCCGGCTGGCCCCAGTATCGAGTAATGCTCTCACCGGGGTTCCTTCTATCATTATGTCAATTCTAGGTAATGTTGCGGAATTCAAATTCAATAGCGTATTCGCTATTCCCTGCTTTTTTTATTTTTCCTTCTAGTTCTCCTTTTTTTGAACACTGTGTCATTCATATCTCTTCTCACATAGTCCCTATTATAATTCCATCTTGTCTCTTCGTTAAATTCTCCTGCTTTAGGTTTTGCTTGTTGCTTGGGTTGGTTTCCGTCACGTATATATCGAAGATACCCCCACTCCCAGGGTGGCATCCATACTTGTTGGATTTTCCCTCTATTTCTCCGTTTCTGCCGGACTTCTCTTTGAGTTGGCGGTATTTGCCGGTTAATTGGTGGCAGCGCCAGACCTCTAGGTTTGTCCGTATAGCTTGGCCTCTTGCCTCCTTCCTCTAATCGAGGCGGCATCCGCCATTTCCAAGGTGGCATCTCCTCTTCCATAATTTCATTCCGAATTTCTTCTCTAAAACAGGGGATCTTTTTACTGCAGGATCTCTGCTCGTCCATCATTGTATTTTTAGAATCATCAGCCGAGTCCTCTTCAGACTCGCTATGAATCTCCACGTCAATTTCATATTTTTCCTCCCATATTCGGCGCTTCGCTCTTATATTAAAAGCTGGGCATTCCATGGGTAGGTTCGTCAACGATCCGCGATAGCTTAGGCCAAAGGGCCTAACGTCGTCACAGGGTTCTTTGTTACTCCTATCGCCTGAGTAAGTCATCGAGTTGGGCGCCATGTCCTGGCACAGTTCGCCTTTGCTTCCTCCTTCGTGGGCATATCCCTGGAAGTTGCTCGGCCAGCTCAGTGGCGTCATCTCAGGGGCGGCGAGCTGTGTAGGGCAGTTTGAAGCCGCCCCAAGCCCTTTCCTGGGGTCGGCCTCGGTAGTTGAGAGCATGTTCGGGTTATCTTCGCCCTCAGCCGTCATCGCAGTGTAACCGAGAATTTATGGAATCGCACTGCGAATCCCCCGCGCCGCGGTGGATTTTAACGAGGGGGATTTAATGGCGGGGTCTTCTACGTATGGGTGGATAGTGACCTCGTTTTCTGCAGCCGGCTATATAAGGATTGTTGAAATGGTATTTTCTTTCAGTATAGGTCGAGTGTTGTGTGGTGCAGCATCTATGATAATTAAAAACATTGAGTTCTAGTGGGTAAGAATTAATTTTATTGCATATTTATATACCTGGTGCAAATAATGATGTTAGGGGGTTGAAATTTTTATATCGTGTAGAAAATGGTCGAACTCGGCATGGGGACCGGAGAGATTTTTGGGGGTTATTTTTTTAGAAGAAACACTGTTTTAAACAATGGATGTTTTAAACAGGATAAGGGCTGTTTTTAACAGGATAAGGACTGTTTTAAACAGGATAAGGGCTGTTTTAAACAGGATATTAGTAGTTGGACAGTGAATCCACGGATTCATGAGTTCGTGGCTGTATTTGGTGATTTTCTTCAGTATGTTCAAAGTGTTGTGAAGTGTAGGATCAAGGATAATAATAGACGTTGACTTATAGCGGGTAAGAATGAATTTTATGGCATATTTAATGCCTGTCCGACTGAGTGCGTGCAAAATTGATAATAGGTTGAAATTTTTATATCGTGTTAAAAACTCAGTATGAGGTTTGGATATATTTTTGCCTTTAATTTTTTGATAAAATGTACCGTTTGGGTGATATTACGTCATCATAGTCTACGTATGCATACCCTGACACAAGGAATTATCGGGAGACGTTAAAAATTTAAGGTAAACGGGGGAAAAATAATGTCGGGATCCTTCGGGGGGCGATGAAACTTTGGTGATGTAAAGAGGTTGAGGGGATACACCTTTTCCAAAATTTTTATTTCCCAAGGTCAAACAGTAAAGAAATAAATGTCAAAAAGTCGGTGAAGGAGAGTCAGAGCGAAAGATGATCTATAAAAGGAACCACGGATCAACCAAATACCCATCATCGGGGTTAGCTGTCATATTGAAGAATGTGACGTCAACGCATGCGCAACAGAAATGTTTGGTGGAAGGTGTGTAAATTCACATAGGAGATCACTACGACCATAGAAAACTGGACTAGAGTGATTTTAAACAATAAAAACATGTTTTTTTGCTCGAAACAGTACTTAGAATGGTGATATACACTAATGCAGTGCATCACGGTAATCAGTGAATCGAACTGAAGAGGAAACCACCATAAAAAAGACATGCCCGTCGCGCATGCGCAGTAATTTTTTTTTGAAAAGTGCGGTTTAGGCACATGGGGAACTAGGACTATCATCTGAAGTACTTAAAAAGCTAAACGAAAGACTATAAAACGGTTAAAAACACAAAAAAAAAAGCGTGAAATCGCTTGATAGTAGTGAGGGACCGAGAAAACAGTAATCAGGCAGTACAAGCGATTCTACGATTCTATTTCGTGGCAGAAAGCGTTTATGATATAGGTGGTCTACTGAGAGATGCAAAAATTGGTAGTAGGAGGTTGAAATTTTTATGTCATTTAAAAAACTCGGCATGAGGGTTAGATAGATTTTTTTTTTGATAATATGTACCGTTTGGGAGATAATTGGGGTTTCATGTTATTTTCTGCTATTTAGGGACTGGAGTATTTTTTAAAATACTTATACTAATAAAGATATGTAAGTGTTGGAAGGAGATGCAACTTAAAACATATTATAGTTAATATTTACAGATTGGCATTTTTTAAAAAAAATATTTAAAGTTGTAATGGTCGCGCATGCTCATTGACTGTTAAGGGTATAAAAGGGGTACGGGAAGTTTATATTATTTTAAGTATGTGGTAACTTGTGTGGGGTGCATCGTTTCGTTATCCGTTAAGATTAGTAAGTAAAAATTTTACATTTAGAAGTAGAGGATTTTTGACACTTGATTAAAGGTAAACAAGTGGGTGTTTATTTTTTAAAGTGTAGTTTATTTTTACTTAAACGTATCATTCTTTTTTTAAGAAATGAGTCACTCGAATTATGTACCAATCTGGTTTAGTCATTTTTACGTTTACTTAGTTTTATTATGAGTTAATAATACGCCTGATTGATGAAATATTGCAGAAAACGTCGATTTCCCCAATATTTATCTATTTTTGCTACTAAAAATTTGCCCAAGGGTGTAACTTAATAACATGTCAATTTTGTGTGTGCAATATTGCTACAATATTATAGGAAATTTACTTCTTGTGGTTTCCTGTTATATTTAGCGATCATGCTGTTGTAATAAAAGAATATATTAGAACCTTATGGACGTCCTCTCTCTCGCTTAGAGGATAATAAGAGTGTGGAGCGAAGTTGTAACACCTGTGTCCAAAGCAGGCTGCTAGGCTATGAAACAATCTTATGCAGTCTTAGGGTACTCTTCTTATTCTGTTATACATCTTGCTAAAAAATGTTGATTTCATTAAAACCTCTATAAACACTATAACGTGCCACTTCAAACCTTGAAAATACTTGGTTTCGTTTGAGTCATGAGACAATATTGCTACAATATTACTGGAAATTTACTTATTATGGTTTCTTGTTATATTTAGCGATCTTGCTGTTGTAAATGTATATCGGAATATATTAGACCCTATTGACATCCTCTCTCGCTCTGAGGATAGTAGGATTGTGGAGCAAACGTTGTAACCCCTGTCTACAAAGCAGGCTGCTAAGCTACGAAGCAATCTTACGACGTCTTAGGACATTCTTTTTATTCCGTTATACAGCTCACTGAGAAAAAGTATTTAACTATTGAAGCATTAACGAAAACTTCTTTAAACCTTATATGGATAAGTTCAATCAACCTAACCTAAGCAAAAATTTTCATATTAATACTTCTTATAAACATATTTTAGAGTGTCACATTTAAGTTAAAATCAAAAATATATGTTTGTAGAATGTATTAATTACCGAATTTCCAGGAAAATATTAATAAGATTAGTCATCAAGCTGTTGTTTTTCCTGACATGCTTATTTATTTCAGAATGTGCTTGCTCTTTCGTTACTATCTCTTTTTGTTTTAACCACCCCAGAATTATATATAGAGGTGCGGAGAGCCGATTCAGTCAGTTTATTTGTTACTGTTGAAGAGTAAAGATCTACGAGCTCCTACAAAATGGAAAAGTTCATTGCCATTAGAGACACCGTGCAGAAGGTTCGCCGTTACAATGTTATTGGGCGCCGATTGAATTTAAAATAAAACCTGTACCTGCAGGTGTTGAGCCAGTTGGTTGGTTGAAAGATGGTATTAATCAGGTTATTCAGAAAGCAACGGAGGGTCTAGAACCAGCGGAACATGTTGGGTTTAGCTTTTGTTCTAAAGATTTTTCGAGAGGTGAAGGATCGATGAGATTTCAACGTGCAGACAAGATAAACTATGAAGACGTATGGAATATGATTAGCAACATTTATCAGTCCAACTCAGCAGGCCTAAATACGGAGTCATTTTGCCTTGGTGTGACGAGTGTACGATTGCCAGCAGGACAGGGAAGACAACGCAAATACAATACCTTTACAGAGGAGTGTAGTATGAGAAGGGGAATAATAACCATTAAGAATAACGATAATCTGTGTTTAGCTCGTGCATTGGTGGTCGCTATAGCTAATGTCGAGAATGATAACGAATTTAAAAAAGTAAGAACAGATATTGGCAAAATTCAAACCGAAAAGACTATGACATTATTGCAAGAAGCTAATGTTGTTATTCCTGAAGAGGGTGGAGGAATACCTGAATTGAAAAAATTTCAAGAATATCTAAAAGACTACAAGATAGTCGTCTACAGTTATGGTTCAAAAGGGAGAGATGTTATATTTGAAGGATCACCTGAGACTAATAGGAGACTTAATTTATTACATCATAAAGGACATTTTAATGTCATTACATCTCTGACTGCCACCTTTTGTTGTGAATATTATTGTGAGTCATGCCATGTCCCTTTTGATCATAAACACAAACACAGATGCGGTGGTACATGTCCCGGGTGTCAGCAATCTCCAAAGTGTGAAAATGACCAAATTAAAATCAAGTGTGATGACTGTCATCGATACTTTAGAGGCAAAATATGTTACAATAATCATGTGAAAGATGGATCATATGGAAAAAAAAGTATCGTTTGCGATGGAATTAGAAGCTGTCAACGTTGTTTTAAAACCATAAAAAGCAATAGAAATCATGTATGTGGAGAAATTTTTTGTAAAATATGTAATGCTCATGTTCCTGAAAATCATCTTTGTTACATTCAGAAAGATACAGGAAAACCCAAAACAAAAGATGTGCTATTTGTTTTTTATGATCTCGAAACGCAACAGGAGGAAGTATTAGAGGATGGCTCCTTACTTCATCGACCAAATCTCTGTGTTTCTAAACAATGTTGTGACACGTGTATTAATGAACCTAAATTATATTTCTGCCAAAAATGTGGATTTCGTACCAAGATAATAAAGGAAGATGTGATAAAAACATTTATCGAACATCTGTTACGGCTAAGAAAACAATTTAAAGACTTAGTTGTTATTGCCCATAATGGCCAGGCTTTCGATCACCAATTTATCCTGAATCACATACTGACCGAAACAGATTTAACACCAGAATTGATAATGAGAGGATCCAAAATCATCATGATGAAGGTTGAAAATATTAAATTCATCGACTCGCTCAACTATTTTCCAATGACATTATCTAAACTTCCTAAGGCTTTTGGTTTGAGTGTCAATTTAAAAAAAGGATATTTTCCACATTTGTTTAACACCAATGCAAATGCAAATTATGCTGGACCACTACCTCCTATGGAATATTACTCTCCAGACACTATGAAGGAAGATGATCGCTGTAAATTTATGCAATGGTATGAAGAACACAAAAATGAACAGTTTAATATGCAAAAGGATCTAGTGGACTATTGTGTATCTGATGTTGAAATTCTTACTGAGGCCTGTTTGAAGTTTAGAGAGCAACTTTTGATCACTACTAATGTGTGCCCCTTTACAGAAGCCACTACCATTGCATCAGCCTGCAATAAGGCGTATAGAAGAAATTTTCTTAAACCAAATACTATTGGCAGAATTCCTAAAAATGGCTACAGGTGGAAAGACAATCAGAGTAAAATTGCAGTAGAATGGTTACTTTGGGAAGAACATCAGAGAAAAGTATCTATAATGCATGCTGCTAAAGGAAGAGAAGTTATTTTGAATGGTACTAAAGTGGATGGTTATTGTGCTGAAACAAACGAAGTGTTTGAATTTCAAGGATGTTATTATCACGGATGTCGTAAATGTTTCAAATTTAGTCGAAATGATCCACTTCTCGATGATCCTACGCAAACGTTAAATTTACGTTACGAAGCAAGTTTGACGAAAATTACAAAATTGAAAGAATTAGGCTATGTTGTCAACGAAATGTGGGAATGTAGCTTTAGTCAAATGCGGCAAGATGATCCAGAAATGGTGCTTTACACCAAGACACACCCTCAAATAATCTCCACTCCATTAAACCCGAGAGATGCTTTTTACGGTGGCCGAACAGGCAATGTTTGGGAATACTATGAAGCAAAGAATGGCGAAAAAATCAAATATGTCGATATTTGCAGCCTCTATCCATATATTTGTAAATACGGCAAATTCCCAATAGGACATCCAGAGATAATCGTAGGAGATGATTGTAAAAATTTAAATCTTAACAGTATAGAGGGTATAATGAGATGCAAGATCCTTCCACCGAGAGATTTATATCATCCTGTACTCCCCGAAAAATTTAATAATAAACTAATGTTTGTGTTGTGTTGTAAATGTGGAAAAGAGATGAACTGTGACGAGTGTAATCATACAGATGAAGAAAGAGCTATGACTGGTACATGGATAATTGACGAAGTACTTAAAGCTATTGAAAAGGGATACAGGGTGTTGGAAATTTTTGAGATCTGGAAGTATAATGTAACCACCTTTAAGAAAGAAACAGGAGAAGATGGGCTTTTTACTTCGATGATGAATACATTTATTAAGATCAAACAGGAAGCAAGTGGCTGGCCGAAAACATGTACAACAGAAAAAGAAAAGAATAAGTATATAAATGAATTTCTAGAGAGAGAAGATGTTAAACTTGAGTATTCCAAGATTATTGAAAACCCTGGATTAAGATCGTTGGCAAAACTTATGCTTAACAGCTTCTGGGGAAAATTTGGACAGCGAGAAAACCAACCAAAGACAAAAATTGTTAATGAATCAGCAGAATTTTTTTCAATGATTACCAACCCCGGAATATATGTTAATAGCTTTCTTCCTATTAACGAAAAAACTCTAATTGTTGGGTACGAGCACACTGATGAAGCTTATGATCCACTACCTACTGTCAATGTAGCTATCGCAGCATACGTGACAGCACAAGCTCGTCTCAAGTTGTATTCATATCTTGAGCAACTTGGAGAGAGAGTTTTATATTATGACACCGATTCAGTTATTTATGTTTTGAAGAATAATGATTCGGATGTGATAACTGGACAGTTTGTTGGAGACATGACCGATGAATTGAAAGGATATGGTCCGGGGAGTTTTATAACTAATTTCGTCTCTGGTGGTTCACAAAATTATTCCTACAAAGTATTTTCGACAAACACCAATTCTGAAGAAGTACGTTGCAAGGTTAAAGGTATTTTTCTTAACTATGCAACCTCTAAACTAGTTAATTTTGAAACTATAAAAAATATGGTCCTCGAGAACTCGGATCCAGTGCTAATTGTTTCCAAAAATATACGACGAACCAAAGAACATGAGGTGGTAACCCGTACAGGAACAAAACTTTATAAACCCAATTCGACAAAGAGAAAATTTCTCACTGATGGCAGTTCAGAACCTTATGGTTTTAAAAAACTTAGACTCAAGTTATATGCTTATGTAGAAATGTAATTAATGGTATAACAATAAAAGATTGTGTGATGGTATTTTTGGCTTTTATTTTGTACTATTTTTAATTTAAGAGAAAGAGTTTAACGTCTGTAGTATAAATTAAGTTAGTGTCCTGCTCGAGGGTTGACTTTTTTTTTATTATTCTTTTCTTATTTTCTTTGTCTGCTATGACGTAATTTACTAACTTTATTTTTAATTTATTAGAAAGGCAGACAGGCAAATCTTCGTCAAATCAACCACGCGCGCATACCTTGCAATATTGTATGCTTAGTTTTATTAGTTATTAATACGTCTGATTGATAAAATATTGCAGAAAACTCACTCTCACATTGATTTTCCCAATATGTACCTATTTTTTCTACTAAAAATTTAACCGAGGTATAACTTAATAACATATGTAAGGTGCAATATTGCTACAATATTATAGGAAATTTACTTCTTGTGGTTTCCTCTTATATTTAGCGATCGTGCTCCTGTAAAATGTATAAAAGAATATATTAGAACCTATTGACATCCTCTCTCGCTTAGAGAATAATAAGAGTGTGGAGCGAAGTTGTAACACCTGTGTCCAAAGCAGGCTGCTAAGCTATGAAGCAATCTTATGCAGTCTTAGGACACTCTTCTTATTCTGTTATACATTTCGCTAAAATAGTTAATTGATTTCATTAAAACTTCTATAAACACTATACCGTGTCACTTCAAGCCATTAAATACTTGGTTTCATATGAGCCACGAGACATTATTGCTACAATATTACTGGAAATTTACTTCTTATGGTTTCTTGTTATATTTAGCGATCTTGCTGCTGTGAATGTATAGCGGAATATATAAGTCCCTACTGACATCCTCTCTCGCTTGGAGGACAGTAGGATTGTGGAACGAAGTTGTAAGACCTGTGTCCAAAGCAGGCTGCTAATCTACGAAGCAATCTTACGATGTCTTAGGACATTCTTTTTATTCCGTTATACAGCTCACTGGGAAAAGTATTTAACTATTGAATTATGAATGAAAACGTCTTTAAAACCTATAATATTGTACCCTTAGTTTTATTACGAGTTATTAATACGCCTGATTGATAAAATATTGCAGAAAACTCACTCTCACATTGATTTTCCCAATATTTATCTATTTTTCCTACTCAAAATTTGGCAACGCGTATATTTACCCTAATTTCTTGGATTAGTCAGATGCAATATTGCTACAATATTATATAGGAAATTTACTTATTACGGTTTCCTCTTATATTTAGCTATCATGCTGCTCTAAATGTATAAAAGAATATATTAGAACCTATTGACGTTCTCTCTCGCTTTTGAGGAGGATAGTAAGAGTGTGGAGCGAAGTTGTAACCCCTGTGTCCAAAGCAGGCTGCTAAGCTATGAAGCATTCTTATGCAGTCATAGGACACTCTTTTTATTCTGTTATACATTTCGCTAAAAAAGTTATTTGATTTCATTAAAACTTCTATAAACACTATACCGTGGCACTTCAAGCCTTTAAAAATACTTGGTTTTATGATATTAGGAGCCACGAGACATTATAGGCAGGCAGGCAGGCAGGCAGGCAGGCAGGATAACGCCATTGGGTGGTCTTTCCCACAGTCACCAATGACATTTTCGTCAAAACATGACATACACACGTAGGCTTCACCCTTCCGCCCACACGGCCATCAACGGGTCTTTTCCACGGTTATCACACCTGTTGTCGGCATCAAAGGGATAGCACCATGGGTGGTCTTTCCCACGGTCAACAAAATTTTCCCACGGTCATCAAAAAGTTCCCACGCTCAACTCCGGCCATGCCTACTTGTACATGTGTCTTAAAATGTATATATTGCAATTTACAGTATCTTTAAATAATGCATTTGTAAACTTCATATTAAAATATATAGTTCACATAATTTCCTTTGTTTCCCAAAGAACCCACGTCAATTCTGTACCTCCATTGTTTATTGCTTTATTTATTTATAAAGTTTACTTTTATAAGCCAGATTTTGAAATATTTCATGTTCTATTGAAATATAGGAAGTAATAAAAATAAACTTTTGATATAAAATAGTGCCCACTAGTATTTACTTTTTGTATTCACTCTAGGAAATAATTATTCATGGGTAGTGTTCCAGACGTGATTTGACCAGTTTCCAAACCATAAGAGGAGCAAGAATACTGATCTTGCCTTACTGCACTCCACCACTGATTTTATAGCAGAAATTAAAGGGAATTCGTGCGAGCAATTAAAAACATCTTTCAAGTTCAAAACTAATTATCTTTACAGGTCAACAAGGGAAATGTGATTATTATAATTGTACAGGGTGATATAAAATTATGAAAGTAGTTTCCATGTTGAAAGGCGTTTCTTCAAAAGGTAGGGATAATGCAGGTCCTCGAACGCCAGCCATCTGAAGCTTTGACAAATGCGTCTGATGACATACAAAATCAACCGCTTTTGAAAAATCCACAGCAGTTGCCGCACATGGCTAACCATAATCAAACTGTTCAATAATCTTGCATACAAGTAAGTGTATTGCCTCATTGGTAAAGTTATTTAATTGTTAAACATCTGATATTTGATTGTGTTCTGTTAGGGATTCAAGCAATCCATTATGTAATGCTTTTTCGGAAATCTTGCTTGTATTGGGTAAAATACTAGTAATTTAGATTGGTCTATAGTTTTCAACCATTTTAGTTGAATCCTTTTTAAAAATGGGTTTGGGGATAGAACTTTTGAAATGTTTCGGGTAAATTCCTTTTATTATTAAATTAATAGGCTGACATATTATATCTTTAGGTATTAGTATTGATGCTTTGATACTTCTCGGTACGAGACTAGACAATAATATTGAATAATCGCAGATGTAGCTTTCGAGCGACAGCTCGCCCTATTAACAAGAATCAGTCAAAAACGGAGAAGGAAACTCATACGACGACCAGATGAGCCGGTCATTATTACAGGAGTCGCCGACAGCAGCGCAAGTCAATTCGGTGTACTGACCAAGTACTAACAATTAGAAAGCTACAGGTTAGTTGCTTCCTTGCGCCGGATTCATCCCTAGACGCATTTCGCCATATATATCGGTCCGTAAGTGAGACTATTGGATAATGTTAAAATTATAATAAAAAAGTGCTAGTTTCTAAACTATATTACATATTATTTTTTTTTTATTGCATACATTTAATTTGAGGTTTCCTTGCTAACAAATATTAAATTATAATAAATCAAAGATTAAGCTCTCAAAGTATTAGCATGCAATAATGAAACGTCTTGTATATTTAAAATTAATATTTTCAAAATTTAAACTTCCCTGTATACTAAGACTCAAATTCAAATATTGAATCGTACTTACTTAGAGGATCTCAAGAAAATGTAAAAAGTTCCAATACACTTATATACAATTTTTTTTTGTTTTCGAAATACGATATTGCATTTTTTTTAATAATAATTTTTTAATTATCCCGACTATGTCTAGGGAATTAAACCCAAATTTATACATAATATCTTCCTATAGGCAGCCATATTGTATAAAAATAATAAGATTTTTAAGCAACCAGTGCTGGAGTTAGAGTAGGGATGGGGGATGAACTAAACGCTTTGTTAGAAGAAGTTTCATTATGTCTGTATAATTAGAAGGATGCACTGCAAGCATGATGGAATGCCAGCCAGTTTTCACGAATAACAAGGGAGTTTTAAATGAAAAATTCGTAATAGGTGGATTGGTCGTGGTGGACCGATGTCATGGCCAGCACGAAGGCGCGACACCAATGCTCTCGATTTTACATTTTGGGGGTTTACGAAATTTGAAGTATATTCCGTAGAAATAAATAGGAAATGTTATTAATGGTACAGAATTATAACAGCTCTTAATAGGTTTCGAAATAATCCAGGAATATTTCAGGGATGTCAGTAGTGTAACTAGCGGGATACTGTGACAGCGGATGGCATGTGTCCATCCGAAGCGACCAAAGATTGGATGTGGTCCTACTTCTTCGCCGAAGAAGTGACGTAGCTCTACAAGAGGTATTTCTTAGACTAAGAAGTGATTGACAGTGACGTAATTAACCAGTGGCTGTTGACCAAAAGGACCCTATTATATATGTGTTAACATGTCTTAAGTGGATGTATGGATGAACATTTTATTTGTGTGCTAAAGAAGTGACGTAATTCTATAAGAAGTAGTTCTTAGCTGAAGAAGAAATATCGACAATGACGCAATTTACCAGAAGGTGCAGATGTTGGTCAAAAGGACCTTAATAAAATTACAGGTAAGTTCTTGTAAGCTGATGACACCTGTATGTGTCAAGTATACATACATAGCACCACATTTAGGTGAGACCCTACTGGCCAAGGTGAGGCCCTACTGGTCAAGAGAAAATGACGCAATAGCTAGTAATGTAATTTAGCATGCCGGTGGTTAAAATTATTAAAATATTAATATATTTATCTCAGAGAGAGGTCAGCTTCAGGTCAAAATATTTCTATTTATAGAATTTATACAGATAAATGTGTGTGTATATAAAATAAAACAAGACTTAAATTATTTCACATTTCATGTTTTTATTAAATAATAAATTTATCTCAGAGAGAGGTCAGCTTCAGGTCAAAATATTTCTATTTATAGAATTTATACAGATAAATGTGTGTGTATATAAAATAAAACAAGACTTAAATTATTTCACATTTCATGTTTTTATTAAATAATAATAAATTTATCTCAGAGAGAGGTAACCCTGTAACAAATATTAAAAAACAACATAAATTCTTCTACTTATAAAATGTATACAGATAGATGTGTGTGCATGTTAAAATGAAACAAAACTTAAATTATTTTACATGTTTTTATGAAAAACAATAATCCCTAAACATTTACATTTTATTTCTTTTATTTTTTCTTCTACAAGTAGTCAGTCTAACAACATATTTATTCCTTTGTTCCTGTATAAGTTCTTCTCTTTCCAAACAAGCATTCAGGTTTGTGAAAATTTTGGTATAATTTTTTAATTGATCTTTTAATATCACCTCACATTGACTCCATTTTTCATCTGTGGCATATAATTCATATACGGTATCAGTTAGGTTACTCCTTAAATTTGCAATTTCATCTTTATAATCATTTATTAAAGCATAAGCAATACTATTTTTTTCCTCAAGATTTACAACTTTTTACGTAGTAACAGCATTGTTGATTCAAGTTCAATATTATTTTTTTAAAGTTGTACTTGGTTGGTATAATTTACAGAGCTAGTTAAATTTGATGATAAGAAAAAAATTCAATTATTTGAATGGGAATCATCACGGTCTCGACTACAACTATGGTTATGTCGATTACGACGATCTCTACACTATGACCAACGAATTAAGGGATGTTGATACCGCAAAGTAAATTGGAATTTTAATAAGATCGTAATAATGTTAATATTATTATACTTGTTTATCCTAAAACACTTATTTTCTAATAAAAATATTCCTTTAATTTCTTCTCCTAATTAATACTATCATTATATTAAAATTATTTTTGTTAGGCAACTGAATCTTAAGTAGTAATATGTGGATTGTAGTAAAATGAAAAGAAAATTATTATTATTAAAAAAATATATTTATTAAAATAAAATTACATTCATGTAAATATATTTCCACTCTTCGTGATTCTCATCCCCTGGATGGTCCACTCTTCTTCTTCTTCGTCCGAACCAAACTCTTCATCCGAAGACCATCCAGGGGAGGCTTCTTGGTGGTTCTGCTTCGCGGCTGCTTCGTCCGAAGACCATCCAGGGGAGGCTTCTTGGTGGTTCTGCTTCGCGGCTGCCTGGTTGTTCTGCATCGCGGCTGCTTCGTGGTTCTGCATCGCGGCTGCTATTTTCGGCTGCTTCGGCTGCTTGGTGGTCTGCTGTAAATCATCAAGCTTTTTAGTTTTCTTACCAAAAAAATTTCTAGAAGAAGCTGGTATGTAATGTGTATATTTCTTTTACAACGAAGCGTTATAGAAGAAGCTGGTATATAATGTCTATCTTTCTTTTACAACGAATTCGCTTTGTTTGTACCCCCTTTCTCCCCCACTTTGAAGTAAATCCTAAATCTCTTTCATGTTTTTACCAAAAATTAGCAAAATGATTAATACGATTATTATTGCCTCAATTGAATTTGTTGAACTGGTAGAGATTCCACCAGTATTATGTTTTAAATGCCTCTATGAGCACTTATTGTTCTTGCTCATATTCAGATCAAAGACGCTTCAAATATTTTGCAAGGGGTCATTCGTCGTAGTTATCGCATTCTGTTGTAAAAAATGAGCAAAAGCACCCGAGCACTTAATTTATTTTTTTCTCTTTCTTCAAAAAAAGTACCTAAAATTGTTGCATATGTGTTTGTTTTCTTTAAGCTTCCCACAACCTACCCCTATCGTCAGACGATGATATACGGTTTATAAAATCCATTTATTAATTTGAAAATATGAACCTAGACTAGGCATTATTGTGTGAGTAAAATTTTTTGCTGCATTAGCATTGAATTCTTAACTAAAAAAATTTAATGCATCCAATTCATAGGTAGCCATGCAGGTAGTCCTAAAGTTTTCAAAAATATCTGTAAGGATAAGAACATCTGTTTTTAAATAGAGTTCAGCGTATTCTTGCAAATTTTTAATTTTAAACGTATTCCAAACTACTTTTGCATGTTCATAGTCTCAGTTTGAAATATGTCTATTGTTAATTTTACTAAAAAGTTTTTTTTTGATGGTAATTGAATGTCATTTAATTTTTCCCAACTATCTAAATATTCATAGGGAAAAATTCCTTTACGACAAACTAACTGAAATTCTAGATCTTTAGGATAGTATTTTTTTATTTTCACAACGTCTCCAAAAATTGCATTAAGTTCAAATGCCAAATCATTTAATTCCGTTATAAACCAGTCAATACAGTCTTTACCTGTATACAAATTAAAACGCGAAAGTGTATCATCATATGAACATTTCAAATAGTAAGCAATACTAAAAGGTTCATGTTTTTGATAATTTTCTGTTTTTATATTGGTTGAGATATTAGAGCTGTTTTCTAACTTAATCAAAATACTTTCTAAGTCAGCATAAATTACAAACGGTACATTTTCTTTATATTTAAAATTTGAAAATTTTAATATTTTTTCTTTTTCTGAAGGAATTACAATTTTAGATTTATTTAAATTTTTACAATCAACAGAATGCTTTTCTAAATTTTCAAGTGATACAAAAGCATTTAAACAGCGTAAACACAACCATGACTTATTTTTTTGGTTTGGTAGTTGTTTGTGCAATAAACGTGATAAATCTTTAATTAAAGCAAAATGATTAATTTTCCTTTTTGAATAGTCATTTAAATCCATATCCATCTCATCTTCACTGCTATCACCCTCATTATTTATAGAGGTTAACAAAAGTAAATTTATTTTAATAGGAAAATCATTTTTACTTATAGCAAATGGTAAAATTTCAGTTTTTTCATAAGTAAAAATATTAAAAGCTAATTCATTATATAACTCAAATTTGGGAATATCCTTTAACTTTAGAGGAAAGGTAAAAGAGCTATAATTTAATTTTCTTTTAGTTGGTCCATATTGAATTTTACTAAAGTGAGGGTAAGATGAGACACGATTTGGATTTTTATAAGCTGGTGCAGGACATAAATAAGCAACAATTGACCAAAGAAAACAATAAACATCATTATTTTGAATGTTTAGTACTGATTTACTGTTTTTTATAAATTGGGGAGTTTCTACAAAGGTAGAAATGCCTACAGTGATCGGTCTGTATGTATTTATGTGTACTTTTAACTGTAAAATTTCATATAATGCATACCCTGAATCACGTTCTTGAAATTCTGACAGCTTGTTTAAAATTTTTTCTTGAACATTTTCTTTGTACCAGTTTTTTAAATTTGTTAAATTAGTAATAACTTCATTTTTAGTTTGGAAATGTTTTAAATCAATCTCTAAAGTTTTTGGTTTTACAAAATTTGCTAAAAAGTTAACGTTTACTTTTAAAATTGATGTTTTTAATGCCTGTTTAATTTTGATTGAAAAACTGCGAAAAGCTTTTTGAAAAAAAATTATAGGATCTTTTATACCTAAATTGGTTATAATTCCGGTTCTAATTCTATGGTTAAAACAAGAATCAACATCCTGCCAAACTAAATAATTCATTTTAACTTTTTTAGTTCGTTGAAGTTTTTTTAAATTAACCTTGTAATTTAGTAGCACTGACAATTGAGCTTCTACTTTAGAAAAACTTTTAACACAATCTAATTTGTTTTTAATACATTTTCTTAACGAATTAATATATTTTTTTAAAAATTATTTGCCATTTTAAAATTTGTTTCTTAGATTTAACTAAATGTCTTACCTGTTCAAATTTTCTAATCACTCTAGCAGCAAGACTGTCAACTAATTTAGTAGTCATTTGTTGTGTACTGAATGCAATATGAATTAACTTCTAATTTTATTAAGAAAATTAATTAAAATAAAAATTTAAATAAGTTGTTTATTTCATAAGAAAATAGAGATTTGTTGTAATGTTAATTTTATTTACACTATACGATTTTCCATATTAACAAAATTTAATTAGTGTAATAATTTATTAGTGCACCCTAATATTCTTATCAATTTTATTTTGCATACACAACACTTGCAAATAAACCAAATAATATCAATATGATTTTTAGAACTTGGAACATTTTTAAAATATTTATTTATTTATATTATTATTTATTTATCAAATATTCTGCTTACTTCACCTTTAACCTCATTCATTTTTTGTAGACTTCAAGTCACCATATAGACTTTATCACTTTTCTTTATTTTTTCATGTGGGGAATGGTGAGTAAATTAGACATGTATTTTCATGTAATAAAATTTTATTTTATTGCACAGTTTTTCACTAGTTACCCCTTTGAGTGATCATGTCATATTTTAAAAAATGTTATGTTTGTTGTAGTATAAATATAGTAGACGCTTTATTGTAAGCATCAATTAAAGTATTTATTTGTTCCTAAAAAGTGTTATAATAGCAACGAGAAAAATGGTAACTATCGCATCCACCATTATAATATCTTCTACAAATTTAAGAGACTTTCCACTTGACATGGCCCTTGTGGTCATGAAACAAGTCTTTCAGTAAGTATTATTGTTTTTTAGAAAAAGTGTGATTAAAAAAATAGTAAAACAAATACCTATTTTTAAAGAGCTTTGTTCTTAATATTTGTTAGTTTTATTTTTTAGATATGGAGTCAAATCAATTGAATTAAAGGGAGGCAAAATATTTGTGTCCCTTACTTATTGCCCAAGGGGTGAAACATTGGAAAAAAATTTGGTAACTTACCAATAAAGTACTTAAGAACCAAGTTGGAAAATGAAAAGGAATTTGAACTGTTTGAAACGGCACTTCAAAAATTTTCATTCAATTTTGATGTGCCCTTTCTAGAAGAGGGACCTCAATTACCGGCTATAGAACCAACACCATCAACATCCTCCAGGAAGAGAATCAATATTATTGATGATTCTCTTGTAGTAGCTGCGGGCGCATCAAGTAAGCGGAAGAAGAAGATTGTGGATGATGATGACAATGATGACGATGAGTATAACTTCATTCAATCACAGTGGAAGACATTGTAATTTTTATTAATAAAAAAACAGTTTTTATTTTAGAGATTGCATTTTATTTTCTGTATAATTTATACAACATTATCCTTTAATATCCAACTATTGTATTTATTATTAAACCCTAACCACTTAACCAATACCTTATTACTTTTATGTTGTAACACTTTTTCAACTAAGTAGGCATCTGAATATTTTACCTTTTGTAATTGTTGTTCATAAAAACCACCCTTAATATCTTGATTATTTACATCTTTTAGCAAATAAGTGGTAGGATTTGTTAATTGAACAGCTTTAATAGCAAATATTTCAGTTGACCAATTAGATTGATATTTTTTATCAAAAACACCACGTATTTTAGAAATCCTTACATGATCACCAATTTTAAATTTTGGTTTATATACCATCTTAATATGACTATAAACAGTTTGCAGTAAATTCTTTTCATGCTTTCTAGTTACTTCAGAAGGTTTCATACCTATAGTTCTATGTTTTTTATTGTTATATTTATGAACAATAGTAGACAACAAATTATACCACTTATAAGAACCTACAACATTTAATTCTTTCCAAAGCATACTTTTAAGTGTTCTAATAACACGTTCAACAATAGAAGCTTTTTTTTCACTAAAAGTATAATAATGTCTAATTTTATATTTTTTTAAAAGTTGTTGAAACTCCTTTGAGAGGAACTCCGAACCTTGATCTGATTGTAGAAGTTTCGGTGGAGTTGAACCCTTAAAAACTCTCTCCATTACCTCAGCTACTTCTTTTCCAGTTTTTGTTTTCAGCGGAAAGGCCCAGAGGTATTTTGAGAAGCAATTTATAGCTACCAAAATATATTTGTAACCATTATTTTCTTTTGCATAGGGACCAATTTCACAAAGATCAACTTGATAGAGATCATGAAGACCTTTGATTATTACACGGCGTCTCTTAAAATTAATTCTTGCAGGTCTGTGTATTTCCTCAACTATATGTTTTTTTATATTAGTTGTAAAAGTTGGTGTCATATTTATTTTTCTTCAAAAGTTTAATATTAAAATTTTTCAATTACTCAATTATATTTGCCTCACGTAGTTCCTCAATTATTGAATTAATTTCGTTTGTATGACCTGTATTGCCTGCAGTCTGAGAAGCAAGTAACAATTTAAGCCGTTTAACCAACTCATTTGGATCGTCCCAATAGATATAGTTAGGTAGGTTATTAGAGACTTCCATTAACAATCCCTGACCTTGCTTATCCTCTAATTCCAATGCAGTTTGATTTTGTTTCATTAGGGGTTCAATAATTTTTTTAAACTTTAAATTTTTACTTGAATCAATGTGTTTTTTTACAGCGTTTGTTTTGAATAAAATACTTGCATAGTTTTTTGCATTTTCTTTTGTGTACACAGAAGGAATATTTTGATTAAAAAGTAAACCATATAACCCCTTGGTACCTCGAAATTTTTTTCCACCTATTATTAAGTCAGGTCCATCAAAATCAATTCTCTTATTTCCAATTGAAAACTGTTCAATTTCTCTATCAAATTAAACACGAAATTTTCCATCTGAATTATCACTATTGGGATCTTTAATAAATTTTTTAATATATTTTAAAGGGAGAGCATTATGTTGATCATAATAATCTGTAAAAGACTTTTCCTGTATGGTTTTGTTCAGATCTCTTTCATAGTTTTTTTTTTGTTTTTCTGTTTCTTCTTGCTGTAGATCTTCCTCAAGTCCTTTAACTATTAATTTTCTGAAATCATAAGGTGTTTTTTTTTTACCTGCTGATGCAAATAATTTACGTTTCATACGTGGTGCTGTCATAGGTGTTTGTTGATTTGTTCCCAACGGCGTAAAAAAAAATCTATAGGTGTAGAAGCTGATGCAATTGGTTCAGATGCTATTGATTTCTTATCATCATCATCGTCATTTTCAAGCAGATTATCTTCCTCTTCATCGGTTGTATTGTTATCGTCCTCATCAGAGCGTTCTGTTTTTATTAATTCCTCTTCCTCACCGAACTTTAAATGTGGCGCACTGGTATCGTTTTTATTTTTTTGTGTTTCCAATTTATTTTCAATATTTTGCAGGTGTTTTGTTATAGGTTGAAATAGATTTTCATGTGCTATTTGACCATGTTTAAGAATGCTTAATTTATTCTTTATATCTTTTCTCTTGCTAATAAGTCTTTTCTTAATATCTTTTTTATTTTTTACAGGATTTTTAGGTAGAGTCATAATGTATGAAGTTGAATGCACTCTGTTTTAACAACTAATAATACTTTAAACATAACTCAAACATATATATAAGTATCAAAACAGTATCGATATCTACCATCATTCAAGTTATTGTCCTTGAAAACTGATAAGAATCCAAATGGTTTTCTCCAACAGTATGAACAAATGTCTTTAAAATTTTCAAAAGACATATCTGTGCCCACATGGTCTGTATATACATGTCGTAAATTTAAATCGTCTTGTTTAAAAAGTATTAAGACATTAGCATTATCTCTTATTAAATGTTTTGGAATTTTTGCATAGGTCTGACAAAGATAGAAACAATCAATATTGTTATGACGACCCATACTGAAATATTCACGAATAATATCTTGTTTGTCACATGCAACATCATCAAATATAAAAACAGAGTTTGGTTTTGCTTCAGATGGAGACATTATTGTGTCACCACTGTTGAAGGCATAATATCCTATGCCCTTGATAGGTTTTAATAATTTTTCTAAATATACATATTTAGGTTGATTTAAAGATTTTGAGTAGAGATAAACATTTGCAAATTTTAATCCATTAGGATGTTCAAGTAAACTTAGCATACAGTTCGTTTTCCCAGACCCTGAGGGTCCTATATTGATACAACGAACGGTAGTTGGAAATAATTTACTATGTTTAACCTTTCGAGTTTTAGTTATATCATGATTATTAACTGGTAAAGCAGTTTTTTGTTTAACAACCTTCTTCATTTTAATTCAAATAGCAAATAGTTATAAAAGCCAAACTTCGGATATATATAGGCAGTTTATGTTAGATACTCCCTGTAATAGTATTGACAATGAGATACTACTTAAATAATAATGAGTTTAAAGGAGAAGGTCTTTTAAACTCTATGATCAATAAACTTCCATTTGAAATGCATTTACCTGGTTATAATTTTTGTGGTCCAGGAACAAAATTGGAAAAAAGACTGGCACGTGGGGATAAGGGGATTAATCCCTTGGATGAAGCTTGCAAGGAGCATGATATAGCCTATTCAAAATCAAAGGAATTATTCGATCGTCATCAAGCTGACAAAATTCTATTGCAACGAGCGTTAACTAGAGTAGGTGCATCAGATACCCCTTGGAAAGAAAAATTACTTGCTGCAGGTGTTTCAGCAGCTATGCATGGTAAAATTAAATTAGGTATGGGTAGTTATGGTAACAGTAATTTTACTCAGAAAATAAATAAATTAAAATCTCCTCCTAAAACAAATCAGTCTGCAAGTAAAAGACAACAGCTCAACATTATGAATCAAAGTTCGAGAACAATACAGCAAAGTATAAAAGCTATGCATAATTATATAAAAAAAATGGAATTTTTAGCAGAAAAAATGGTTAGTACAAACAATAAAAATAAAAAGGAACGAAGGAAAGGAGGAAAGAGACTAGATCATATTGATAATTATCATGAAAAAAAAATTAAACAAAAAATGTCTGATATCTCTGATAAAATAAAGCCTATAAAAAAGAGAAATCTAGACTAAAATGATGATGATAATGATTGTGTTAGTAAGAAAAGGAAGTTAGTGGAAAAGAAAATTAATCATGAGTTATCAAGCTCTATTCAACTCACTAATAATCCAGCTAGAAAACGTAAACTAGACCTTAGCACACATGATATTAGTGACAATGACATAAACACCATTAAAAAGCTAAAAAAAAACAATCAACTAACACTACAATCTTCACCCTCAATAACACTTGCAGTTAAACGAAAACATGATGATGATGATGACTATAATTTTTCTTCTGATGATGAGGATAAACACTTTTTAACAAAAAAGACAAAGAAATAATAATTAATTATATATAGCTGAACACTTAGCTTTAAAGTGTTAGTATGTAAAGAACATTTTAAAAGAACAGTCAAATACAAAATAATGGTAGGAACTACGTGTAAAAAGACAAAAAATGTGAAGCGTCCTCATAATCGAAGTATTAAAAAACAGAAGCAAAAGAGAAAAATCAGAAAAAGTCTTGCTGAAAATCAACGTCACAATAAAACAATAGAAGCCATAGCGATGGGAAAGGGGCTTTATTTAAAACCTTACAAAACTGGTTTAGGACTTTTTTTCAAGCCGCGTACGAAGTTAAAAAATTACCGTTAGTGTTGCCCAAAACCGCTCTAACCAATTTAGATTTGAATATGTATGCAAAAAAACTAAAAATACCATATTTTCGAGGTGTTTTTATGAAAGATCGTTTACCGAAAAATATTCGAAAATTTGAATCTGGAGTAATTAATTTAGATAATAATTCTGGACCTGGAACACATTGGACTGCATACAAGAAGTATGAAGGGAGCATATATTATTTTGATAGTTTCGGTAATCTACCACCACCACTGGAGACTCAACAATATTTCCATTCAGATAGACCTTGTCACATATTCTATAACCATACACCATATCAATCATATAATTCAATTAATTGTGGGCATTTATGTTTAAAATTTTTGTACCACCCTGTATTAGTCTAATAAATAGTTGATTTAATAAGTGTTTGCTTTATTTATTGTAATTTATTTGTCAAGATAACAACGTTTTAAAAGAAATATGTCCTACACGTTTACATTATCAGGAAATGATTCTAAGCTTGCTGCAAGAATATACCCTCCCCTTATATTAAACGAAAATGAAGAGTACGTTTTGGGGTTAATAAATTTTGAAAGTTACAATTCCATCCCAAATGTTGATGATTCAAATAATATTTTTTATTATGGGGATGATAAAATTGTCGTAATACCCCACGGATCATATGAAGTAAAGGATATAAGTCAATATTTGATTAACTATTTAAAAAATAACAACAAAGAAACAGATCCAGTTGAACTGTCTATAACTGAGAATCGTAATACCTTACAATGTGAAATCAAATGTAATAAAAAAATCGATTTTACCAAGAAATGTTCTATTGGTAGTTTATTGGGATTTAAAGAGAAAGTGCTAGAAGCGAATGAAAGTCATATTTCAGACAATCCTGTAGATATATTTAAAGTTAATTCTATATGTCTAGAATGTAATTTAGTAACCAATTCCCATAATAATGGACATCCAGTACATATTATCCACATGTTTTTCCCCACTGTATCACCTGGTTAAATATCTCTTAAAATAACTGATCAACATGGAAATTTGATCAATTTCAGAAAAGAGTTGGTTACAGCACGTTTGCATCTAAAAAGAGTTGCATAAGTGAAGAGAAAAAATGGTTTTCTTGTACAGTCACAATTCATTTAATTTACCTACAGATTTTTATCACAATTTGTATAAAAACCCTACAAACAAACTAGATCCAATCAGTTCAAAACATCTGCTGAAAGAACTAACACCTGAAAACAAACAACTATTGCTCTCATTGGGTTTTAAACTAAGGAAAAAATTAAGAAATTAAAAAGGTTTTGGTGTCATTTTAAGTGCAATATTCGCACACATCTACAAAGAATTTGGATTTTAATTAAATGTACATGTAAATATAGACAAGAAAATGAGTTATAACATTTTAAAAGTTAATGAAATTGTCATCCATGATGATTCAATAGTTAGCTATCAATATCACACACACCAGCTATTTACATCAACAACTTTCAACAATAATGATGAGATTAGAATCCCCATACAAACACAGGACCTGTACACTTTACCTAGTCAAAGTTTTTTATATATTGAGGGAAAACTACTGAAAGAAGACAATACATTTAGTAATAATGTAGGGTTTACCAATAATGGAATTGCTTATCTTTTTGATGAGATTCGATATGAACTAGGAGGAGTGGTTATCGATAGGGTTAGAAATCCTGGAATAACTTTAACTATGAAAGGGTATGCTTCCTATATGAAAACTGAATGTGACACTTTGCAAAATGCTGGATGGAACGAGGAAAAAAATCCTTCACTTTTGGATGCTAAAGGTAATTTCAACGTTTGCATCCCTTTAAAAATGTTGTTGGGGTTCGCAGAAGATTTTCATAAAATTGTAATGAACGTGCGCCAAGAATTAATTCTGATAAGAAGTAATTCAGACCTAAATGGAATGATCAAGATGGAAGACAAAAAAGAAAAGTATAAAATATCGTTAAATAAAGTGTTATGGAAAATGCCACATGTTACCGTAAGCGACAATCAGAAATTAAGGCTACTAAAACAATTTGAAAGCAACAGGGACCTATCGATTGCGTTTAGAAGTTGGGAATTGCATGAATATCCACAGCTGCAGCAAGCCAAAAACCACACCTGGGCTGTAAAATCTTCAAATTTGTTGGAGAAACCACGTTTTATTATTTTTTCCCTGCAAACTGATATGAAAAACAATATCGCTAAAAATATGAGTCATTTTAACCATTGCAATTTAAACAATTTAAAAGTCTATTTAAATTCTGAAATTTTTCCCTACGACAGCTTAAATTTAGACTTTGATAACAATAAATATTCTCTTTTGTATGAGATGTTTGCGCAATTTCAAAAGTTCTATTACTATAAATACAAGAGCGAACCTTGTATGCACCCAATAAGATTTAAAAGTACAGCACCAATAGTAGTTATTGACTGTTCGCGGCAAGGTGAAGATATCCTGAAAGGTGGAGCTGTAGATATCCGCATAGAGTTTGAAACCACCAAAACAGTGCCTGAGAAGACTACAGCTTATTGTTTAATTTTACATGATCGTCTAGTCAATTACAACCCTCTAACCAGTACAGTGAAAGTGTTTTGAAAATGTATATTGTTGATGTACAAGGATTCCAGTACAAAAATACTTCTTTTATATGTCGAGAGATTGCTATAATAAATATAAAAACTGGTAAAGTTTTTCATAAATATATTCAGCTACCATTTGATTTGTATTATTTAAGCAACTCTTTTGGTAAACATATTGATTGGACAATAAAGAATGTGCATGAACTTTTATGGGATGATGAGCTCTCTTCTGGAGGTGATAAGTATCCACCTTCACCTTCTATATTTTCAAATTATTTACCTTTAGAATGTATTGCTCTATATTTAAGCAAGATAATTAAACCACATGAAAAAATATTTGTTAAGGGTTTAGAGAAAAAAAGATGGTTAGGTAAATTAACTTGTTATAATAATACAATTGTGGATTTATTAGATATGGGTTGTGTTAACTTAGATAGGCTTAAAAAATTAAACTTAGGAAAAAAATTTCATTGTGAAACTCATCATTACAGTAATAATTTACTTTGTGCTAGAGAAAATGTATTTTTGTTAAGAAATTGGTATATTAAGAATAAAACTAATTAATAATATATTTTTGATCTTTTATTTTTGCTATTGTTCAACAACAAGGGTTATAACATTAAGAATTTCCTTGGTTATTTCTCGTGTTCCTCCTATCTCCCTTTCTTTCTTGTCCATCATAGTAATGTGAAGGTACATGCTTTGCACCATCCATCCATTTAAAATGCTGTTGACATTCACAAGCTAGACATGGCTCACCACGTGGTACATCTGATTCACCCTTACATTTAGGACACTTAAATTTTATTGGTACAGGCATGTTTTGAGGATTTAAGTTAGACTAAAATATACATTTTCAATAAGTGTCTGACATCAGCAGAAGCAGAAATAAATACATTTGAGACAACCAGCCATGTCAAAATGTATTAGAATAGAACATGGTTGTAAAAAAGAAGAATTTGAAAGGGTAAAAGAAGGCAACCAATGTTATTTGTGCTACCAAGAAATTAATGTAAGCAATTTATGGTTATCAAAAAACTGCACTATTTCACACAGTAAATGTCATCAAGAAAAAAATTATCACCTGAAACAATACAATAAAAAAGGGTACCATCAATAATAACGTTATTAGTATTAATCAATCTGTCAAACAGTACATTTCAAGCTTTAAAATGTTCTACCAATATTTCACAATTGTGTATTACTTTTTCATAGTGGTTGTTTATGGAAATTCAAATGTGAGTCATAACACAACACATGTGCATGAACATGAATGTAGTTATCTAAGAGATGACTATAACGTTTTATATAATACAAGTCTAAACTTGTATATGGAGTGTGCTTCCCACCTTGATAACATAAATGATTTGTATGAAAACGAGTTAATGGTTACTGATGAATGCATGGAAAAACTTAAAATATGTGAAAATAATACATCAAATTTAACTAGCTCTGTAAATTATACCAACCAAGTACAAATTTTAAAAAATAATATTGAACTTGAATCAACAATGCTGTTACTACGTAAAAAAGTTGTAAATCTTGAGGAAAAAAATAGTATTGCTTATGCTTTAATAAATGATTATAAAGAAGAAATTGCAAATTTAAGGAGTAACCTAACTGATACCGTATATGAATTATATGCCACAGATGAAAAATGGAGTCAATGTGAGGTGATATTAAAAGATCAATTAAAAAATTATACCAAAATTTTCACAAACCTGAATGCTTGTTTGGAAAGAGAAGAACTTATACAGGAACAAAGGAATAAATATGTTGTTAGACTGACTACTTGTAGAAGAAAAAATAAAAGAAATAAAATGTAAATGTTTAGGGATTATTGTTTTTCATAAAAACATGTAAAATAATTTAAGTTTTGTTTCATTTTAACATGCACACACATCTATCTGTATACATTTTATAAGTAGAAGAATTTATGTTGTTTTTTAATATTTGTTACAGGGTTACCTCTCTCTGAGATAAATTTATTATTATTTAATAAAAACATGAAATGTGAAATAATTTAAGTCTTGTTTTATTTTATATACACACACATTTATCTGTATAAATTCTATAAATAGAAATATTTTGACCTGAAGCTGACCTCTCTCTGAGATAAATTTATTATTTAATAAAAACATGAAATGTGAAATAATTTAAGTCTTGTTTTATTTTATATACACACACATTTATCTGTATAAATTCTATAAATAGAAATATTTTGACCTGAAGCTGACCTCTCTCTGAGATAAATATATTAATATTTTAATAATTTTAACCACCGGCATGCTAAATTACATTACTAGCTATTGCGTCATTTTCTCTTGACCAGTAGGGCCTCACCTTGGCCAGTAGGGTCTCACCTAAATGTGGTGCTATGTATGGATACTTGACACATACAGGTGTCATCAGCTTACAAGAACTTACCTGTAATTTTATTAAGGTCCTTTTGACCAACATCTGCACCTTCTGGTAAATTGCGTCATTGTCGATATTTCTTCTTCAGCTAAGAACTACTTCTTATAGAATTACGTCACTTCTTTAGCACACAAATAAAATGTTCATCCATACATCCACTTAAGACATGTTAACACATATATAATAGGGTCCTTTTGGTCAACAGCCACTGGTTAATTACGTCACTGTCAATCACTTCTTAGTCTAAGAAATACTTCTTGTAGAGCTACGTCACTTCTTCGGCGAAGAAGTAGGACCACATCCAATCTTTGGTCGCTTCGGATGGACACATGCCATCCGCTGTCACAGTATCCCGCTAGTTACACTACTGATGTCGTAAATCGATATTGAAAATATTGGAAATGAGTATTTATGAAAGATGCTGCCAATTCAAACAAGTTCTGTAAAGTTACACTCTACAATTATTTTTTCACATGTTAGTATTTTGTTAACATAATGTGTTATTTTTGGTCTCAAGCTAATCCTAACATATTCGTTTTCATTGTCATGGCAATATGGCAGCCTGTTGGAGGATATTATGTACCAATTTCGGATTAATTGCGTCTACTTAGTCTAAAGGGAATTAAAATAATTAATATATTTTTTTTTAATACAATAATATCCTCTATCTCCAAAATAAAAGAAATTTGTACATAAGTATATAGGAACTTTCTATATTCTTTGTGTGATACTATGCATTATACTTTTTCCAATGTCACTCTGTATATTATATCATGTATTTTTGGTAAAACTTAGTAGTTAGTAATAATTTATTATTATTGTTACTGTTCAATTAATATACGGAAATTATACTGTCAGTAATTATATTTTTAGTTACTTCGTGCACATAATGTTTGCTCGAATTTTACATAAATATATAAATTAAATGCGAAAGACAATCACTTCTACCACTGTCAGGTAAAATCTTTAAATATACACAACACAAAAGTTAACAGTTTCAGTATTTTTGTAAGTATGTTAGAAATATAAATTTAACAAAATAAAACGCAAATAGTTTTTACTAAGTATAAATAAAATGGTAGTTGTAGTAAAGTCAATAGGTTTCTGAGGTGTAGGGATGCGAGTTATTGCATACAAGATTTGCAAATAATTCTTTTTGCCCTTTGTTTAAAGACGAAGAGTTAATTTTTTTAAGTGATTATTTAAATTTTCGCTAAATTAATTTTTGAAATTTTTCAATCTCAAGTTTCTGTTATTTGACATTATTTACAATAATATTTAATTTATAATTAAATGCGTACATTTTAAACAGCATGGTATGTAACAACAATAAACTAATAAGCAACTACCATAAACATGAATAAACAATTTAGAAATTATTGAAACTTATAAACAGTAATATTCCGGTAAAATTAGTAAAATAATTGTACTAATCGTAATTCTTAAAAAACAACAAAAATAACATTTACCAACGAATAACATAATATGTTACATTTTATTTTCAATTAATATTAATGGCAATGGTTTTCATGAGTACAACAGTAGTTTCTTCAATTTTGTTCGTGCCAAAACGACTCATTTTGACTTTAAATCGAGCAAAATTAAAAAATGGGTCACAAGCGAATCAATACAAACAGAAACACCTAATGTGTGACACCTAGACCGTTTTTAAGTCGAAAGTTGATATAAAATATGTTTTAAAATTCTTGGTTGTCGACAATTTATAGGTTAGGCCTTTTGTCAGCAAGAGGTGATACTTATAACCAAACATAATTTAAAGATATTAATATTCTAGAATCTTTGTAGGTTATACGTCAATATTAATCTTAAATCCTTGCGCACCGAAAGGCTGTTTTTTTTCCTTTTATTAGAGTTGTATATATTTATTATTTATATTATATATACTGATTTAACTTAATCAAGTACTCTTCTTTATTTTAATGAAAATTTTAATGTTTGTGTTATAAAATATTGGTTATATTTATTGCATAGATTTCTAATAGGTTGTGACATTCGGTATATTTTTCCTGGTTTGGTCTTCTAATAAACCAGGTGGCGCCCAAAGCAAACCAACGACGAAGGGAAGTAACTGACCATGATCTAGTGCCTTCGCAATAAGAGCTACCGTACGCACTGAGTGACAACCTATTGTCAATGACAAAAAGTTGCCACTGTCAAAAAATAATACTGCCTTCTAAAAAACTTTTTAAACAAATTGATTTTTCTCTAAATATTCAGCACGCTATTTTTGGTTATAAATGCTACTGAGGAAAGGAACAAAAATTTGACAAACTAGAATTAACGATATACAATACTTTTAGAAAAAAAACGACGGAATATTCATAACATTTCTCTAGATCTAATTAACATTCAATATTTTTTGGGTGAACATTAAAATGTGCGAGAAGCCAACTACTTATTTGACATTCTTCATGACTGTACTATAGGAGTACGCTGCCTTTATGATCTGAAAATAAATACAAAACAGATATTTAGGTAAGCGTTTAAAAAGAGGATAATTTCTTTAATGATAAGGGTTTTAGACACAAGAACCTCTTGTGTCCAACTACCCAGTACTTCGAATAAAATAAAACCAGTTTTAACGCTTACAAGCATAATATAATTCAACAAATATAGCCTAATATGACTCTTTAAATTTAAATTTCTTTCGTTCCCGGTCTAATAGCAAAATTTCAATGAGACAACATGTCATATACAACATGTTACCTTAATGCTGATTAGTGTTTCGGTTTTCAGAAGGGATAAATTTGAAAAATGTGGCACGCGAATCTCCCTCTCGGATGAAATGTGTCGTTCATATACTATATATATATATATACATTTTATAATAATATTCTGCTTAACAAAAAGAATTTGGCATTAAATATTTTCATAACACCATCATAAACATCTGCTTGAACTGTAAGTAAATTTTTCCTAGCGACCGCCGACTTTAAAAGCTATCTGCAACACATTTTCTCTTATTCGAGAATAAGCTCTCAAACTTGATAGATAACGTTAAACTTGAAGGTAATTGTTCCCATTTGGTGTATCAACTATTTGGCCTTCACGCGGTGACCTGACACGAGTGTATCTCCCCAATGTAGCAAGGCCCATTTGCTTTTGATGTTGGCTCATAATTGATACCCTAAAATAGCGAGATAACATCTTCTTCATCAGGGTAAAAAATGCGCAAAGGTATAGATGGTCGTTCCATAGCCCTGAAACCTACTTTCCTCCGTTTTCGAGAAAACTGTAAAATAGCTCCTTTTCTTGGCAATTTCTGGAAATACTTGAGATTAAGGCAAGGAAAGGTTGGTAGTATAATAACGAAAATATTGTTTTTTTAAGGGTAGAGAAGGGTGCGGACGGAGGGCTGCCTGCAACATGACGAGACCTACCCTTCTCTGGGTTGGGACAATTCGGGTTCAGACGGGGCAAATAGGTAAACTATTAGTATTTTCGAGGCAAAAGATATCTGCCAAACAAGAGATGTTACAACGCTCCTTCCCTATTGCTTCAACCTAAAGTATAGGGAGCTAAATATGCATGAGGCGAAGGGGGACTTTTTTAGGCATAAAAGCGGTATATTCTAGATTTACTGGTAAAAGCATTGCATTCGCAAAAACTGTATTCTAAAAACGGAGTTTATTCCTAAAGGGTTATTTACAGAATGTCCGGCGATGTGGTGGACAAGAGGAGAAACAAACCAAAAATTTTAATTTTCGAGGAAAAGTCATTATTTATGAAAATGTTTGCTAGCTGAAAAAATACGACTGTCGATAAACATGTATACAGGGTGTCAAAGAAGTTAATAATTCAAATTGTTTACAAGAGTAAAGTACCCTTATTCTAAAGTTTTAGCAAATTGCTATCTAGGATAATTGTTTGAAATCATCACATTTTGTAAGCTATTGGTTTTCATTAAGTTCGGATAGCGATAATATTTTTAATTTAAATTTGCATTCCACTGAAAAGTTTGGTAGGTTTACCTTTGAAGTATCACCTTTGATTAAGTACCTCAGAAGTAAATTATTCCACCGTCAAGCAAAACATCATTGTTAGTAACTTTAATGATTTTAAGTGACAAAATTTAGTTGTGTATTGCGTGCATAATGGCCAACAGGTTTCTACATAATTTTTTATTTTTCTATATAGTGCTGCACCGTATGTTCGTTCTGATTACAACATCCAAACCCATCAAGAACATTTTTAAGAACTAATTATACATCAGAATAAAGTTAATCGTCAAACATCAAAAAATTTGAATAAACCGCAATAATTTTTAAACTCTACCCGTTTCCGTTGTGCGGTACGAGGACTAGACCTGATCGCCGTTGAATGCGTCCTCCTCTCTCTCATTAGGACCGGATGGGTGTGTTCACGTGTGGTCAGCCTTTTCTCTCTCCCTTTTTTATTAATCTCAATTTTTATTACCAAAAACCACATGCTCATTGCACCTTTAAACCTCAACCAAAATGTAACGTGCTGTTGAAATATTTTAATTGTTTTCGTCCATTTCTGTTTTTTAATTATTTTTAACGAATTATGACTGAAAGGTAACAGACTAATTGCAGAGTTCGTAAGTGTTAAATTGTGAAGATATAATATGCAAATTTTAAAGATAGTACATGTATTAATTACTGACGAGTAAGTATCGAATATCAGTCTGAATTTTATAAAAAACATTTCTCCTAACAATTTATTAACTAGGTAAACATAAAATCTCTTTATCAACTATAAAATTTAACATTTTAATAATTAAAAATAAAAAAACAGTTTTTAACTGTGGATCACCAAATTTTAAATACAATCTTGAATTTGATTATCATTTATTTTGTACTTGAATTAAGATAAAATTAATAAATATCCCTCAAACTGAACTTTCGATGCTTTCTTTTCAGATAGCACTGAAGATGGCGAAAGCCGAAAGCGCTCGGCTACGATTGTAACCAATTATTCTTTCGAATAAATTATGCACGCAATACACAACTAAATTTTTTCACTTATATTTCTACGTGCACACAGCCAATACCCTCCTTTTCATATTTAACGATTTTGTTAGTTTACAATATTAGCAACGGAGCAAAGAATGTACAATTATTATTTCAAATTACTTCGAAATATAAAGTAAAACATTTACCAAAATGCGATAAACATAAACCAATACATGATTATAATTTAAGGCATAATTCAGAAAAATAGACAAACATCAGATAACATAACAATATTTATTCAAACACCGCTCCACCATGAAGGACACATTTTTCCAGCTGGGCTATAAGATAACACACTTCCGCACTTCTTCTAGGGATATTGCTTCTACAGCTTGTATAATTTTTTACTTTAAAATGTTCTCATTATAAGTTAACCGTTGTAGGCGTCCCCATAAATACATATCGGCCAGCGTAAGGTCGGGAATTCTTAGGGGCCATAAAACTGGACCATTTTGCTCTATCCATTTTTGTCCAAATTTCAAATCAAGCCATTCCTTTGCTTCTCTAGCAAAATGGGCCAGGCATTTATCTTCCTTGAAGTACATGTTACTTAGGTAATCTAATGGCAGTTGATCCAAATGATTTAACGTATTTTAATAAGAATTTCTATTACAAGTATTCGGTCCTATTATACTATGGTATGAAACACCGCATTAAACATGCACTTTTCTTAAATAATCACTTCGGGTTGGAATTCTGAAAATAGGATTAACATCACTTCAAAAGCGAACATGTTGCGATGCCACAGTTCCATTCGTCGAAAGCATGGACTTATCCAAGAACATTATAAGTTTATGGAATCCCCTATTACCACCTTTTTCCCATTCCTGAGGTACTTAATCAAATGTGATACTTAAAGGTATTTAAAAACAAAGGTCTACCTACCAGCTTTTTGTTGAAATGCAAATTTAAAGCAAAAATATTATTGCTATCCAAACTTAATAAAAATCAATATCTTAGAAGATTAGATGATTATTTAAAATAATTCTTTTAAATAGCATTTTGTTAAATCATTTCAATTTTTAACTTTTCGGACACCCTGTATACAATTTTTTTCCATCAGCAATCGGTTTTTTTTTCAGCAAGTAAAAATTATTGTTAAGAACGTCTTTTCCTCGAAAAATGCAATCTTTGGTTTGTTTGTCCCCTTGTTCACCACATCGCCGGACATACTGTATATTTCGCAACAGCGCACGTACTTTGCTTCATTCTTTTAGGATGCAATATTTTAATATTTATACTTTACATCGCCTATAACTAGACTCCAATTCATATTCTCCAAAATGTACGTCAAATTCAGTACGTTCATCGCATTAATCATCCACTTCTTCTTTAGAATCGCCCATAAAAATTTGGAGAGAAAAGGGGTGCTGGTAACATTCCTCATTTGTAACTCATCTTTGGCCTTAAAAAGCTTACAATTTGCCAATTTCCCCCGTCTGAATCCGAATTATTTCAAGAAAACGCAGAGAAGAAGGTGATTTTCGCCATAAGGAGGGAGCGGGGACATTGGAAGCAGCCCTTCGTTTGCACTTATCCCTCACTTCCAATTTACAATCAATTTAGCATTTTTCCTCGTCTTAATCCGAGTTATCCCAAGCAAACCGGAAAAGGGGGTAGTTTTCTCCTATGACGAGGGGTCGCCCTTTGTCCGCACTCACTTTTTGCCTTAAGAACACTATGAATTTATAATTTTTCCCCGTTTTAATCTAAATTACACGCAAAAAAGGGGCCCTCTTTGGCTGCTTGCAGGAGTTGCGAGGGTATTGGGAACTTTAACATTTTTTTTTTCATTTGGACAGGGAGCGAGAAGTAGGTTTCAGAGCTGCGGCACGACAATTCGAAAAAACGGCCAAGATGCGCTTCCGCGACTCCAACATTGACCATGGTATCCCCGTTAAATTCTTGCGCTCCACATTAACATTGTTAATTCCTCTTCTTGAATCTAAACACGGTAATCTAACACTAGTACGATTATCTAAAATGCAGAGACCCATTATATCTCCGAATTTTATTGTCAATTATTTTTATGTTGTTGCCCTATTATCGTATTTTAAAATCCAACCCCTTTTTATTCTAATATCCACATTATTATAAGAAACATTTCAGATTTAACCCTATAATTAAAAAATAAATCACATAAAACAAATACTATTTAGGTTAAGTAACCTTTCCTTTTAATTTTGCATTCGTTTTGTCCGTTTTTATACAGGGTGTCCGGTTAGTACCTTGTAGTCACCCTTCATTGGTTCGCAAGGATAGGGGTAAAAACAAACAACTTGTTAGATTGAACATCAAACTTCGTCTATTGTCTATTCAGTAAATCTAAGTCAATGCCCACAAAAGTGCTACGATAGCATATGCAAAGTATAGTTAAAATTGCTTATACTAATTAAACAACTTATTGGTTTCCTAAAAGCGCTGTGCTGGATAATAATAATTGATGTATGCAACTATCGTAATTACTTTAAAAAGGAAATTGAAGTCAAAGACCTTTTGTCTTTGTTAGTCCAGTACACCTCCCTTGGGAAAGGAAAAAAAAAATTTTTAAAACAAGAAAAATTTGTTTTTGATTAATCGTGGTAAAGCTTAATTCTATTTTTATGTACTAATGTTGGTTTATTTTTGATATTCAATAAAATATTTGGGTGCGAATCTTCTAAAACTATATAAGGACCTATGTATACACAATCTAACTTAGTATCCATATTTTCATTTAAAACTAAAACTTTATCTCCTATATTATAAATAATATTATTACAGTTTTTGTCAAATTGTTCCTTTCTTTTATATTTGGAAGATATTAAGTTATTTCTTGCATCGTTGCAAGCAACTTGTAACCTGTATTTTAATTCATGTGGATAATTGTCAAAATTATATAAAGGATCTACGTTATTAGAGATATTTGATGGTATATGGCTTATTTTTCCAAAAACAAGTTCATAAGGAGTATATTTGGTTTCAGTATGCACAGTATTATTGTATGAAAAGCACCAATATGGTACCCAAGTACTCCAATTGTCTTCATGATTTGCTATCTGAATTCTCAAATACGCTCCTAAATGCTTGTGTGAATTTTCTAACGCACCAAGAGTTTCATGGTGGTAAGCCGTTGAGTTTAAGGTTTTTATTCCTAATAATTTACAAGAATCCTGAAATACATTCGCTACAAATTCCTTGCCTTGATCAGTAACAGTCTCCTGAGGGATACCGTATCGTAATATAAAATTTTCTACGAACGATTTGGCAACACTGTAAGCTTCCTTATTTTGTAGTGGATAACATTCGACAAATTTAGTAAGTTCACATTGAATTGTTAATATATAGCAATTATCCAAACTATCATTTTTAATTGGACCTACTATATCAAGAAAAATCTTTTGGAATGCTGAAGTAGCTGTGGAGGTTATTGTCATAGGCTGTTTGTTTATTTTGCAATATTTATGCCGTTGACAATCATTACAGCGTCTGACAAAATCCTCTACATCTTTCTTCAATCCAGACCAAAAATAACGTTTTTTAATATTATTGTACATTCTATTTATACCTGCATGTCCACCTGTAGGTAAATTGTGAAAATCATTCAGTATTAATTGTTTCATTTCATTGTTTGCAACACGGTTAACATTGCTGACAATGTTTAATTTAATACCGTTCTTTAAAAGTTCTTTCCTATATCGCGATATGTGTTTTATAAATTTCTCATTGTTAGTATTTTTTAATATATATAATTCCGGAATTTGATATTTTTTGCATAAAATTCCAAGATCCCTCAACGATGTACCTAGGTCAAGCGTCGATCGGTGATCTTGATTAAAGCAAATTATTTGAGATATCTCATCATATATAAAAATTTTATTATTTATGTAACCATGGTTTATTCTATTTTTATATTTATTGAAATCGATTTCATTTACTGAACGTAATTCTATACTGTCGACAGGAGGTTTTAATAATTCTACAATTCCAGGGTGATCAAGCCTTTCATTCTGAGAATTTATTAAATCCGGCTGTTTTTGCACATTCTGCCTTTTTGTCTGTGCACGCGTCATTATATTTACACTATTATTTACTTTTGCAGTAATGTCTTTAAGTTCTGTTGATTCGATTTTAATGCGCGATAAAGCATCTGCGTTAACATTTTGAGAACCTTTAATGTAGTGTATGCTAAAGTCATATTCTTCTAAAATTAGACGAAATTTCGTTAATCTACTGGATGGATTAGTCATGCTAAATAAATATATAAGGGGACGATGATCTGAAAAAATTTGAAATTTTTTACCGTACAAGTATGGTCTAAAATGTTTAACACTCCATACTATTGCTAGTAACTCTTTTTCTATAGTACAGTAATTTTGTTCCGCTTTATTTAAAACTCGAGAAGCAAAAGCTATAGGTTTATCGTTACCATTACACAAAATAGAGCCAATAGCATACCCGCTAGCGTCAGTTTTAAGAATAAAAGTGTTATTTTCTGAAAAATTTGGATATTGTAGCAAGGGCGGATTAGTGATAGCTTGTTTCAGTTTATCGAAAGAAAGTTGACATTTCTCAGTCCATGCAAAAATTTTTCCTTTTCGAGATAATTCATTAAGTGGTTGGGCAATTTGAGCAAAATTGTTAATAAATTTTCGATAATAATTTGCAAATGCTACAAATCGTTTTGCTTCATCAGCATTTTGAGGTATTGGATATTGAACAATTGCTTTTAATTTTTCTGGATCTGGAGAAATTCCATCAGATAAAATAATATGACCCAAATATAAAATTTCTTTTTTAAGGAAATCACATTTGCTTGGATTGAGTTTTAAATTAACTTTTCTAAGTCGTTGTAAAACTTTGATAAGATTTATGTTATGATTTTGTAATGAATTTCCGAATATTATGAGATCATCAAGATAAATAAAACAGCTTTCATAGTTTAATCCTGACATTGCTACCGTCATAAGTCTAGAAAATATAGAAGGACTAACCTTGAGCCCCATTGGCAATCTTTTCATTTGATATTGACCTTCGTTTGTAGTAAATGCGGTATACGGTCTACTGGCTTTATCTAATTCTAATTGATAATACCCTTGTGATAAATCAAGATGAGAAAAATACAAGGCGCCAGATAAAGAATCTAAAATTTCCGCAATACAAGGTAAGGGAAACTTTTCATCCCTTAGGGCCCGCTGGTTGACTAATCTATAGTCAATCACAAGTCTAGTTTTCTTAATCCCGGAACTATCAGGTTTTTTGGGTACGATTAAAATAGCCGAATTCCATTCGCTTTTTGCCTCTTCTATAGTGCCTTCTCTAAGCATTCTATTAACGTGGTTACTTATATCGGTTTTTTGCGCATGCGGTAATCGATAGGGTTTAACGTATACAGGTACTGCATCGTCTTTTAATTGAAGTTTTTGTTTGTAAAGATTGGTAACAGTAAGTGGATCGCCCTCTAAATGAAAAACGTCAGAGTATTTAGCACATATTTTTTGTATAGAAAGTTTTTCTTCTATATTTAGTGTAGACATATCTATCGAATCCAATATTTTGTCAATTCGGTCTATAACTAAATTGCCTGTTTTGTCAAAGTTATAAATTTCGAAATCTGATGCACATTGTAAACGTGGTTTAAAATTTCTAATTTGTACTTCACGCTCGTTAACATTCACAATTCTTACAGCAATTTTTTCATTGTAAGATGATACAACAATTCCTGCAACAAGTACACCCTCACATAGCTCTTCTGGCAAAACAACGAATTCACCACTTTTATTTATTTCGCAATATGTTATTACCTCACTTCGGGGGGGTAATGATATGCAAGAATCATATTTGGAAATCATAGGTACATTTACCTTATTATTAAAAATACAAAACGAAAATAAATATGTTTCATAGTTTATATTTGCCCCATATTTGGAAAAAAAATCTGAACCTAAAATACCATGAATGCCTGAACTAAATTTATCTGTTACTAAAAATACATGCTGAATTTCGTAATTATTTAAAGAAAATAAAATATTCGCTACTCCTAAGGAATAAGTAAATCCACCTACACCTACGATTTTAGTCTTTTTTGTTTTATCAATTCGTTCATTTCCATGTATACTTCCTGAAAAAATTACACTTATACTTGCTCCTGTATCTAATAAAAATAACATGTTTTCCATTCGGTATCTTACTTGCACAAAATTCATACCATTTAAGTTTAAAATTACACGCTCATTCATTGCATTGTAATCACATTCATTCTTTATTACATTATTGTTTACATGATCATTTTCTTTAGGGACGAAAAAATTTTTGGCTACTTGATCCGGTACTTAAATTTGTGTTATTAGGGCATTCGCTGAAATCGTTTGAAACATCTGTAACGTAAGTCGCTTGTTGACCCCTATAATTATTTTGTCGATGTCCGCGAAAATTTGAATGGCTGCGAAACGGCCTTCCCGATGTGCCTCGAGATGCAACGCGGCCTTGACCTCTATAATGATTGTTATTAAATATTCGCTGATTATTGTTTACATAGTGCCTACCGTTTGAATTGCTTTGAAAATTAAAATCTCTACCTCTATTATTTGACCTGTTTACGTTAAATCTTCCTCGATAACCTCGCGTATTATTTTGCGTTTGCATGTGAAATGTGGTTGATATCGGGTTAAAATTTTTAATTTTTTCTTCATCCTTAGCCCCTATTATAGCATCTTTTAATAACGTATAATTTCTAGCCTTTATTACCGTGCGTAGCTCACTATTTTTCAATCCATTTGCAAAAACATTTATAGCTATTTTTTCATTTACGCTGCGCAAAATGGGAATACTGTTATCGTTTCCGTCGGCCTGAGTAATAGTTAAGTTTGTAAATAATTCTTCAATATTTCTAGCGTATTCGTCGATAGTTTTTCCATTTTGCCTAACGCAATGTAACTCAGTAGCCAAAGCAGCAGCAGACTTTTTGGTTAATAAATGAATTTTCATATCTGAAATTAGATTATTGACAGTCGCGTATGTTTTTTCTAGTCTTATTTTCGCGCTTTGAGAGAGTCTAGTTTTAAGTACATAATTAATTAAGAGTTTGTGGCTGTTGTTGTCTAGTAATTCACTGTAAAGTTCGATTGCATCTATTAGTTGTTTTGTGGAATCCTCACTACCATCCATAGCTGGTAATAAGGATGCCGCGGTTTTTAAATCGAATTTATCGGTCATGTTGGAATCGCTATTATTACTAGATTCTCCTATTTTGTCTAATCTGTCTAAAATAATTTTCCGCGAATTTGCAATTATTTTTGGAATTTCGTTCGCATAAGTCTCAACTGCTTTGCTTACTTTTTCGTCACTAGAAACTTTTTTAAAATCTTCTATAAGTTTATAATATTTAGTGTCCAATAAACCTACATCTAACAATAATTTATTAACCCTTTGAGCATTTTCCCTTCTTTCAAGAGGATCTCTAGTAATATTATTATAGAATTTTTTTGTAGTTTCGTACAGTTCCTTAAAGTCACTAATATCGGCGCTCATTGCCTAACATTATAAAATTTATATATATCCTAATATTTAAAAACAGAGCCCAAAAAAAATGTAAGTACAGAATAAAAAAAAAAATCAACACAATCTAACCTCATATCCTTATAGTACTGTATCCTGTCCCTGTTGTCTGCCTTCTGTCAGCTTATTTCCAACGGTGCGAACTAGCGGCATTGCGCCTACACTAGCTCGTTCCCTCGATGCCAGCCCCGGTTTGGTAACAGCTGGTAGCACCTATCGTTGATGGCTGTCTACACAAGTTCTTGGCTTCTGGTGATTTCTCTTCTAATTTTTCTGGTTAAATTCTTTTTGATTTGTTGATAACAGTATGCAATGATTAGGAACACAACTATTGCAACACTTAGTAAAATCGCAACTTCCCATATCGACGCACCTTGTGATGTAGTTTGACCACCGCTGTTGCCCGCTTGAGCAATTACAATTTCTTCTTTACTTTGCGATTTACCCATATTGTTTTTTGTTACTTATGCATCACTTAATCACTTATTGCACACAACACACGTAAAATAGTAAAACTTGTTAAAGGACTGGCAGGATCGCCATGTAGTAACCCTTCATTGGTTCGCAAGGATAGGGGTAAAAACAAACAACTTGTTAGATTGAACATCAAACTTCGTCTATTGTCTATTCAGTAAATCTAAGTCAATGCCCACAAAAGTGCTACGATAGCATATGCAAAGTATAGTTAAAATTGCTTATACTAATTAAACAACTTATTGGTTTCCTAAAAGCGCTGTGCTGGATAATAATAATTGATGTATGCAACTATCGTAATTACTTTAAAAAGGAAATTGAAGTCAAAGACCTTTTGTCTTTGTTAGTCCAGTACAACCTCCTAATCTCGGGAGCATACAGAGAAAGTCAAAATAACCCCAATTTGTCACAGAAAAAATATTCCCCAAGTGCTCCTTAACGGAGATACAAAGCCCCAAAGAGATACCCAGCGATTTACTTTTATACCGACTTGCATAACTTAATGAAAATTTAATATTTTTTAGAGGCCATAGAGAATCATTAAACCATACTACGGTAGATTGTAGTAAAGTTACTAATGCTTAATCAAAAACAGGTAAAAATAAAACACGAAGGGTATGCTGATGTGCATTTAGTTTTTGGGAAGTGCTTTCCAACGCTTCGAGGCAAAAATACTTTAGGCTGAAAGATTTCCAGCTCAGATATTGTTAAGTACAAAAATCGTTTAAAGGGTTGGTCGAAGCCTAATTAAGTTACAATGTTAATAAAATATGAGAATAATTAAAACGCTTAAATGATATTTTGGCGAATGAGTAATATGGACTCCACGTACTTCAATACATCTTGTTAGTCTTTAAATGTTTTCCTTCTGCACTGAAAATAATATTCCGACATTATTACAGACTTCGTTAGAATGCTGTGTTATTTTCTACAGTAGTTCTTCTCTAGTATTTACTGGTGTTGAACAAACTAGTTCGAATGAATGAAAGTGCTTTATTGTCCAAGAGGTATCATAATAGATAAATCTTATTGACAAAGCATAATAACTTATGCAACTGAGTTGCGAATGATGGGTTCGACTCGGAACAACGCGTTTTTAAAAAACAAAATTATTTCTGAAAGATTGAAACTCTTTATTGTTCTTACTACAATAGTAAATATAAAAAGAATCCTGTCTGCTTTATTACAAAGAATTTATAGAAAATGTCTTATCTCTAGAAATGATTCGTCGGCGGTTTCTATGAGAACGTCGAGTTGTTGTAAGTTCCCATCGTAAGGGCCAATACATGGTGTTCCCATAACTCCTCCACCCTTAGTGCAAAATTCTGGGGTTAGCCTCAGGATTTGGGGATGAATGACTGAAGACTGCAAGGGGTTGGTTGTCCTCAGCTTCTTTTTTCTTTGGAATGCATCTTTGACTGTAAAACTTATAGAAGGCAAGCAATAGTATTAGTATCATTATAATATAAATCAATACTGTCCATCCGTCGATATTAACGAAGTCGAATGTTTTGTTTTCGATAGAGTCAATATTTTGTTTATTCAATTCCAGAGCACTTTTTACCGCACCGAGTTCATTGAGATTAATACCGTCTAATTTTAACGGGTTTAGATTTATAATTGTTTTATATACTGGGTGAGTAAAGTCAAGTTTTGGAAGTATGATATTTTCGAATTTGCGTTTCGGATTTTCAAAACTGCGTATAAGAATATCGTTGATTCTTATTTCACAGGTGGGATTAAGTTCTAATATGTAACTTCCTTTTAAGGGTATATTTTCGCGATTTTTACCGCACTTTTGCACAGCTACAGTCAATTTGAGAATTAGCACAATCCATTTATTAAGTTCAAGTTTTTGAATTTTCACTTTTTCAATTTTTACGGGGACCACACGGCAGTTTGATAGATTATTGGCGAACTTCAATAGCTGGATTTCACATGGAGAATCTTCGGTGGTTTTGATAGGGTTTGTTTCTCGGCAAATAAATTCTTCAGGAATGATTTCTATACATGGTGTATCGAAAAGAAAGTAGTTCTGCTCATTCATTATTAGATATTTAGATTGAGGTATTATTACTTGAAAATATTCACCTTGAAAGGCTGGTAGTGAATATAAGTGAAAGTAATTATAATTTTCCCTTTCTACTATTGGTATTTCAATTATAAAAATTATTTGGTTTCCCTTACTATAACTTTTAATTTCTATAATTTTTTCAAAGATTAGGAGATTTTCAAGTTTCGGCTCAAACGGTAGTTTATTGTCAATTAAATATCTGGAAATAAATTCTATTTCACTTAATAGGATTTTTGGTTCAATTAAAGAATTATGAAGTGTGTTCAATTTAGAAAAACTAATGGCGATTTCTATTTTCTCTAAAATATCGTAAATAGTTTGAAATTCCATTGTTATTTGGGAAATTACCATTTCGATAAAAAAGTAATAATAGGTTCCAATACTGTCGGATACTAATGCGTATAATAGTTGTTCTATATAATCGATTCGTTCCTTCAGAACAATTTGATTTTTTGTTAAGTTTTGGGTGCTATTTTGAAAAGTTTGGATTGATTCTGTAAGTAATGATATTTGATCTTGTACAATAGTTTTTATTTTGTCCTGATTGTTTGTTAGAGTATTGATGGCTTTTTCATATTTTTGGGCATCTTCTTGATCTAGATTTCCCGTTATAAATCTTATTATAGAACCTAAGCCGTTTATCAGCCCTCTTTTAGATCTAGTTATAGCTAAAGGATTTAATTGATATATTTGCATCATAATTTTATTTTCGAATGATCGTGTTAGATTATATGAATTGTAAAAACTTTTTTTGTAGCTTTCAGCAATGTTTGTTTTATTTTCAAAAGCATTTTTTATACGTACATATTGGTGTTGAAGGTTATGAAATTCTTCGATTAGGTCTGATAGGTCAAATACTTGGATGAATGACCAGGAATTGACTTTATTTTGGACAGTGCCAAGCTTTAAGGGTAAAAGCCCCGGGTTATTTTTTGTTTCATGGAATTTCGGGTATTCTAGTCCGCTGAAGGCGTTGGTGAAGAGTCTGAAACAATACGAGGTGGGCGTTTTAGTTCTTTTATATGGATAATTTCCTTTTTTGTAGGGTTAGTTTTCAAAGTAATTTCTACACGGTTTCTTTCTAACATATCTGTAATTGTATAAGGACCTAGAAATTTATTGCTTTTTTTATTTCGCGTTTGGGGATTTTGTTTATATACGGTTTGTCCTAAAGAAAATTCCTCGTTTTGGTTACCCATATTATTATGCTTAGAAACAATTTTTTATTTATCGGTTTCTAATTTATCTTTTACTTTTTTGTATACGTTTTTCAATTTATTTTTATGGTTTTCAGCATAATCGCTGTAAAATTCTTTCAGAATAAAAATTTCATTTGGGTCTTTAGCGTTTGTATGTCCGTGTGTTAGTTCGAATGGTGTATAATTCGTTGCGCTATGAATGGAATTATTGTAGGCAATTATGGCATAATCCATTATATTTTCTTTTTCATTAGGAAAACTATCTTTCAATAATCGTAAGTGTTCGATAATAGTCGAGTGAAAGCGTTCTACGATACTATTTGATTCATGATGTTGTGGAGTAGTAAAATGGATTTTTATTTTATGTAGATTTAGAATTTCTTTAATAGTGTCATTGTTGAATTCGGTTCCGTGGTCACTTATTAATCTTTCAGGGATTCCACAAAAACAAAAGTATTTTATAAGGGCGTTTGCAATACTAATTGCATTTTTTCCTGGGATTTGAATAGCTTGGGCATATTTTGAAAATGAGTCAACTAAGGTTAGGAACATCTTATTATCATAGAAAAATACGTCAATATGAACAATCTGAAATGGTTTAGAAGGTGTATCTGTTAGCATTACTGGTGTATATGGTTTTTTTCTAGCGTATTTTGCTCGTTGACAAATGTCGCACGAATTAATATATTGAGAAATCGTTGTTTTCATTCCTATCCAATAATAATTTCGTTTAAGATATTCTAAAGTTTCCAATATACCGCGGTGATTAACTTTCACCTTCATGGTGGTTTTTTGTCAGAATGATTTGTTCTTCTTTATCGGTTATAGTATTTACAAGTTTAGTGCACCGTAATAATTTTGGGCCTTTTTCGGAAAAATGTTGTAAATAAATTTCGTTAAAATTTATATAAAGATCTGCTGTGTGAAAATACATACAATAGGTTTTTTCACATATTGTGTAGTCTCGTAAGAATTGCAGAATAAAATTTTCATTATTCGTCTTTGGTATTTTAACAGTAATTATTTTATGGTGTTCGTAATTTTCTTGTTTAACTTCAAGCTTGTGATAGACATGGGGAAAAATTAAAATTTGATTGACTTTATTATTAACTATTTCGTCTAAAATTTTGATACCGTTATTAGTTGTTTCGTTAAAAGTACTATGTTGAGTTTGCGAATCAGATATTTCTCGGGTTTGATTTTCAGGAGGTTTAATCTGAACATCAGATAAAATTTTGATTTTTTGTTTATTAGTAGATTGGTTTTGAGTGGTATCGGATAGAACTTGAATAACTGGTTCATCTATCAGTTTAGGAATTTGCTGACTAGTTGATGCTTGGTTAGATGGGTTTATTTCGTATGTTTGGAAATTTTCGGCAATGTTTCGAAGATATTCTAAAGTATCAAGTTGGTCTTGGTCAATGTCGCCAGGGTTATTAATCATAGATTCGTTTTCTATTGCATTGACTTGAATTCTTGATAATGCATCTGCGTTAAGGTTTAATTTGCCTTTTTTGTAAACAATGTCATAGTCAAATTCTTCCAACTTTAATCTCCATCTTACAAGTTTACTGTTAGGTTCACGTAGTTTAAACAGCCAAACTAGAGGTCTATGATCGGTATATATTGTAAACTTTCGTCCAAATAGGTACGGTCTGAAGTACTTACAAGCCCAAACGATCGCTAATAGTTCTTTTTCGATTGTACTATATTTTACTTCACTGTCATTTAGTGTCCGTGATGCAAAAGCTATAGGTTTATCAGAGCCGATAGCGCCTTGTGATAATATCGCTCCGAGAGCAACGTTCGATGCATCAGTTGTCAATACAAAAGGTTTACTGAAGTCTGGGTATTGCAATATAGGCGAGTTTATTAATAAATTTTTACAAGTTTCAAAAGCTGATATAAAATTTTGGTTATGAATGATTTTAGAATCTTTTTTCAAGCATTGGGTTAAAGGTTTGGTAATGCGAGCAAAGTCTTTGATAAATTTTCGGTAGTAACCGACCAATCCTAAAAAGCTTTTGATTTCTTTAGGCGTTTTGGGCAATGGGAATTTTTTTATTGCGTCGATCTTGTTGGGGTTTGGTTTTACTCCTTCACTGGTTATGACATGTCCTAGGTAACTAACCTCTTTTCGAAGGAATTCGGACTTATCCAGTTGTACTTTAAAATTGGCTTGTCTTAATCTGTCAAATATTTTTCTTAAGCGTTCAAGGTGTTCTTGGAGGGATGTACTAAAAATAACAATGTCGTCGAGGTAAACTAGACATTCTTCGTTTTGAAGACCTCTTAATATATTGTCCATCACTCGTTGAAACGTCGAGGGTGCGTTTTTCAATCCGAAAGCCATACGTTTAAATTCGTAGTGCCCATTTTCTGTTGAGAAGGCAGTTTTCTGAATGTCTTCTGGATTCATCTCAATCTGATGGAATCCATTAGCAAGATCTAACGTTGAGAAATACTGACATTTTCCAAGCTTGTCTAGGATGTCAGCGATATTCGGCAATGTATATTTATCATCGATCGTCTGTTCATTCAGCTTTCTGTAATCTATTACCAATCTCCATTTACGTTTGCCGGACGCATCCATTTTTTTTGGGACGATCCAAATGGGACTTGACCATGGCGATGTCGAATCTTGAATGATGCCTTGTTCAAGCATTTTGTTTATTTGGGTTTTTACTTCGGCTTTATGAATCTCTGGGTATCTGTAGGTTTTGGTAAATATAGGGGTATCATTGGTTAGATTGATTTTATGTTGAATCTGGTTTGTAAAAGTCAACGGAATTTTGTCACAATAAAATATGTCACGAAATTCGTAGGCTAAATCTCGAATAGCTTTACGTTCTTCTGGGTTACAATGATCTAGTCTAGGATTTTTTAAATTACTTTTTAAAGTATTATCTAAAGATGTATCAATTTCCGAGACGTCGTCAACGTCCATTTTCTCAATAAAATTTACTTCAAATGGTTTAACTATTTTAATATTTATAGGTTCATCACGTGCATTAGTGATTGTAGTGATAGCAAAATAATTTTGAATGTTAATTATAGCTTGGGGTGATTCAACTTGATCTCCAAATTTAATATAATCAATGAGAGCTATGCCGTTTTCATTTTTAACTGGCAATTTAACAACCATTTTTGTTCTAGGGGGAATATTTATAGAGTAATTAGTTTGACTTGAATTTATTTTGTGTTTTTCGGACTCGTATATCAAAGGAATTTTAGCATAAGGCGTTATTATTAATTTTTTATGAACGTCTAGTACAGCTTTGAGTTGATCCAGTAAATCAATACCGATTAAACCGTCATATTTATCGCTGAAATTAAAAATATAAAATTTGTGATTTCCTTTTACTTTAAATAGTTCAAAAATTGGAATTAAAATAACTTGGTTATGATAAGTTACCATATGAGCTGTTTGAATTTGAAATTCTTCGTTAAAGATATAATTTTTATAAAAATGTTCAACAATTTTTGGAGAAAGTAAACTTTTGGTACTCCCTGTATCTATTAAAAGTTTAGCATTTATTTCAGGAATAAATATGTGTGGTAAATTTGCAGCAGTTATATTAATATGTACTAAGTTGCTTCTTTTTGCAACGTGCCTAAGATAAAATTTTCATTGTCATAATTAATTTCGTGAGTAGGTGTAGCAATTTTATCAAAAGTAGCGTTACCGTCATTAGTATAGGGTTTCATCATGGGATCTTCATATGAGTTAAGTTGATAAGACTGATCATATGCTGTGATGTCATAATTTATAGGAGTTGGATAATATTGTTCATCGTGATATAGGTCAGGGTTATTTTGTGAATAATCGAAATTATTTTGGTCTGCAGTATAATACAAATTAGAGTCAAAACATTGATTTTGAGGAAGGTTGTTTTCGTTGTTGTCGACATTTTGTTGAAATAATTCGGTCACTGTATATTTTGCATTTAACCTTTGAATTTTGGTAAGGCCGGTTGAAGTGTCCATTGGCTCTTCATATCTTGATTGTTGGTTAGGTAAATTATTGTTATTAAATCTATTTTGATAGGTATTAGGTGGGTTAGGGTTGAATCTATTTTGATTATTTATAGGTTGGTTTCTTTGCAAAAAATATGGATGTTTTTGCATTGGAAAGTTATTGACTGGCCTAAATGGCTGTTGCGTCATGAAAGGTCTTGGCTGAAAATTTGGAAAAGGCGGTCTTACGAAATTATTGTTAAATATAGGTTTAGGGGGATTGTTATTGAATATAGGTTTTGGCGGATTAAAGTGGGCAAAATTTGAAGAGTAATTATTTTGATAATTAATTGGTCTTTGCGTAGTATTATTTGGATTAACTGGTATAATTCTTTGATTTGGTTGAAATTTTTGGGTATTTATTGAATTAGTCCTATTTTGACTATAAAGAAAGTTTTCTTCTTCGATAACAAGTGACATTGCTGCTGCAAGATTTTTGGGATTACGTAACCTTACATTATTTTGAAGTTGGCCTGTGAGACCTCTTATAAATGTTTTAAGAGCTAGTTCTTCGTAGTTTTTTACTCTAAGTGAAAGGTCACTTGATGATAAATTAATAGAATTTAATTTAGAAAAAATTAAAGAACGTGCGTCTTGACAACGCATGCCGAAATTATAGGGGGTTTCACTTTTAGTGGGTATTAAAGCAATGAGATCTTGTACAAGACAATCCAAATTTCTCTGATCACCAAAACTTAACTCTAAAGCTAATTTAACATCATTCCACGTATTTAGTTCGTTTATTCTTGAACCTATTAAGCTTAAAGCTCGACCTGACAATTTCCCAATGATAGCACGCACAATAAAATTATTATGAGCGGTGTCATTTGGTCTAAAAAAGTTATTAATTAGACTGGTGCAATTATTGATAAAAATAGTTAGAGTATATGGGTCGCCATTATATTGGGGAATAGTATCGATATACAAGCGCAAGAGCTGGTAATTTACTTCTGCGGCATTACGGGCGGTACTATTACCTGCGGTATTACCCGTTGTATTTTCCATATTTTGACTATTATTTTGTTCTCTATTAAGAAAGCTTGCGAGCCCAAATTTATCAATAATGTCGTCAATTTCTCCTTCAGAGTCTGACATTAATTGTTTAAGTAAATTTAAAATGTATATTTTTTTTTTTAAATTAATGTGAATATTTCTTAATACGATATGATAGTTAAAAATATATACAAGTAAAATGTGAGCAGATAAAGAAAAATAATCTTACATTAGTATTAAGGTAATCCGTTTCATTCCTGTAGCACTTATTGCACACTTTTTCGTTTCTTGATCTTCTTAGCCTAACTTAAGTCTACTGCCAATAGGAAAAAGCGATGTGGTCTCTTGACTCCCTGGACTTCCTATCCTAAGCTGGTTTCGGCGATGCTTGTCCTACACCAGGTTTTCTTCCAAAAACAATATGTTTTCTTCTTACGCGCACTCCACCGTTTTTAGGATGCCAATTAACCGTAGATACGGAACTGTTCGCGATTTTTGTCGATTTGTTTGGCAAATCCTACCGACTGCGCCAATGATGGGTTCGACTCGGAACAACGCGTTTTTAAAAAACAAAATTAGTTCTGAAAGATTGAAACTCTTTATTGTTCTTACTACAATAGTAAATATAAAAAGAATCCTGTCTGCTTTATTACAAAGAATTTATAGAAAATGTCTTATCTCTAGAAATGATTCGTCGGCGGTTTCTATGAGAACGTCGAGTTGTTGTAAGTTCCCATCGTAAGGGCCAATACATGGTGTTCCCATAACTTGCGACACATTACTTAAAAAGTTAGTAGTAAGACACCAACCATGAATACATAATAATAGAATAAGGTACAATTAAGAGTTTGCCACATGTTTTAGCATCATAACTGAGGTGCAGTTGATAGTAAATATTGTTTAAGTTCGCACTTAAAAACTTTGATCTAACAAGGATAACAAAAGTACCAACATAACATAAACATAACAGTGGCTATAAACTACAATTTAGAATAACAAACGTTAATCTAATAAAAACCATAATTAGAAATTTTAAAAACTAAGATTATATATTATTTTGTTGAAAAAATTCGTCTATATTATAAAATGCTCTTGACAATAGCTTGGCCTTTAATTTCTTACTAAACAGTTTAAGGTTTTAGCTATTTCTTATCTCCAGGCTCAGGTGGTTATATATCTTTATGCCATTATAAATAAAGGAGTCTCTAATGAGGCTCAAGCGAGGAATTGGTAGAGGTATATTGTCCGCCTGCATCACAACATAATTGTTTAGTAGGGTGCGGGTGGAGCGAAATAGTTATTTATTATACAAGGGAAAAAATAATTAGATTCTAGCTCGAGTCTTGTAAAATTAATCTGCTGATGATTAGGAAAATGAGTTTTGTTTTTATGAATAAGGTATGCAGTTTCCAAGATAAATAAGCATGCAAGGGTTAGTATATTGTTGGAGATGATAAGTGGCTTGCAATGAGCTCTAGGATGTGCATTGCACAAGTACCTTATGGCTCTTTTCTGGGGGATGAAGACAGACTGGAAAAGATACTGGGGGCAGGCACCCCAGAATGGAAGGGCATATCTCAGGTGTGATTCAACATTGGCAAAATAAATGCTGCGAGTGAAGTAAGCTCCCAGTTCCTGAGAGGTTATACGAATTGAATAGCAGCCAGAGGCCAATTTTTTATTTATTTTTACAATATGTTGTTGAAACTTTAAGCTGTCGTCCAAAATTAGCCCAAGAAATCTAGAGTTATCAACGGAAGTGATAGAGTGATAACCTATCTCGATGTTATCCACCGTACAGTTAAACCCAATCATGTGAGTCTTCGAAAGATTTAGACAGAGATGATTTGAATCACACCATTCTTTAATATTAGAGAGGTCAGACGATATATCAGTCAAGAGTTGGTCTTCATTTCGGTTTCCCCATGCCACAGACGCATCATCCGCGAAAGCCGAGATGAACCCAGAAATGTTGAGTTGAAGAAGATCATTGATATATATCAGAAACAAAGTTGAACCTAGGACCGAACCCTAAGGCACGCCGCATGAGATATGTTGTTTACTGGTTGACATCCCGTTTAAAGAAACAAACTGATCGTGTTCCGAGAGAAAAGACTGAATCCATTCAAAAGCGATTCCGCGAAAGCCATAAACTGAGAGTTTCCGCAGCAGTTTCTCGTGACTCATGCAATCAAAAGCTTTCGATAAGTCACAAAACACTGCCGCCGAGGTCTCTCTTTTGTTGATACTCTGAAATGAGTGTGACAAGAAGTTGAACATGGCATCAGATGTACTCTTGCCATACTGATAACCATACTGGTGTTGATTTAATATCTTACGCTTCTATAGGAAGGAAGTAATACGTTTGCGAGCTAGGATTTCAACTAGCTTTGACAGGGTGAAGACGACAGAAATAGGCCTGTAATTAGAGGGAGAACTCCGGTCTCCACCTTTATAGACATGGATGACCTTGGCAACTTTTAGGCTTGATAGAAAAGTCCCTGTTACAAACGAGGTAAATGGCACAAGATAATGTTAGGATGGCATAATCTGGCAGTAGAGCCAGTATTTTTAGAGAAATTTCGTCTTCACTTGTAGCCTTCTTGTTTTTTATAATTTAAATGGTTTCATTTACCTATTGCGGAGTGGTTGGATGAAAATAAAAGGTCTCCTGAACACGCGCGCCTGCGAGATAAGACAGAGGGTCAGTTGTAGGGTGCAGCTCCGTAGTTAGATTATCAGCAACCGTGCAGTAGTAGTTGTTGAGCTCGTTAGCATTAATGTTGGTTATTTTCGTCTCATAAGGAGCCCTTCCAGTTAATTCGTTGACAATAGACGATTATTCTTTTTATTTGTTGTTGGAATTACGTAAACACGTTGAATCGTATAATTTTTTTCCAGTTTTGATTACTTGCCTGTATATCTTTTTATACCCAAGGAAATACGATCGGATAAATTCGTTATTTGGGTATGTATTGCGCAGGTCATTCAAAAACCTTAGATTAGATGCTGATGTACGAATGCCTTTAGTCAACCACCGTTTATGACCCCTGCGTCGTGTTCTCAGGGTTCGCAAAGGAAAGGAATTGTTAACAATTCTAACCAATTAGTCGTGAAAGACCCGCAAGGGAACACCCTTATCTAGTATAGAGTATAAATCAGAGGATACGCAACTTTCTCGGAATACTCGAAAACCGTGTGTACTATAAATCCTGACAGATTTTCTTGTTCCCGATAAGGTATTACGTGTTAGAGGGACTTTCGCTATAATAGCATTGTGATGTGATAAAGCCGGGTCAAAAACGTCGCAATGAACAACATCGCAGATGTTTGAGGCAATGTAATCAATTGTCGTAGATGATGCATCTGTTACACGAGTGGATTGATGAGCATGCATGTTAATACCGAACGAGTCAAACAAATCACTCTGTGTCTTCAAAATCAATGTTCAAGTCTCCAGTTAAAATGATTTTGCATTTTGATGAAAATTTTAAGAGAAGAGATTTAAGTCGACCTAAGAAAGTGTGGAGATTGCTGCTAAGAGATCGGTATATACATATAATAAAACAATTTGAGTTGCTAGATTATAATATTGAGAACTCGAATTCCCTCTCAACGAGCATGTTGTCGAACCTATCAACACCCACAAAATCCTCGGAGACTTCTTCGTTCACAAGGGCAACAGTACCCCCATGCTCACCATCTGACCTACAAAATTTGGAGCCAACATTATACCCGTGAACATATAGAGGCTCGTCGGGCTTAAGCCAATGCTCCGTCAAGAGCACAAGGTCAGAAGAATTTAAACTTTCTAAAATAACAAAAAGTTCGTCAGTTTTGTTTTCAACTGACTGAATATTTAAGAGCAAAATTGATATGCTCGTGTAATTTTTTACCCTAAAAAAGAGTTATCAGAAGTAGAGTTGTCAGAATCTAGGCATGCCGGCTTATCAGCTTCTACTACAGAAGAGTTAATTATTATAGGGTTGTCACAAATGCAAGGATTTCTTAAAGTGAACAATGTGAAAGTGTTTGTGAAAATGCAGGTTGCGAGCACATAGTTAACAAGATTCTGGCAAAGGTACTTCTTGCTAAGTCTAAACTTATTTCCTATAACAGTGTTGTCAAAGATTCTGATTGAAGCGTTGTTATTATGTAGAAATTTTTGACACAGAGTAACAAAACTGATATAACTGGAGCTGATTTTGTATAAGTTAAAGAAAATATTAAATTAGTGTATTTGCCTATTGAAAGTAAGTTCTTTAAACTGTTGAGATTTATAGCAATATTGGACCTTAGATCTAAGCATATAATTATATTATCATGATCATTGAAGGAGCCAGACAACTGAAAAATTCGGTCCGCCATCTGAACCAGAGGAGAATTAGAATGCAATTCGCCACTGACCCTATACCTCGCTTGGTCAATATAGTTCAGCATTCTAGATGAAATCCCCCTGGTACTACGGTCACCAAACACCAAAACATTAGACAGGTCCTGCGAAAACCGAGACTGGAGCAAAGACTGAGTGGTTTTGTCTTCCTTTTGTGGATGGTGTGAGTCACCACTACAATGACGTACTCTGAGCGAAAATGGGGTCAACAACAGATAAATCCTCATAAAATAAGTGATCAGTATCACCTGCGCTGCCTTTGCTACACGCAGGCGCAGACAGGGGGAACCAGGCCGCGTTCCAGATTGTCAGAGTGAGCGAGTGTGTTGGACAGAAGTTGTTTGAGGCTTTCTAATTCATTTAAGGGGAATTGATTTTCCTGATTTCGGGTTTCGATCGTGGTGAGCATTTGCTTATTAAAGGATTTGTGTTCCGATAATGCATGCAAGGATTTGGGTAGCTTGTTTTTATTGACCTCAAAATCAACTACTAGAGCGTCTTGGGTTCTTTGTAGCTAATTAATCTGGACTCCGCCCTTGTATCTGATTCCTGGCCAGCACTATTGCGAGTGGAGGTTTCCTTTGATGAGCAAGTTTGCGTGGATATTGAGATTTTAGAGCAATTGGCAGCATGCATTTTTTTGTTTAATTCAATTAATTTGCTTTTCAGTGCTCTGTTCTTGATAACCAGGTCCCGTTCCATAGACTCTGCCTCATTGAGGAAGGTTAGATTGTCATCCTTAAGCTTGGTAATATAATTAGATTTATCGGCAAGATCCGCATTGATCTCCTTGAAGGCTTGCGTAAAGCATGAAATTATCGCGGGATCCGAGCAGTTGGCTTGCTCGTAACAGTCTGCACTTGCTTTTTATAATTTACAGCATAAGACTAGGTTGCGACGGATTATTTCAACTCCTCTGCGTCTCTGGAGACAGCTTTTATGATAAATGTTGTAACATTGTATGCATATTAAGTTATTTTGTGCCTTAATTTTGCAGCATCGAAAAGCTAAAGCCATAATTTGTAGAGTTAAAAATTTTAAAAATTAAAGCACGAAAACAATAACTAAAACCGGGTAGTCCACATAAAAGGTAAAACGTACGTCAGGACAACAATGAACAACGTCAGTGTAAATGTACACTGGTAGATAAGAAAATAAAAGCCAGTGTCTTATCTATACCTTTTGTAAAGAATACAATTCCTATTGCAGGACCAGGTAATTAATCAGTTCGAGCTTTAACTAGTTTACACTTCACCAACCTTCTTCAAATTTGTGGAATAGTTATATAAATCACCAGTTAACAGCTCACATAATTTTTAAAAGTTTTGGTTAATTTTAACACATAAAAAAAAATTATTTTAACAGGAGCAGATAAAACGCGTGTTATTTATTAAACGTTGAACAAACTACTTTTAGATGTCCCCAGAAGTAAAAGGGATTTAGGTCTGGAGACCTTGTTGGCCTTAAAACCGGCCCACCTCGACCTATCCATCAAGGGCTCAAAACGCTTGTAAAGTGTTGACGTACTATACGGAATAATGAGGTGGAGCACCAACATGCATGTCCAAAAAACTATTCGAATTTTGCTGCAAAAATTGCTGAACGTAAGGGTCGTGCTCTCCTGGGAGACCTTTCACAGCGACGTAGCAGCAAAATGGCACTGAATAAGAAGTTTCAAAAATTAATTCGTTAACTATAATAATTACTTTCTAATCATCTTTTATCTGTTTCCCTTAGGCTCTGATCCACGCGTTGAAAGGTTTTTTTGACTTGGAATGTTCGGGTTCCAAATCTTTCAGAATAAAGTATTCTTGCCTGCGAAGAGTTGGACAGCGCTTCACCATAAATTAAATGCACGTCAGCATATTCTGCGTAAGAATATTCTTTAATTTTTTTTTTATTATTTTTACTTGAAATTTCGGAAACCGCCAGTTTTATCGAAATAATTTAATTACCTTTTTTGAAGAGAAATGAACAAAGTTTTTTAAAAAAATAAGTTTTCAGCTCTGGTAAATTACACCGGTCAAAATTTTCGATCAACGGGGGTGGTGGCATGTTCGTTTCTGACTTCCCTAATGATGTAAAACATCTACTGTGGTATGGTTTAATTATACAAGCCGGTTCAAAAGTAAGAGCCAAAAAAGTAAATCGCTGGAGACCGCTTTACGGCTTTGTATCTTCGTTAAGGGGCACTTTAAGAATTTTTTCCCTATGACAAATTACGATTACTTTGACTTGTATGCTCCCCAGAAATAAGGAGATAGTTACTACTGTTCTTTTCCAATAAAATAATAAAAACTTACATTTATAGACGTTTGCAATGTCATCGGTCCAAATGATCCAATTGACAATGTCAAAGGTTGCTGGGTCTGTCTTAATATAAACAAAAGTAGTTTTTGTGATCTTACATCTTGGTTGTACCAATTGGTTAGAAGTAGGGCGTCACCAATGGAGTAGCCCTAAAATTTGTTTTTAAAAATGTATATTTTTACCAGGCAATAGAAAATGTTGTCTTCTTAATGCATGGAGGTTCTAAATTTAATAGAAAAAACACCAATAATTTTTTTTTATTTAAGCAAATATTAATCGTATGAGTAAACTTTATTTGACCATTAAAGAAACTTGTACTTATCTTTTAAGCTTACTTGTTTCAAATTATGTATGGCTTACGCAGAATCTCTAAAATGATTTGAAATTAATTGTGACAAAAAGTAACTCTAGCAAAGACTCATTGTCGCCGAAGATCGACATTGGATTTAGAGGAATTTGAACGAAGAATAATATTATTCACTTGCGCTTCAATGTTTGATACATACATTAGTAGTAGTAGTAGTAGTAGTAGTAAGATACAAATGATCATTATTGACAAAGCTTTCCTTCAAACTAACATCCAACAATCTAACACCCAATTTTATGTTTCTGGTAGTAACCTATTTCTTTAAACATTAGACCATTATAACTTATTAGAGACCCATAGACCAAAGTTAAAGTCTTAAAAAAAAGGTTTAGGAGCTCGTTAACCCTGTAAAAAGCATGCTGAAGTAAAATTTCTTTTAATTGTTTCCGAAACTGTGAGATATCCGAGACGCTCAAAATATCCGCAGGAAGATGATTATAGAGCTTTACACTGTTATATATAATGGACCTATGCACAAGCGCGGAGTGTGGGATTCGTAGTGGTATAGTGTGCTGCTGTCTTGTCAGGTGGCCCGTTTGGCGTTCAGGAAGCAAAGACCAGTTTCTGTGTATAAGAGTAGTCGATTCAAGGATTTATTTATTTATTTAGCGTATGGCTACATCACAGGTAAGTATATGACAAAAATACAAGAAAAGTTTGTCAGTTGGTCCTTAGAAGAACCATTCATCTTTTGTTGCGCCTGTGATCCTCTTGCCAGGAGATCCAAAGATATTCTAAAGATTGTCTGGCGCCTCTTGTGTTAGTTCATTTAGCGTTTTTTTTTTTTTTTTTTTTTTTTTCGATTCAAGGATGAAGGGAAAAGATAATGTTAGGATTTTGTATTGTTTGAAGAAGGGTTTACAATGGTCTTTTGGAGAAGCCCCAGCAATAAAACGAACTGCTCGCTTCTGGAGTTTAAACACTGACTGAAAAAGGTATTGGCTGCAACACCCCCAAAAGGGTAATCCATAGAAGAGGTATGAGTGGATTACAGCATAGTATACAGATTTTGCGGTTGACCTATTAAGATTTGTGGCCACTGCTCGCACACAGTAACAACCGGAAGCAAGTTTTTTATTAAGTGCTGTGATGTGTGACTTGAATCTAAGGTCAGTGTCCAGTTGTAGTCCAAGGAACTTGATATTTAGGCTATTGATTATGTCATATAGAAAGGAACTAAGACGTTCACGGGTTTTTATTGCAGGAATCGATGAATGGGTTATAAATGAAGAAAAAACCGCGGAGTGCTATTAAATTAGAGGGTGGAAATTAAACATAGGGGTGAAAAACCACCCCTTTTGGTTTTTTCAATATATCTCGCAAACAAACCAAAATTTCGGTTTATCTCATATGAAACTTTTTGTAGAGAATCAAATTTCCCATCGGAATAGCATTTCTTAAATAATTAAAAAAAAAATTCACGCCGAATCAGTCGACACAATCTTGAAAAAATAAGCAAAAATTTCGATTTTTTGATTTTTTTTACTTTTTCGTCTGTATCTTTTTTTTTGGCCTAGATAAGTATAGGCATTGCTTCAGTTAGAGAGAAACAGATTAAATTTCCTTTAAAATGGTGGGCGGAACAATTTTTTTTAATGAAAATTATGTTCGCATTTTATTGAAAAAATCATTTTTGTACTCAAGTAAAAAAAAGTTTTTCTCTAACACTAGTTTAGAGGCAACGTATTCTTGACTAAATCTCTATTAGAATTCGTTCATTCTAACATACTAGCACTATATCACCTAAGCAAAGCCAGCCAGATCGAACATCTAAACTGCACGGGAAAACCATATTATTTTGTAAAATCAAGATAGCTTTGTTTCGATTATTTTGAAACTGTCAGGTTAACTTCCACTTTGGCAGCGCTTGACATAAATTATTTGGATTTATATTGTAAATTACAATGGAAAAGTGTTTTTTCTGTGATAAAGATATATCAAGTGAAGCAAGCCCAAGGGTTGAAAAAATACCAACTATCGTAGAAGTTGAAAAATTCGGCCGTATCGATTTAATACCTTTTCAGAAAGTTGTTATCTACATACAGTCAACATACAAAATTGGAATAATTTTATTAATCAATAAACTTTTTAAACATATTATATCTATGTATTATTGTTTATAAGCAGTCTATTACATGTATTCTGAATTATTGGTTGAGGCTTTCGCGGCCAGTTGATGAACTGGTGTAGTCCTGATTCGGGTCTAAAGGCCGTCGTCGGTAGGAAGTAATTCCAACCGACGACGGCCTTTAGACCCGAATCAGGACTACAACCAGTTCATTCTGAATTATGCTTAACATAAAATTTAAATTTTTTGCAGGTGATGTCCATGTGATACACGATTCACAGGTTATGGATCAAACTATTACGTTGGTTTCTAACAAAACAAATATCGACAGCCAAGGTATATGGGATCGAATTGAGCATGTTAGAAATATACCTACACTTGTAAGCTAAGTATCACAAAAATTGCTATCGAAAATTAGATCTGCCAGGTACTGGGCGTTTATCAATACCCGAAAGTGACAGTACCTCGATTGTAATACAGTACATTGAAAATTTTCTCGACGATCATAAAGATGAATGCCAGTTCTCTTTGGCAGAAATTTTAGCCGATTATACAGAAGAAAAACGACAAAAGTGATAAGTGGATCTTACAGAAGTTAAAAGACAAGTATAAAGAGGACATTATAATCACTAGATTAAAAAATAGATCTCCAATCTTATCCTTTAAAGATACAGGCCATGAAATTTTGTATAGAGCTTGGTATGAAAAACAAGAAAAAAAAATGGAAGATGAACGAATAAGAGTTGTTAAATCTGCTGCAGAGATAATTGTTGAAGACATTCGTTCACAAATTTATTTTGTTGATGAATATCCGTCCCCAATGAAATTTTTTGAAAACGCTGAAAAAGATATTCCAGAGACTTTACAAACTTTGCTTGAAAAAATCATTTTAAAGAATAAGAGAGGAGATTTACATAAATGGAAAGTAGTAATAACAGCAATCTCGCATGCAATTATTTCTGCGACTAGACCTCGATCATTTATATCTTCTATTCTTACGGCTTTGAGTTCTCTTTTATTAACAACTCCCAAAGTTGAAATATTATTTTCATCTCCAATCGCAAGGGTTGAAAAAATACCAAGTATCGTAGAAGTTGGAAAATTCGGCCGTATCGATTTTATACCTTTTCAGAAAGTAAATCCTGGTTTAGCCACTGTAAAGGTAGAAAATTTGCAAGATCTCAACCTGTCAACCAATGATATTGGGGTAACTGCCCTTGAGTGCATGTGGTTTTATGAAAAATGGAAATTTTCTGCCCAAACACCAGGTTTATTTTTTGCTTTTATATTTTATATTAGCTGAATCGCTATTATGAATAAAATTATTCTTCAGATTGGTTATTAAACAAATTGTATTTTTAGGGTGGAATGGATATTTTTAACTGCTGACGCGGGAAAAGCCATTTGAACTTACACAAATTATGTATTTGCCAATCATCGATGCTCCACCTAGTAACTACGACACTATCTATACATCAAACTGCAGTTAAAGAATCCGCTGCAGCAGGACAGGATTTTTGCATCGTAACATTTAATTTGCCACTGTTCATCAAAGCCAGAGATATAGTTGCTTTTTGCAGTGATACGTCAGGTATACAAAACGTTATAGTAAGGCTCGGTGGTTTTCACTTGGCTATGTCATTCCTTGGTTGTATAGGATACGTAATGGCAGGCAGTGGTCTGGAAGAAGTAGAAAAAATGCTGTCTGGGAAAGCGTATGGTCGAGCTATAAGATGCCACTCTTTAATTCGATTAACCTTAGCTTTGATAGTTTTGAAACATATTGAATTTTCTGATGCAGAAAAAGAAACATTAGAAAATTTAAGCTTGGATATCAATGCTACACACGAAATTCTGCAACTTAATTTTCTGCAACAGAAATTCAGCGAAAAACTTCAACAATTGAAAGCCAACGGACCAACGGCAAAATTATACGTTTAGTATTTTGAAATGGTAACATTACTATTCCAATTTATTCATGCTGAAAGAGGTGGGGACTGGACAATGCATTTGGCTTCAATCAAAAAAATGATACCATTTTTTATAACAACGGGACATTTCAATTATGCTAAATGCTCGTACATCTACCTTCAAGATATGTATAAAATAAAAAACAAGATGAATGAACGTAGCTATAACTTATTTACTAGCAAAGGATACTTCACACTACAACGTTCACCAAAATTTTATTCAGGAGTCTGGTCGGACATGACCATCGAACAATGCTTTGTGAAACATTTTTATTCTCAAGAAGGCTTAACCCATGGCCGTGGCGTTACTCCTGCTTCTACTGCACGATGGGTAGCTAGTATTCCGCTGCAGATAGTTATTGCCGAACAATTAGAAACATTTTGTAACTTTAAATTAGATGGTACATCACACCAGCACAAAGATGCTGGAACCTCCCGAACTCAGAGAGATGCAGATGATGTGAAAACTTTGTTGGAATGGTTCGAAGAACACCCTCCTTTTCTGCAATCAGGTGATTTGACTTCACTGGGCACTGGCGTGATCGGAAGTTCGGAAATTGATTGTCACGAAGCACAAGAAAAAGGAATTGCTCTAATTCCAGACGTGTTCAAAGGTACAATTGATGACGTAAAATTTAAAAAGGCAATGAAAGTACTGCCGCTGAAGAGTGCATTTTCAAAAATTAGATTACATGCAGACGATGTTATTGTTGTCGACTCTGACACACTCTTTAGAAGAATGCTTCTATGCATCGGATGCTGAATTCGAAGAGTATTTTGAATTTGAATTAGCGCCGTATCCAACATCAATTTTGGACGGATTCAATATGAGGAAAAATACTAAATCAGATTTGTATGCATTTTTTACACCACTTGAAGATGCTCCTCTCGGTAATATTCACTATGTTATTGATGGTGGGTATTTAGTACATAAAATCGTATGGAACAGTAATGAAACTTTTGCTAAGATAAGTACAAAATTTATTTGTCATTTGCAAACTCTTTACCCCGAATGTACTGTTGTTTTTTATGGTTATCCAGGCGGCTCAGACACCAGTACGAAAAATGCAGAGAGGCTGCGTCGAACACAGCAAATTGGTCCAGGAGTTCAAATTAGAGATGATATAAAACCACTAACAAAACCAGACAACTTTCTATCAAACGAAAGCAATAAAAAGAACTTCATTGCAATTTGATTGGAAAATTGAAGGAAGTAGACATTGATGCAGTACAAGCATCAATGTTAAAAAATGCTTTCATTGTTGGACAAGATGTGGACCTTCTCATTATTTTATCTCAGTTGCAAAATGATAATGTGTATTTTTGGAAACCACACATCGGAAAAGTAGCGTCAAAATTGTTTGATAGAAATAGTTTTAATTTTCCTCAGTTGCAGAAGTATTTATTCACGCCTACAGTGGTTGTGATACCACTTCAGCTTTCTTTAACATTGGCAAAAAAAATTATGAATTTTATAACTAAAAACAGTGTACGACTTGAGCCATACATGGAAATATTCTTACGTGACAACGCAACTGAGCAAGATATTACTTCTGCATCGGAATACATTGCAGCTTGTTTGTATGGGGCAAAGACGAACATAAGTCTGAGCAACTGCCGATTTTTAAAGTTTTGTAAGCTGTCTAAAAATGCCAATTTTTCTCTGATGCAATTACCACCAACACGCGATGCTATCAAACAGCATGGCTTGAGGACTTATCGTCAAATGCAGCAGTGGAAAGGGAATATCTTGGACCCCCTGAGTTGGGGTTGGAAAAGGTCTAAGTACGGGTTAATTGCGATTCGGACAACGGCACCTCCAGCGCCAGAGATTTTACTAAAAAAAGTTGCTTGTGGTTGCACTACAGGTTGCCATGGTAACTGTTGTTCCAGAAAAATGAATATTACTTGCTCAATTTTTTGTAGAGAATGTATGGGGATTAATTGTGACAATATACAAGAAACTGATATTGCAGAAAACGACATTACTAAAGATATAGATGATGATATCGATATGCAGTTTGACAATATTATTGTTGAAATGTAGTAGCACCATTGTTCCAAACATTAATTTGTTGTACTTGTCATGTATTACTAAATAATAAACGTAAAAAATATTTTAATTGAGTAAAACAATGATTTTTTCAATAAAATGCGAACATAAACAATATTCGTACAAGAAGGATGAAATGCAAAAAAAAAACAGCAAGGTTCAACTGGCCATATCTCGGTCAATTTTTATTAAAAAAAAATGTTCCGCCCACGATTTTAAAGGAAATTTAATCTGTTTCTTTCTATCTGAAGCAATGCCTATACCTATCTAAGCCCAAAAAAAAGATACAGACAAAAAAGTAAAAAAAATCAAAAAATCGCTTATTTTTTCAAGTTTGTTTCGACTGATTCGGCGTGATTTTTTTTTTTTTAATTATTTGAGAAATGCTATTCCGATGGGAAATTTGATTCTCTACAAAAAGTTTCATATGAGATAAACCGAAATTTTGGTTTGTTTACGAGATATATTGAAAAAATTTACAGTCCTTTACAAAGATGCAACCGGGGAAGACATTGAAAATGCCGAAGCAGAGTGCAACACTTGTGCCTACTGTGAGATTTGAGATCTGCGAAAACTCATAGATTTGAATGTAATATTTGGGTAGTTGATATAAGTTTTATTGATTCATAATATAAAAAATAGTAAAATAAAGGTTATAAACTCTAACGCGCCTCTAAGGTATGGTTTCGCTGGAGCAGTCAGCGGCTGCGGCTGGCGTTCGCGATTGGTAGCTCGGTACTGGTTTAATGCGATTTGTATGTACACGGTTTCACTGCCGCAGCTCAGCGACACGGCGTTCGCTGTCAATTGCAGCGGCTGTGTTCGGACTGCTAGAGAGACCAGTCCAGCCGCGATCGTTCTAACTAACCTGAACTAACCTAAACGTATTTATCCGTTCAAAACCCAATGTTTGGCTTTAATCTCTATAACAGTAGGAATTATTCCCAAGGAGAAACTAAAACAGAAAAGAAACTTAAAGTTTAAAAATTCGAATAATTTTATGGAACTTGTTAAATATTGTATCCCGCAAATTTCACATTAAAATGAAAACCTCCTCGGCGTGTTACTACCGGTTCAGGTAAACGAGTCACTATATCGTCTAGCTGTACTACATTGACATCATTGGTGAGTGGCCATAAAAAATTGTCTTTTAATTTTCTAGTAAACTTGATTTCAAAGCCGTTGTCAACAGTGTTTACCTGGCCAATGAAATGTTTGTTTGCTTTTGGTAATGTGTATTTAACCAGTCTCCAATGGAAATATTGTCTTTGTTTATTTCAGAAATCTGATCTTCGCAATGCGATTCTAAAGTGAAACTTTGATCCGATTCCATAAAAGGTACACTTTCATTATCTGATTCACTGGAGCTGGATTCAAATTGATACGGACTTGGCCGACTTTGTTTACTCTTTCGGTCGATTTTCATAGCTGGTTTAGATATAGTAGATGAACTTGTAGAGAGTTTTTACTGACTACTTGCGATAGTACCTGCAATGGTTTGGCCACCTTGAATTAAGCGCTTTCGTTTCCTTGGATTAGAAGAAGGACTCTGTCGGAGCGAATCAAGTAGTAGATCATCAAAACTTGTCTTTTTTTCTTGCCGATTTTCGGTTGTAGCTGGTAATACAGCTTCAGTTATAGGATCCTGATGATTATTGAGTATATTTTCTTCATTTTGATCAGAGCTGACAATTACTTTGAGATTGGTGGCACTATTAGATGCTGATGAAGGAGCTGTAAGTAATTCTGCATTAGATGCTAGTTTCCTTTTAAGTGAAGCGCCAGATGTAGAAGGCTTTGCTGTTTTTAAAATTGACTGTTCGAAAGTAGCGGTTTTTTTTTTCTGTTAAATTCGGTGCTACAGCATCATGTTTATTCCTTTCAATATCAATGCGTCCTGGCCTCGGTTGTAAATCTGTTACAGATCCTTGATTTTTCAAGTGGTCCTCCCATCTTTTTAGGGCATCGATGTCATACTTCTCTTTAGGAATAACATGTCTATTAAATGGAACAATACCACCCTTTCTGAATTCTGTTTTTATGATTCCGGAATCTACTTCAGCCCAGGTTTTCACTAGCAATGTGGCGAATTCCCTTTTTGGTAGTCGTTGTCCCTGATGACGTCTTTGCCATGTTATTACTTCCCTCTCCCATATTGCCTTAAAGGATCTAAACACACCCAAATCGAGAGGTTGAAGTAAATGACTTGTATGGGCTGGCAGTTTAAGTATATGAATATTCTCTTCTCTTGCGGCTTGAATTAATAAGCAATCCACATGCGAGACATGCCCATCATATATAACAATAATAATTGGTGCCTGATCACGAACCAAAGGAATAAAAGTCTTTAGAAAGTAATTTCTAAATCTTTCGGAGGTTATCCATCCATTGGCGCTGGCTGCATATACGGTGTCTTTGAAGAGGTCTTCATTTCTTTCTGAAATCCCGGAACTCCATACATTATTGCCTTTAAATATTATTAATGGTGGCAATTTTCTACCACTAGCACTTGCTCCTGCCAGGACGGTTATATAATCTCTGCCCGATCCAGAAATAATTCTTGAAGAGGGTTTGCCTTTCGCGCCAACAATTTTAAGACGAGAAGGATCTGTACACAGTGAAGTCTCATCTAAATTGTAAATACATTCAGGACGATCCTGAAGACCCAACTACAATATAGCCTTTTCCAATAAAACAAAATATTGGTCTATTATGAATGGGTTCGTAGATTTCTTTCTGCAGTACTCTAAGCTTTGTGGTTTTTTCATACTCAAAGACTGACGTTGTTTAAACTTTATTAGCCAGTCTGTGCCTGGCATATTGTTCTTAAAAGGATTGGGAATATTATTTAAAGTTACAAAGTCATCTTGCCAAGAAAGTATTGGAGGTCGGCCCTGTGTCTTGCTTTTTTCGCCACGGCGGCCAGTTACTCTACAGTATATTGTAATGTATGGGATTCTGAATTCGGTACTAGCCATCGACATGGTTAATTGACCTTGATTGACGGCATTTACTGCAGCATTTAATTGCTCCTCCCCATAGGCAGCCCTATCGGACTTTCTTTTATAATTTTGTACCATGACGCCAACTCTCTGTAAAGAATAAAAGCTTTAAGTGTCAGTGCCAACGAACTTTAGCATTCCCAGGAAAATGGGGCAAGTGTAAACTAACCTTTACACTTGCCCCATTACAATTTTCACACATGCCCCACATTATGTTTTTTATGGGGGAAGTGCAAACCTGTTCGTGAGTAAAAACCGCTTTTGGATTTGGTCGGTATATAGGATTTTAAAGCTACAACAATTGACTAAACATAAGAAAATGCAATAAAACTAAAAGTATATTATACGTTTTTACCTTTGACCAATTTTTTATGGAGATATCAAACACTATTCAACGGACCGATTCGGAGATTATGTTACAAATGACTTCTCAGAAAGAAAAAAACACCTGGTAACTCGCCGGGAGTGGATAATTTAACAGCGCTAATGTATAGTTAGTTGCCTCGGACCACACAGACAAGTAAACTTTCAATATTGCCTGATTGGCGCTCTGATTTTCCACTTACCTCATTTTTACACTTGCCCCAGTCTACCCTATACCATATTCAAATCCAACATTATGCATACGAAGGATACATTGATCAGTACTTAATGACAACCGTAACTCTATTTCGATTAGGAAAGCGGCAATAAAACTAAAAGGCCCTGGGCGACAGGGTTGTAATTAGTTTACCGGTGATTTTCGCATTATTGCGAGTTGTATTTGAATGTATACAGGGTGTTTCAGAAGTACTAACCTGAACTAACCTGAACATGTGTCCGGAGTTGCCCCGTTTTTGATGTACAGGGTGCGGTAGATTTAAAAAAAAATATTTTTTTTTTATATTTTTGTAAATATCCTTTTTCCGATTTTATTGCAATTTGGTACCGTCATTCATAATGATAAGAGGCTTAATTAGCCCTAACTAGATTAAATTTATTAAGTACAGTGGCGTCCCGGGAAACACGTCAACATATATTATTGACAAAAAATGTACGCCACTGATTTTTCTAATTTTGATATTTTTTTCGGATATACCAATTAATGATACAATTTTAAAATGTTTTGATACTTTGACGTCTTAATCAAACTGATTTGTTTACTTGGTATGCTGCAGCTCTGATTTAAATAATAATATGGTATAGTATAAATTCAAGTGTTAATATGACGCTTGTCGAAATGGAGGAATTTGGGCTAACATCTCCTCTTCATCTTCTTCCTACAACAACAGCATGCAACTAATGTTATCGGCGTTCATTATAAAGCGCTTGCTCTACGAGATACGAATATGATCTGAAGCGCGCTACTCCAGCCAAACCACCCTGCAGCGACGGCTGATTGCTATTGCTACTCTCTACGCTCGATCGCGAACGACAGCCGCCGCACCCGCTGACTGCTCCAGCGAAACCATACGTTTACTCCCGACTTGGTCTGATCCCGATCATTTTAATTCGGTGTGACGTCAGGGACAAATGCAACACAAGAATTTCGAATTCGGTACCCATACTTACGTGCCCGTGCGATAATATAAACATTTTCAATGTTAAAACCAAAAGGGGTGGTTTTTCACCCCTATCTTTAATTTCCACCCTCTAACTTAATAGCACTCCGCGGTTTTTTTTTCATTTATAACCCATTGATCGATTCCTGTAATAAAAACCCGTGAACGTCTTAGTTCCTTATTGCCCTGTTTTCTAAGACATAATCAATAGCCTAATTCTGGGAGGATTTGACGGAGAAGTGATCACAATCAATACTGTCAATGTTGCATCGGAATCCAAGCACCTGTGTCTTATCGAAATTAAGAAGTAATTTATTCGCGTCACACCAGCGCTTTATGACCCCGATGTCGTCAGAAATATCCTGAACCAGCCCATCAGGCTCCCTCCCATGCCACGCCACCTTTGCATCATCAGCGAACGCAGCAAAGTCCCCAGATATATCCAGATTTAGAAGATCATTGATGTAGACAAGAAATAAGATTGGTCCAAGGACCGATCCCTGAGGAACCCCATAATTAATTGGTTGGTCCAAGGAGCATCTGCCACTCGCCACGATACGCTGGCTGCGCTGGGTTAGGTACGAACGAAACCATTCCAGTATCACTCCACGGAAACCGTAGACCTCTAGCTTACACAGTAATATTCCGTGACTCACACTGTCAAAAGCCTTTGAAAAGTCACAAAATACCCCTGCGGCAGCAAAGCGGTTGTTGTAGTGTTTAAGAAGCTGTTCCATCACACGAAACATAGCATCATGTGTACCAACCTTCGGGAGAAAACCAAATTGGTCAGAACTGAGGACCCTGTGTCTTAATAGGAAATCCATCATACGCTCCTTCACAAGCCTTTCCACCACCTTGGATATTGTTGACAGCAATGATATTGGGCGATAATTTGATGGTTCTTTTTGTGTCGCCACCTTTATGAATGGGTACTATCAAGGCTTTTTTGAGATCTGGTGGAAAAGTGCCAGAAGAGAGAGACAGATTAATTGCCCCCGCCAGAACCTTAAGGGCCTGGTTAGGTAGTTCTTTTAAGATTTTAGCGGATATACCATCAGAGCCGGCAGCAGATTGATTTTTGATAGATTTGAGAGTGTATCTGATTTCACAGGTATTTGTTGGTGCAAATGAGAAATCCTCACAGACATGTAAGCCTTCAACATACTTTATTGGATCAACATCAAAGTTTATAGCCGCAGTAAGATTGTTAGCAATGTTGCAGTAAAAGATGTTCAGATTCTCAGGTTCAATTTCCATAATCTGCGGTTTAATAGTCGCCCTACCAGTAATTTCCCTTACAATATTCCAAGTTTGTTTAGATTTATTATTTGCATTGGTTAAACGGTTTGAGTAAAAGAGGTGTTTTGCAGCTCGGATTAATTTTCTGTATATCTTTCGATATTTTAAATAATGATCTGAAATAAATTGGCTATACAAAAAGTGTTTTCTTATGACATTTAAGGATCGTAGGTTAGCTGCGGATAGTTTTAGTCCCCTGGTTATCCAGTATTTAGTTATAACCTTTTTACGTAGGGGTCTAAAGGAAAAGAATTGTTTATGATTTTGTTTATGATACTATGAAATTCTTTAAGGGGATCCGCTTTAGAGGAAATGGGCTGCCAGAGAGTGACGCTGCAGGTCTGCCTGAAATGGAAGAAGTTCTTCCTGCTAAAGATTCTACCCACCCGTCGATGTAGCTGAACGGATTTCATTTTTAAAAGCAACAAAGTCAAAACTGCATTGTGATCAGAAAGGCCATGATCGATCACACTACAGTCAAGGTCGAAGTCAAGGTTAAAACAAATGTAATCGATTGTCGTAGATGTGGAATGTGTGATCCGCGTTGACTCCTGAACGTGCATTCGGAGGTTATAGGACTCAAGTAGGCTCAGCAAAAGATTAGTGGAGTGCGCCCCAGGGTCACCAAAGTCAACATTAAGGTCTCCAGCAAAAATCAGCTTAGAATTAGATGTTATATTTGATAAGAGTATCTCCAAATTATCTATGAAATTTACAACGCTAGTACTCGGTGAGCGATAAATGCATAAAATATAGATTTTCAGGCTTTTTGAGGAAAGTAGGGAGAATTCAAAAGTTTTTTCGGATATCAGAGAATCGCATTTGTCACAGTTACTAAAATCCGATCTTGATGAAAACTCTGAGCTTATTTAGATAGTAGTACCTCCGTTTTTAAAACTTGTGCGACAAAATTTTGACAATATATGGTAGTTTGGCACATAAAATGGCTCTTCATCTTTAAGCCAGTATTCTGTTAAAAGAACTAGGTCATATTTTGCATAGTACTCTTCCATATCAAATACATCACTCTCAAAAGCCGTAGATCTTCTTTGTATTCTACCCAGATAGCCATCTTTTGTTTGAAGTCTTTGCTGCAGCTCCTCGTTTTCTTTCTTTAATTGTGCGATGAGTTCTTTAGCGAATTCTTCGCCATTTCCTATATCCTTACTATGTTGAGAGCAGTAGATCATATTATGTTGGTTAATATGCACACACGATTTATGCACAATTGAGTGGACATGTGATGCAGCACTATATTCTCAGTTGCAACTGTTTGCCAATGCAACATGGGAATATAAGGCCTTTACTATTATCCGGCATTTCGGCAATTCTAAGTTAAGCTTCGATTGTGTACTTTTTAAATCAGATGATGCTGGTTCAGATGCTGATGAACCTTCTGAGATACTACAATAATTCCAGTATTGAAAAGTACGTATGTAGACAAAAGTTATTCAAAAAAAAATTAATTCATAGAAAAAATGCTATTAGGGCTATTTTTTATGGTTTTTGAATTTAGAAAAAAGTCTATGTTCATTTTCTTTGTTTTATTTTAGGCCTGCAACTATTGTTTCAAATGACCGAAACTGCTTAAGAAGTAGGAGAATTTCAACCTACTGAAAATTGTAGTGCTATAGAAAATGCTGTATCTAGGACAAGCTGTTCAATACGAATAAGCCGAACGAGAAGCTTGCGTACAAAATTAATTTTATTCCTGAAGGAATAAAACAGTTTGTATTAAATTGATTTTAAAACTTTACTATTTCTTAAATTTAGGTTCATACAGGGTGGTCTAACTCTATTAAGTTACGAAATATCTTCGCTCTGTAGATGAATAAAAAATTTTTTTATAAAAACATTTCTTAGTTTAAATAACTGCCTTTAGTAGGTATGCCCTTAATTTATATGTAGGTTGTCTCAAAAGTACACTTTCTCTTCTATTCTATCCATAATACTTAACAGATTTTGTAATATCGACTATATGTCTAAACTCAATGGTTTTCAGATATTGGTATTGGTATTGGAAAAATAGCATTCTCATGGTGCACGTTAAAGGAAAATGACTTATATATCTCTATCTTAGTGCCTCATTGTTTATCTAAAAATTTTAACTTTCTGTTTAACAGGAAGTGACAAAATATGACACCCGTATTTTTGCAATTAACAATATCTCGAAAACCATTGAATTTATACATATTATATCATTTATTTCAAAACATGTTTAGACTAATAAATATGTTTCAAAAATATTTGAAATACTGAGTGTTAAAAGAATAAAGTTCATATTACAAAGTGTTCTTTGATATTTTGCGTCTAAATGGATTTGAGGCACCCCGTGTATTATGTTTTGTAGATATAGATTGTTATTAAAACAAGTGAATGTCTACCCTGCAATTCTAATTTTTACAAAGGTTTATATAATGTGTTCACTTTTATTAATTTAATAATAAAATAAAGTGTAGCAACCTTCTTGCTAGATTAGCAGTGTTTTATTTTGCATTTATGTACCCATATTGTACATTATTATGTAATAAGTAAAATTAATGTTGATAATAAAGTGCAACTGAAACTAATTTAAAATAGGATTTTAATAGGAAATAATCTGTTTTTTTAATGTTAATCTCCTTTTATACGGGGATTCTGAATATATAATATAAAAGGAGCCGTATCCTCGCTAGGATCCATTAACTCGATTTTAGACTAAATACATTCGAAATCTGACCCGCCAATGAGATTAAACTTTTTCTAAACGTTCTTTTTTTTTAAATTCAGTACATTGTGTGTAGCTTATTATTTCAATACCCAGAAAACAATTGTAATACAAAATGAATATTCTATTTATACCTTACATGCATTGTTGTTAGGTTCTAAACTCTACACCACTGGCGATCAAAATCAAGAGACGGTTTATAATGTTGCCAATCCGGCCTAAGAGATCTCCCTATTTCTCTTATACTTGCCAATTTTTTTAAAACAATAATAGTTCATAATTTTATGGTAATTATAAAGGAAACGTTTAGTCTATTGTTTATAATGTCTTTGAATATACCTAATACTTTTCGAACTTTTCTTGCAAATTTACACCAAATGTTTCGCATTGTAACGTCATTCGGCACTTTAATACACAACGTTTCTGGTGTCTCCATACTTGCACTTTTGGAATTTAGTAACACGCACTAACAATATCGATTGCAACCCATTATACTAGGTAATTCAATCATAAATCTAATTATAGGTGATACCATATAAAGCGCATTTACACTTTTTCTAAAATCAGTTTAATCACGTAAAAAAGCTTTGACCGGGCTTCATAGGGACCGGCATCATAATCGGGGTTGTCAGATCTTTTTTTAAAACACTTTAAGTTTTTATTTTCAAAAATGTTCTTTTATATCAGTATTTAATTAATAGTCAGTAACTCTCTTTGAAAGCTAGTTTGCAAATGTACTTGGAACAAAGACATTGTCAATGTCAAAGAAAGAAGGAACAACTATTCACGAATATAATAATAATTTTTTTAGTACTTCAGAAATATTATTTATACAAAAATAATTTAAATCAAACTAAAAAGAAATTTCGGTTGTTAAACAGAAAAATAAACAATTAACAAACCCTTATGATAGATACTCCTACACTTAAGAAAACTTTGTAGAACTGGTAACAACATGGCCATAGCCCATCGAGGCCCACACGCAATTTAAAGTGCGAACTATTTTTGGGATTATTGGGAATCGGACAGCGGCGTGACTGGTTGAAACAATTTACTGTAATTTACATATTTTATTTTCTGCTATAACTGTGAGGTTTTTATTTGGTACCTATATTTTATTATATCAGTATGGCTTATTGCCGACAATTTGAAGCAGAAGGTCAATGTGAATTATCGCAGTAATATAATCAGTCGGTGCGAGAGTCGGTCATCGAAAGCGAAAAAAGTCCGGAATAAAGAGACAGAGATTTATATGTTCAATGTCAACGCATTATTTTAAATATAAACGCGTGTTTAAAAAAAGAAAACCCGGGGGAAAAACTGAAAATGCGCTTTATACAAGAATGTACTTGTAATGAATTAACAAAACTGGAGTTTCATAAGACTTTATGACGTAATTAATTTGGGGACTGTAACCGGTCATTACATAAAGCGCAAACCAATAAATTAAACATTCAAAACGGCTGGCAATACTACGAGGGATTTCATTCTGCGAACTATTTACAACTTTTACGAGGATATCATAGTGCCAGCTTTAGAACTGGTTCGTGATAAATTGCCAGGTTACCCTAATTATAAGTAACACTCTTTAGAAACATTGCGTAGTGTTTTGTTAAAACGTAGCTTTAAATAATATAAAAAATTAGGTAATCTAATGTTTACATTGGAATCGCCGCGTATCATTAAACTACGACGGGACTATTTGCGCAAAATAAAAGAATGACATGAATCCCATAAAAGTATAATTTATTTAGACGAAACTTAGTTTGATACTCATGATGTTGTTAAGTATGGTTGGGTAGACAGTACAAATTGTACTTTTGGTACACCGTGTTCGAGAGGAAAACGCGTTATCATGCCAGAAGTAAAGATGGCTTTTACCTAATGTGTTGCTCTTGTCAGCAACAAATATCACTCAATAATCAATTTCTTACTTTAAGTGCAGTTGTCCTTGATAATATTTGGCAGGTAATAACAAAATGAGTAGCGATGTATGGAGAAATTGCGTAGCTCATGTTATAAGAACAGAAAATGGATATTCTTTTTCAACACCTATAGCGCCAGTAGCAATTGAACCTGGAAACATTTCTACTTCTGAAAGTTTTGACGATTCCAGTCATTAAATTATTTATGAATTTTAAATTAATTATGTTCACGTATATTAAAAACTTGTTGTGTTAAAGAACGTTTACTGTGATTCTGCTGATGCGATCAATTTGTTGTTAAAATATATACAGTGAATTCTAACTACTAACCGTATATTTCAATTCTCATAGTACCTGCCCCTATCCTTTTGTAACGAAATAAAAGTAGTTATTTCGTTACACTGGATTTTAAAGTAATCAAATCAAATCAAATCAAAATATGCTTTATTGTCATAAAGTATTATTTTTATCGACAAAGCCTTTTTTAAAATTAAATTAACAATAAAATATAATAATATAGTAAAACTTAAAATATCAGAATAAGCAAAAAAAAATGCAAATAATTATGACGAAGTATCACCAAAATATTCATCTAGAGTATAATAAGCTTTTTCCAATAATATATTTTTAACATTTCTTTTAAATATTTTAAAATTTGACATTTTCTTAATAAAAACTGGAAGGAAATTAAAAATTTTTTTAGAATCATAAATTATGGATTTTTTTACAAGACTTGAAGAAGGAATAGGTAAACATATATTAAAGGTTTCTCTTGTATTATAAGTATGTGAATTAATACTATTTCTATGCTTTTTATGAATTAAACAAACTGTTTCCAATATAAAAATTGAAGTTAGTGTTAACATTTTTTGTGAGATAAATAGAGTTTTACAAGAATCTCTAGATCTAGCTTTGCACAAATATCTGATAGCTCTTTTTTGTAAAATAAAAATTGAATTTAGAAGATATTGGCTTGAATTTCCCCAGAAACAAATTCCATATCTCAAAAGAGATTCTATTAAAGCAAAATAAACATTTCGAAGAACCGCCATATTCATTTCATGAGAAAGTACTCTCAGGGCATAACATCCTGATGCTAATTTTCTACATAACTTTTTGATATGGTCATTAAAAGAAAGATTTTGAGTAATATAGATTCCTAACTATTTTAAAGTATCTTTAGGTATTGGCGCTGCCATCTATGGATAACTCTGCATACTGCAGAATATCGATTCTTTAGACGAACTGTAAATTTGCCGTTCTATAATATAGATTTCTAGGGTATTCTTTAATATAGATTATCGATTTCTTACATTTGATTTAGTTCACATTGGCTCCGAGAATGGGTAAAGGCTCTACTCAGAGAAGTGAATTTTTGACCTGACTTTCCGTTCTGTCCTGATACAGGTATGTCACGCTAAGTTTCTGTTTTCACTAAATTTATATTTTATCTGATAACCAGTATGTAATTTAACCATAAATATTACTTTCTAGAAACTCATGACCTTTTAATCTATTTTTACACGAACTAAATTCCACATTTTTATGTTTTAAGTAGTCTTAACAAAAATAAAGACGTGTCGGCCATCATGGCGTCATAAATTAATAATCTTCATTCATCTCATTCATCCTTATAAATTATAGTGTTGTTGAAGATCTAAAAGCATCATCTTAACAGACAGAACGCAGTCATAATAATATTTCTTCAGTCAGTGTGGAATTTCAATCAATATTTTAATAATTTTGCATTCAATTTAAGTATCTTTTAAGTCAATCAACAGGTCATGGTTTTTGTTGTTTTTCTTCATCAAATAATGTTTAAATTCTCAAGTTAACTTTGGTTCTCGGGTCTCTCTGTCGTTCTTTTACGTTTTAGCAAATATCGTTGGCCAGTTGGTGGTTTATTTAAGTTCTTGATGAACATTGGTGAGAACCAGATATAGGGTAAACCTGGCTGGACCATTTACAAGGAAACCGACAGATCCAGGCTCTACAGAACTGGTGACTGACAGAATATCCAAGGAAGCTGATATCGAGGAAAGCAGGTGAGTTTTTCTTTTGTTTCTAAGCTGGAACCTTAATTGAATTTGTTGAAAAACTCACCCAATTTCTCTCTGATATCTGCCAGAAATCAATTCTAGTTTTTCTTAAACTTCTCACTCAATTAGCGTGACATGCTTGTACTGGATGGATAGTATCTTAAGTCACTGTATAAACAATTTCTCTTGTACCGTATCTTGAACTTATCTTGTTCGTATCTTACCTTGGGTGCCATAATTAAGACATTAGTCTGGTACGCCAATATCATGTGGTAACGAATGTCTATAGCTCGTTAAACCACATTTATCTTGCAAACGATTGCCTTTTGCTCGTTTTTGCATATCGTACCTGCACAAAAGTTAGAAATACTTTTCAATGCATTTATCTCTCTAGCAAACAATTGCATTTTTGCTCGTCTGCATATCGAATCTGCACAAAGTTGTGGATGCTTTGAATGCAGTATTTTCTTCTAAGTTGTAAATATCTGTATGATATATCTGTACATTTTGTAGTATATAAATTACTCAATTTTTATCTTGTTGGCACAATATATGCTTCTTTTGGATTAACTTAAAACTTAGATACATTTTAAGTCAATCAAATCATTGGTTTTTCGTACTACTTAAACACGAAAGAAAATTTGTTTTTGACCTTATGTAATTATTAGACATGGTTATTTCATTTCTTAATTTAAAACTTAATGCATATTCACTTGAGTAACAGGGAGTAAAACCATCCTGTGACTAAAGTATAGAAATTTAAGTTACAACTGGTACTGTTTACCATAAGTATTCATTTTCAAACCTTTTATTGCAATATATTCGCTGATCTAATGCCACTTTTCTAACATTACATGTAAACGAGCAAACCTGAGGCTGACAAACTGACAATCTCTTCTGATGTCATTACTCCTATCAATCGCTGTCACAAGAATTCAAGTCTAATCAAGTCCTGACATCTTCCTCATCGTCTCCATTGCTGAAGTCTATGCATGGAACATCGTCTCCATTGCTGAAGTCTATGCATGGAACACCTTCTCCGTTGCTGAAGTCTATGCATGGAACACCGAACACCTCATCGAGACAACTTCCAGGTGAAGAGGACTGAATCTTGGACACACCTCATGAATGACAAGCAGAGCTAAGTATTTGTCGAGTCAGAAGGATAACTTTGTAAAGACCAGCAGACCATTGCTATATTTTCACTATAATTTTCACCTTTTTATACTGTAAACTGTTTCCTCAGAAACCAATCTCAATAATCATTATCATACAGATTTAGTTTAATAAACTACTAAGTGTTTGTAAAATTTTGTATCATTTCTGGTAGGATGGCGCCCTAAAAAAAGTTTGTCAGATAATAAGACAAACCCACACCTAACAAACAAAAAAAAGTCTTTTTAGCCGAGGCAACTCAACATCATTTGAATGATTATCAATAACGTTAGACTTTCTTGGCAAAGAAAACTCATACCTCCTGGCTGGACAACGACAAGCTCTTTAAATTGTTTTCGGCAAAATGAACATTTTTTTATCGAAAGCCCATTTTAAAAATATTAAATGCATGTGTTCTTTGTAGGCGAAGTCACGGGTACAAACCTCTTATCGATATAAACTATAGTGAATAAGCTGTAATATACAGTGCGTCCATAAAGTCTTGCACAAATTCATTTAAAATTCAGGTATTTACTTTTTAAAAACGCTCGGACACGTCAATTAGTACTTTTGTTTGTGCATTTTTTAACGTAAAATGTTTTTATACAGGGTGTCGCACGTATGAGGTATGAGGTCATCAATAAATTTGTTTAAAATAAATTTTCAAACGTCAATATTTCGGAAACCGTGATTTCCAGAGGTGTTAAGTGTTCATCATAGAATTCAAAATTGATATAATATACAGGGTGTTCTATTAAAAAAAATCCTTGATGACCTCATACCTCATACGTGCGACACCCTGTATAAAAACATTTTACGTTAAAAAATGCGCAAACAAAAGTACTAATTGACGTGTCCGAGCGTTTTTAAAAAAAGTAAGCCCCTGAATTTTAAATGAATTTGTGCAAGACTTTATGGACGCAGTGTATACTATACTCGTATTATAATCGTATTAACAATTTACAACAATCCGCATTTTAACTATTTGGTAGAAGCGACGCCTATGATCAGGAGTTTAATGCTTTTTTATGTCATCAAGTTAAGCTTTGAACAACTATATCTGCGTTTTCGCGCAAAATTTAATAATTGAAATTCGCTTCAGGCTATTTAGCGATTTCAATGCAAAGAAAAATTAAATTTAAGTTGATCATTTCTACCTTGTGAACAATTTAAAAGAATTTCCGTAGCACACGTAAACAGTAAGATGCCCTACTTAAAAAAAATTAAAATAATACCAGCAGGGAAATCGAACCGAAAAATGAGGACTGGAATCGAGCAGGAGTCTCAGAACGGACAGTAAAAGTTGTGAAAGTAACACTTCCAAGTTTTCCAAAATCAATAATGTCAACATTACATAATATTTATCTGAAATGCATGAAAATGAATGCATAAAAAATTATGATAGCAAAAGTGCAATATGAATATCCATTGTGACACCTGAAAAAATGTCATAAATTGGTATAGTTGACACAATGGACGTGAATAAACTAAATTAAAATTAATAAATTAAAATACAAACTTGTAGTGTAATTTCGTTTGCAAACCAACCCAGAAAGAATAGATTTATTAGAAGATTCACAATCATCAAAGCGGGAAAGGAAAATTCTTTATCGGTGTTGCTCTGAAACAAAAATAGCTTTTGGATTATTTTAGTTTATGTATTTGCCATTTTTTGCTATAAAGGGTATTATTTAGGTACGATTCGTTTCGGGGTTTAATTTTTTTCGTAATTTTGTGAATAAAACTTTGTTTAAATATGTGTTGCGACACGTTTCTTTTTGTAATAGAGAGTATTAAAAAAAATAGAAAGTTTTCTTAAATATTTTCAAAATGCCTTGACACACTCAACTAAATTTTAGTGCATAAAAATATATTATCATGCTCCGGTATTACAAATAAGAATGGAAAACGTCTAGATAATAGCCACATAACAACAAATATGCTTCGAATCTTATGCAAAAATCAAAAATTGAATAAAACATAGTGGTGTCCACTTGAAAAACTATAGTGAGTTGTCATAACTTTTTTTGTAAATCACCATTTATACACGAACCTGAACTAACCTTAAAAATAATACAAGACATAATAAAAATATTAAAGATGTGTTTTTTAAAAAAAAAATACTTGAATTTTAAATGATGTTGCTCCAACCTTTAAGAATTTTAGATAGTTTAGGCTACTTCAGTAGTATTATTATTATGTTTGTCAAATTAAAAATGTTAAACATAATTTAGACAGGATTGTGTAATTCTTATTTAGTTTAAGTACGTGGTTCAGGTTAGTTTTAGTACTTTTAAATTGATATCTATAGCTTAATCAAAGATAGGCCTGTGTAATATCGGTACGAAGCGCACGTATTTACAATCGCTCTGACTACGTAATTTTCTTTTAAATTAAACTATAAAAAGCGTCCATGGGTAAAAAAAGTGATGGAACTGGACAAGACATGGTGTTCGTTAAAGGAAGATACCACGTTAGATGATATTAAAAAAGGTAGAAGCTTTTCAATATCCTCTATAAGTTTGGAAGATAGATACACTGCAAACCAGATAAGAACGAATTGAGATAAAATAGCAGAGATTCAAGTTCTACAAAAGATTAAAATTAAGAACTTATACGGGGACCAGTAAGCAAAAATTTGGAGGAAAAACGCACACCTGGTGAAATACCACCGCATCGGCTTAGGTAGCGTATAGTTGCTCTTTGAGTTAACGTTTCGTCGCTGTTCCGATGTCTTCGGTTCCCAGGGTGGGAAATATATGAAAAATGCTATAATGATGGTTCCAAAATCAAAATGCTCCGGAGTTGAACTCGCCCCACGACCGGATCTCCGGGTGAAGGCTGGTCCTGACGGCCCATCCAACATTCACCATTTCCAATAGCCAGGCGGATCCTTCGATCAACAGTCAAAATGGAAATGGTGTGACAACTGAAGTTGTTAAAAAACCTAAAATTAGCAGCTTCCAGCTCGCACTAACCAAAACAAAGGTCAGATCATCGACTAGTAGTATGGTCAGCTATTTATATCCCGGGTACGACTTCCATCACCGATTTAGGCGCAATTTTGGCCTTTGTCTCTTTGTCCGCAGTGATATTTCTTGTCAACAAATGAGTCACTAAAGCCTAACGACTTTCATGTAATGTGGTTTCAATTATAATATTAATAATATTATATTTATTATATTTAATATATATTATTATTATTATTATAAACATACACCACAGACAATCTTAGAAAAGAACTACTATAAGATGCACTGTAACCTTACGGCCCCCGGCTCATACGACCGGAGTAAAAAGCTGAAAGAAATTTTAATTAGTGGGTTACTAAAAATGGGTTAATTAAATAATTAAGACATTTAATTTCAAACTTGAAAAATAAAATTATTATTAGATAGTATTATTTTCAACAAAAAACTTGTGCCCTGAAAGGTCTGATTTAACACAAAAGTGTTATTGCACGACTCATGGAATTAAGTCATTATTCATCAACTCCAGAATTTCCCGCGTGACATTCAAATACATAAAATAATGCATTAGTATGCCTCACATACAATAAAGAAACAGGCTCGGGCAGAATCTAAGGCCGGCCCTACGTTGTGTTCGTCAGGTTCGCTGAAAAATACTAATTGGAGCATTATACAGAGTGAAGGAAAATAACTCAAAATTTATTATGGGCGCTTCTGTTTCATGTAAAACTCTTCCTTTATGAGATCGGAAAACTCATCAGATAGCAGAATTTATACTTATGTCGTCAAAATAAAATAACAAAATTGAAAATTAGTTCAAAGAAAGCTCCAGAAACGCACTCTCGACCACGTTTCGAAAGGAATCCCCTAGCCTGTGCACCGGACGAGACAATGGGGCTGTCGCCCTTCTCTATAGGGTATCCTCAAAATCGGTTGCTGGAGTGTGCTGTCGCACCGGTCTGTCGGCCGCCGTCCCACGTCGAAGGAAACATTGTAACCGACAAGTCTGGATCAAAAGAACGAGCCATTCACTATTCCTTGAACAACCCCCAACCAATATATACCTTTATAAAACCTTTCTTTCCACAATACATTTATAGATAAAAACTGCCACCTGTCCGAGCACGCGGGTATCGTTGTTGAACTAGCACATAACATAGAAAAGAGAGAAGTTCTTTCTTAATCATGTCTGATAAAAATCCCCGCATCCCCACGAGTTTTTTTTTCGTTGCTACGTCCAGCGTGGACTGTCGCCTCGTAACAGCGCGAAAGGAGAGCATAGTAATAGGATAACCACGAACTTAAATCGTTTAGGAAAAATAATTGAATTCTCATATTGGTTATTGATAGTTCATTACTTTCGTTGTTTTTTTTTACTAGACCTCAGCAACAGATACCACTAGCATCGTAAAACATGACTGTCTTAACGCCATAAACAACTTTGGGTAGAAATACTATAATAATGTGTAGAGTTTTATTCATCAAAATTCATTATACCATTACCAACCTGGAACATTAGTAAAACTGATATTCTATATATCAGCGTCTTCTTCCGCTTGCATTTTTAATTTTTTGCTCCTCTGAAACTGATAGAAGTTAATAAGTGCTAACTAGTTTGTAGTAAAAATGTCAAATTTCAAAAACTTGAAAAAACATTTAAAATTTATTATTGACACAAAAAAAATGTATTTTACCATAAAGGAATGGAGAAGGATTGACAAACTCGATGAAATCCAATAAACGGAACTACCTTAAGTTTGTCAGGGAAGGAAGAGTAATAAACCCGGTGAAGTCCAACAAAAGGAATTACCTCAAGTTTGTTGTCAGGGAAGAAGGTTTAACAAACCCGTTAGTAGATGTAGCTAAGCTGATTCTGTCCCAAAATTCCATAAGAAATAGCATTGGCCGAAAACCTGCATTTTTATCGCCATTTTAGGGCGTGGCACTTTTCCTGGAAGCCATCATCCTCTCTTAACCTAAGTGGAACCCAGCTACTATCGCCATCTAGTATCTGACGTCATAACTGCTCGCTGTAAATACAGGATCCGTCTTAACCTAAGTGGTGCCCCCTGGTATTACCAACCTAACTGAACAACTTAATGAATAAATAATAACAGAAAAAAAGTTGTGCATTCAGCGGGGATTGAACCATGAGCCTCAGGGTTAGAACGTCAAAGCCTTACAACATACGCTACGAGAGCATATACCTTAAAACTGTTAAACAATGTTCGACAACGCGAAGCCACGGGAACACATCTGAACAGATTGTTGGAACAAAGGTCCTTAAGTGAGATTATGGTGATATTATGGTTATAAATATATGTACAAAATTAAGGTAAACCAGGCTGTTTCATATACTTAGTAAAACAAACTAATTGATATCTGAGTACTACCTGAAGTTAGGCAACCAGTGTTTCAACAGTAAATATTTATATTATTGTGTAAAAAAATCAAGAAAGACCCTTAGGCGGCCCCAGTTAATTAAAACCAAAAGTTAGTGCCTTATAGGCAATGAAGGAAGGATGTCATCGACTAAAAACAAAAGATTGTTGCCCCATTATGTCTTAAATTCGCTGCGTCTATTTTTAACATAAGTTCTTTTTGGTTGAAAAAGTCTAGAAATAATGTTTGTATACTTCCAGCTTTTGCTAGACTTTATATGACTTTTACTATTAAATCTCCTTCGGTGCGCACTGAAACAAAAAGAATTTCTTTATATTTCTTCACCTCTTTATTGGAATATCCTGTAGGGTGTTCTTTTGTCAATAAATTCAGTAGTTCGATGGTTAAGGTATATTTTTCATTATAGATCATTGGTGTGTTATTTTCAATTTCTACAGGCTTATTTCCAATAAATTATTCATTTTCGCACATTCTAAAACCAAAGTCTAGTCCGTTTGGTAAAGACATAAGCGCTAATTTAATTTTAGACATCTTATCTCGTGGAACTCTAACCTTCTAACGAGGTACTCAGCAACGGAACGGGTATTTAAAACAAAACGATATCACAACGTCAACACAACAGCATCACAACGTCAACACAACACTATCAAAACACTATCGTGATTGTATCAATACATCACAACACAAACACGTCAGCATCACAACAAAAATAATAGTGCTGTTTCTAACATATAGCGATTGATGCTTTACATTTGCAACACAATTTAGTTTAGATAGAAATAAAACCAAAAAATAGTTATATATCGAAAACATTTAGTTACAAAAATATGTATAAAAGATATGCGACAATGATAAGAAACAAAAATAATATCCTAGACGTTATAGCTCCATAAGCCACACTAATGATGCCCACAATATAATATTCTAGCTAAAATTAGTCACTCAAAATAATAATAAGACATACAATATTTTACAGCAAGATACAATGACAAAGGCGCTAATATTGTATCAAGAATATTATTCGATATACAAGATAATAATAATCCAAAACAGCTATATTAGAATAATTTAAGATCAAGGACAAACTTATTACCAACCTCGTATGTATTATATTATTAAGTTTACATAATATGATAAATAGTACGGAATTTAAAACGCCAATAAACTTAAAAACTAAGAAAAAAGATATATACAATAAAAGCAATACCCTTGTATATTAAATACTTCTGATCGATTATTATTAAGAACTTATCGACGGGGTGATTAGATAAATGTAAAATGCTGTCTAATAATACCAAAACTCAGCTCATATACTTCCCGAGAGCCAGAAGTAAATTTCATCAAACCAGACTGCAAGCCAAAAATCTGAACCTCAGCTGGACCAGACTGTGATATTTGATATTAGAGGACATCACGCAACTCTTCTTACCATTACACAAAATATCCAATACAGTGCATTTTTGGTTTTCAAGAGACGTACTGATAAAAATAATCTACATCGTAAAACTAAAATTTACCACATGATTACAAAAACACGCTTATTTACAAAATATGAATAGAAGATAAATGCAAAATCATATACAAGGTGTTAGTTGACATAATAACCATTTTAACTACAATATAATTCACATCAATCAAAGATATTTAAATAATATGGTATATTTTATTTTAGAATACAACAAGGAATGCTGATTTTTTTTTTAATTAATACAACATTTGGTATACACATACAATAAATTCAAGTTAGGTTTTCAAAAGTTAAGAACCACGTATAAAATATTATAAAGTTTATAGAAAATATTATAGAAAAAAAAGCTCAGCCAACACTAAAAATACCCGAAAATAAAAAATAAACAAGGCCGTCAATTTTACCCAAAGGTACTTATATTTACTCTGTATATAACATTTATAACAGTCTCGTGTAGACACTCTGCATACTGATTAATTACTAGAGCTGCACAAATGATAACACACGAGGTACTTGCATCTTATATATCTATAACATTAGTAGACATATCAGTTGACCTCGATGTAGTTAACCTTGATATTAAATATGCAACTAAATAGTAATGCCGTAATTATTATTATAGGTCAGTCGTTGAAATCAATATTTAAATTTATTTACAATTGTCCAAAAAACAAAGCCGCTTGCTTCTACAAATAATAATATGTATACAAGGTGAACCGAAAAGTCGAGTATGAATATAAACTAAAATAAAAGTTATAGGTACATTGTTTCCTAATTATACCGGTTAACCCGACTAATTTTAATTTTTCCTATAAGGACGTATATTGCAAACAAGTAAGATCTGGGAACTCCATAAAAATAAATTAATATACATTAGATGACCTTTCAAAATTCTGAGAATTGTTACAACATTGAAATATCTTATATATGCGGTTCACTGAACATTTTATTCCTCGAATAATATTTAAAAATACCAAGAGTCGTAGGATAACTAAGTAATTGTATATAACTTAATATCATCTACGTCTGTTTTATTTCTATAATAATTAAATAAAATATGATATTCACTTGCACATAAATAACAGTCTTTAAATGGATAGCTAAAATATTGAGATAAATCTGGTATATTGGAGAGTACAAAGGTTTTCTGTGACCATAAAAAATGGAAATAAACAATACATTACAAATAAAGAAGGCTATATTTTATAGTCTGCATATGGGGGAAAATAAAAGCTCACATAAAAAAGACACTTATCACTAACCTAGTATATACTACATTTAGATATAAAAAAACCAGTGCAAAAAATAAAATGGCATATCGTCAAGTTCAAAAGACCCTGTATATAATAATATTAGGAGTACAGTGTACTACTTAAATATATAAAACAAAAAATATTATCAGATTAAAAATTATAAAATAAGCCATTCTCCTGCAATTATAAAATTGAAGATTGGTAAATCCTAAGAAAGTCAAAAACAGCATACACAAGTCAACTAATTCATCAACAGTAATCTGATGTACTTACTTACAAAGCCAATTTTAGGATTAATGTGATGTCTCTTTTTGGGTAACCCCTGTATGGAAATTGAAATAAATAATTATGATCCGTCAATTTAATAAATAAACAAGTTCTCGTTAATAATTAATTACGAATAAAATATTATACTAAACCTATACCTATATAGGCACAATCTAGCTATGATAAAATTGTCCAAATTTACCCATTTTTAAAAATGTATTAAAATATAAATTATTGCATTTTTATTCGCTTTATTACAGACAGTAAACATGAATCAGCATAAATAAAGCATTATCTAAACAAGACTCGTAGGTAACTGACGATCTACATAATGATGTTACATTTTTTAATTATTATAAACAATTTTAAATTATTTCTTCTTCTTATACAAGGCGAGAGAAAAGCACTTGTCTATCTAAGAAATAAAATAAATTAAAAATATGTTGGAAACACTACATTAGGAATATACCATGAAAAATATATATCTATCTTAAAAACTAAAAAATGTTCCACATAAACGTTAATGAAAAATAATACACACAAATCAACTTGTACGGTTACAGACCCCCGTATTCATTTTAAACTTTTCAATATAGCTTAAGTGGTGTATCAAAGCAGTAAAAAGGGCATAGCCAAAGATTACTTAAATTTCAACTGACTGAATGTGCTTGGTATGTACCTAAATTGTTTGATGTAAACTAGGATTTGAACAACAGAGACCCGATAAGGAATGATCGTCTATAGATGTACTATGTCATTGCCCTTGCATAAGACACACTCAGCATGTTGTTGCTCGATGAACCAAGAGGTTTGACTTCATGAATTATTGTTCAGTCAGTACTCTCTTACGGAGTCGCTACCTAATGCATTATAAAAAAAGTCAACGTTTTAAAAAAATTCAGGCTCTTCAAGATAAAAATAAAAATGTTTAATAATTATAGCAAAATTGTCATGATTTATAGAGATTCGTACTTTACACCAAGACTTACGAATGCCCAAGAATACGTAAAAAAGTAATTCAGATTAGATTATTTATTATCAAGAAAAATATTGCAATGTGACAGAATATGGGGTAAAAGTTTAAAAATATAGTACTTTGCAAAAATTATACAGTAGGCAATAAAAGTATTCAAAATTTACAATAAACATTCAAGGATATCCAAGTCTGTATATTATTTATTAACACAGTTGTATGTAACAATATCCAAAAAACTAAGGTTTACTAGAACACACTGTATACAGCATGATAGAAATACATTACATATTTCATATTCTAATTTGATAAAAGAATAAAACATAATTATAGTTTAAAGTCAAGCCTATAAATATTATTCTCAAAAGAAAAGGTACCTTGCTCTGTACGAAAAGTAATTAGAAGTGCTAATATTCAATCAAGAAAATACTACGGTGCGTTATATAGGTTCATAAAAATAAATAATAAAAAAAACAACAGGCTGTTATTTTAAGTTATATAAAGATGTAGAATATTTCCTTAAAGAGAAAGCTCTTATCAATTTTTCACGAGAAGCAATAAACAATTTAATAAAATGTAAGCACCTGTATAAATTAGGAAAAAAATTGAACTAAAAATATGTATCGATAATAAAAGCATTTAAAAAATGTATGTGTAATAAGATAAGATACCTATCTATAGCGAACAATGACAGAATGTGGGGTAAAAGTTTAAAAATATAGTACTTTGCAAAAATTATACAGTAAGCAATGAAAGTATCATTCAAAATTTACAATAAACATTCAAAGATATCCAAGTCTGTATATTATTTATTAACACAGTTGTATGTTTTAATATCCAAAAAACTAAGGTTTACTAGAACACACTGTATACAGCATGATAGAAATACTTTACATATTTCATATTCTAATTTGATATAAGAATAAAACATAATTATAGTTTAAAGTCAAGCCTATAAATATTATTCTCAAAAGAAAAGGTACCTTGCTCTGTACGAAAAGTAATTAGAAGTGCTAATATTCAATCAAGAAAATACTATGGCGCGTTATATAGGTTCATAAAAATAAATAATAAAAAAAGACAACAGGCTGTTATTTTAAGTTATATAAAGATGTAGAATATTTCCTTAAAGAGAAAACTCTTGTCAATTTTTCACAAGAAGCAATAAACAATTTAATAAAATGTAAGCACCTGTATAAATTAGGAAAAAAATTGAACTAAAAATATGTATCATTAATAAAAGCATTAAAAAAACGTTTCGAACCCCAGAACTAACCCTGTATGTACATTTACAAACATCGAAAATTAAGCAGGTTAAATAAACTAAAAATGTACCTTGAGGGAATTCACAGTACTGTAGAGAAACAGAATAAAAGTAAAAATACAATTCAACGCATGGAAAGTGATCATTTTAAAATATATTCTGCACTTGGCATATAATTAATTCGATTATAACATTTGTGAAAAAAAAATATCAGATCATACTACTAAACTTTTGCATGAAATAGATGTAATTTTAGATAGCCTTGATATTAAAATACATATACTTTGAATACCGAAGCAGTAGAAATTTTAGAGCAACGAGAAATATTATAAAAATATTTAAATTATATGCAAATCAGAGAGAAATGTATGTATCTACCAAAGACAAAATTGTATTAATTCTATAAAGGACAACGTGCATACGGGGGGCTAATAAAAAAGTTATTTTTATTTTATTACATTTTTCCAAAAACTATTTATCTAAATTATGAAAATTTAATACACAATGATGCCTAATTATGTCGATCCATTGTTAACAAAACTGATGTTTTTCTGGTCACCCGTTTCTGATATAGACAAATTTTGATATTTGATTATTAGTAATTATAAATAGCGATAAATTCTATACAAGCATGACTTTTTAAAACGAAGAGGGTTAAACATTTAATAATTATCAAATTTTTCGACATGTTTTTATTTTCTTGCTCGAAAACGTTGTAAGATACAAAAAAAAAATATAAAATTGCAACCTAGAATATAAATCTAAAAAGTCAAGTTTTTATCAGATAAACGCTACGTTAAGGTACTGTTCAAATGAAGAAAATGAAAAGTTCGCTAATTTTTGCGGAAATTTTGCATCTACGAAAACATGTTAAATTGTTTATTAAAAATCTTTAAAAATCCTTACTTGTCAGATGGAGTAGAATAAATATAATATACTAATTAGGAAAATATTTCCTAGCCATCTGATGCAAAAACCTTATACTATAAGGTCGTATTTGGCTAACACAGTTAGCGCTACAATGCTAAATTGATTGCTTAAAACTACCAAGAAAGGAAGACCTCTCTGTTGGTAGGATGCTGCTACCTATGGACCGGTTTCGAACTTAATGGTTCTCGTCAGCATAGGGTAAGCGCAGACATACCTAACAACAGAAAGGCCTCAAGTCTTTATAACCAGTTTTATCGTCCTTCTCAGGCAGTGAACGACAAATGGCGCCATCTCTTAGAAGTTTTAAGCAATCAGAAGAAAGGACTATACCTTTAGGTATATTAAAAACTAAAAATCTTTAAAAATCCTTACTTGTCAGATGGAGTAGAATTCTGATTGCTTAAAACTTCTAAGAGATGGCGCCATTTGTCGTTCACTGCCTGAGAAGGACGATAAAACTGGTTATAAAAACTTGAGGCCTTTCTGTTGTTAGGTATGTCTGCGCTTACCCTATGCTGACGAGAACCAATAAGTTCGAAACCGGTCCATAGGTAGCAGCATCCTACCAACAGAGAGGTCTTCCTTTCTTGGTAGTTTTAAGCAATCAATTTAGCATTGTAGCGCTAACTGTGTTAGCCAAATACGACCTTATAGTATAAGGTTTTTGCATCAGATGGCTAGGAAATATTTTCCTAATTAGTATATTATAAATTGTTTATTGCTTCTTGTAAAAAATTGACAAGAGTTTTCTCTTTAAGGAAATATTCTACATCTTTATATAACTTAAAATAACTTCCTGTGGTCTTTTTTTATTATTTATTTTTATGAACCTATATAACGCGCCATAGTATTTTCTTGATTGAATATTAGCACTTCTAATTACTTTTCGTACAGAGCAAGGTACCTTTTCTTTTGAGAATAATATTTATAGGCTTGACTTTAAACTATAATTATGTTTTATTCTTTTATCAAATTAGAATATGAAATATGTAAAGTATTTCTATCATGCTGTATACAGTGTGTTCTAGTAAACCTTAGTGTTTTGGATATTATTACATACAACTGTGTTAATAAATAATATACAGACTTGGATATCTTTGAATGTTTATTGTAAATTTTGAATGATACTTTCATTGTTTACTGTATAATTTTTGCAAAGTACTATATTTTTAAACTTTTACCCCACATTCTGTCATTGTTCGCTATAGATAGGTATCTTATCTTATTACACATACATTTTTTAAATGCTTTTATTATCGATACATATTTTTAGTTCAATTTTTTTCCTAATTTATACAGGTGCTTACATTTTATTAAATTGTTTATTGCTTCTTGTGAAAAATTGATAAGAGCTTTCTCTTTAAGGAAATATTCTACATCTTTATATAACTTAAAATAACAGCCTGTTGTTTTTTTTATTATTTATTTTTATGAACCTATATAACGCACCGTAGTATTTTCTTGATTGAATATTAGCACTTCTAATTACTTTTCGTACAGAGCAAGGTACCTTTTCTTTTGAGAATAATATTTATAGGCTTGACTTTAAACTATAATTATGTTTTATTCTTTTATCAAATTAGAATATGAAATATGTAAAGTATTTCTATCATGCTGTATACAGTGTGTTCTAGTAAACCTTAGTTTTTTGGATATTGTTACATACAACTGTGTTAATAAATAATATACAGACTTGGATATCCTTGAATGTTTATTGTAAATTTTGAATACTTTTATTGCCTACTGTATAATTTTTGCAAAGTACTATATTTTTAAACTTTTACCCCATATTCTGTCACATTGCAATATTTTTCTTGATAATAAATAATTTAATCTGAATTACTTTTTTACGTATTCTTGGGCATTCGTAAGTCTTGGTGTAAAGTACGAATCTCTATAAATCATGACAATTTTGCTATAATTATTAAACATTTTTATTTTTATCTTGAAGAGCCTGAATTTTTTTAAAACGTTGACTTTTTTTATAATGCATTAGGTAGCGACTCCGTAAGAGAGTACTGACTGAACAATAATTCATGAAGTCAAACCTCTTGGTTCATCGAGCAACAACATGCTGAGTGTGTCTTATGCAAGGGCAATGACATAGTACATCTATAGACGATCATTCCTCATCGGGTCTCTGTTGTTCAAATCCTAGTTTACATCAAACAATTTAGGTACATACCAAGCACATTCAGTCAGTTGAAATTTAAGTAATCTTTGGCTATGCCCTTTTTACTGCTTTGATACACCACTTAAGCTATATTGAAAAGTTTAAAATGAGTACGGGGGTCTGTAACCGTACAAGTTGATTTGTGTGTATTATTTTTCATTAACGTTTATGTGGAACATTTTTTAGTTTTTAAGATAGATATATATTTTTCATGGTATATTCCTAATGTAGTGTTTCCAACATATTTTTAATTTATTTTATTTCTTAGATAGACAAGTGCTTTTCTCTCGCCTTGTATAAGAAGAAGAAATAATTTAAAATTGTTTATAATAATTAAAAAATGTAACATTATTATGTAGATCGTCAGTTACCTACGAGTCTTGTTTAGATAATGCTTTATTTATGCTAATTCATGTTTACTGTCTGTAATAAAGCGAATAAAAATGCAATAATTTATATTTTAATACATTTTTAAAAATGGGTAAATTTGGACAATTATATCATAGCTAGATTGTGCCTATATAGGTATAGGTTTAGTATAATATTTTATTCGTAATTAATTATTAACGAGAACTTGTTTATTAATTAAATTGACGGATCATAATTATTTATTTCAATTTCCATACAGGGGTTACCCAAAACGAGACATAACTTTAATCCTAAAATTGGCTTTGTAAGTAAGTACATCAGATTACTGTTGATGAATTAGTAAAATGGTATTGCTTTGACCTTTGACTTGTGTATGCTCTTTTTGACTTTCTTAGGATTTACCAATCTTCAATTTTATAATTGCAGGAGAATGGCTTATTTTATAATTTTTAATCTGATAATATTTTTTGTTTTATATATTTAAGTAGTACACTGTACTCCTAATATTATTATATACAGGGTCTTTTGAACTTGACGATATGCTATTTTATTTTTTGCACTGTTTTTTTTTATATCTAAATGTAGTATATACTAGGTTAGTGATAAGTGTCTTTTTTATGTGAGCTTTTATTTTCCCCCATATGCAGACTATAAAATATAGCCTTCTTTATTTGTAATGTATTGTTTATTTCCATTTTTTATGGTCACAGAAAACCTTTGTACTCTCCAATATACCAGATTTATCCCAATATTTTAGCTATCCATTTAAAGACTGTTATTTATGTGCAAGTGAATATAATGTTTTATTTAATTATTATAGAAATAAAACAGACGTGGATGATATTAAGTTATATACAATTACTTAGTTATCCTACGACTCTTGGTATTTTTAAATATTATTCGAGGAATAAAATGTGCAGTGAACCGCATAATATAAGATATTTCAATGTTGTAACAATTCTCAGAATTTTGAAAGGTCATCTAATGTATATTAATTTATTTTTATGGAGTTCCCAGATCTTACTTGTTTGCAATATACGTCCTTATAGGAAAAATTAAAATTAGTCGGGTTAACCGGTATAATTAGGAAACAATGTACCTATAACTTTTATTATTAGTTTATATTCATACTCGACTTTTCGGTTCACCTTGTATACATATTAGCAAGCTGCTTTGTTTTTTGGACAATTGTAAATAAATTTAAATACTGATTTCAACGACTGACCTATAATAATAATTACGGCATTACTATTTAGTGCATATTTAATATCAAGGTTAACTACATCGAGGTCAACTGATATTTCTACTAATGTTATAGATATATAAGATGCAAGTACCTCGTGTGATATCATTTGTGCAGCTCTAGTAATTAATCAGTATGCAGAGTGTCTACACGAGACTGTTATTAATGTTATATACAGAGTAAATATAAGTACCTTTGGGTAAAATTGACGGCCTTGTTTATTTTTTATTTTCGGGTATTTTTAGTGTTGGCTGAGCTTTTTTTTCTATAATATTTTCTATGAACTTTATAATATATTATACGTGGTTCTTAACTTTTGAAAACCTAATTTGAATTTATTGTATGTGTATACCAAATGTTGTATTAATTAAAAAAAATTTCAGCATTCCTTATTGTATTCTAAAATAAAATATACCATATTATTTAAATATCTTTGATTGATGTGAATTATATTGTAGTTAAAATGGTTATTATGTCAACTAACACCTTGTATATGATTTTGCATTTATCTTCTATTCATATTTTGTAAATAAGCGTGTTTTTGTAATCATGTGGTAAATTTTAGTTTTACGATGTAGATTGTTTTTATCAGTACGTCTCTTGAAAACCAAAAACGCACTGTATTGGATATCTTGTGTAATGGTAAGAAGAGTTGCGTGATGTCCTCTAATATCAAATATCACAGTCTGGTCCAGCTGAGGTTCAGATTTTTGGCTCTCGGGAAGTATATGAGCAGAGTTTTGGTATTATTAGACGGCATTTTACATTTATCTAATCACCCCGTCGATAAGTTCTTAATAATAATCGATCAGAAGTATTTAATATACAAGGGTATTGCTTTTATTGTATATATCTTTTTTCTTAGTTTTTAAGTCCATTGGCGTTTTAAATTCCGTACTATTTATCATATTATGTAAACTTAATAATATAATACATACGAGGTTGGTAATAAGTTTGTCCTTAATCTTAAATTATTCTAATATAGCTGTTTTGGATTATTATTATCTTGTATATCGAATAATATTCTTGATACAATATTAGCGTCTTTGTCATTGTATCTACTGTAAAATAATGTATGTCTTATTATTATTTTGAGTGACTAATTTTAGCTAGAATAATATAATGTGGGCATCATTAGTGTGGCTTATGGAGCTATAACGTCTAGGATATTATTTTTGTTTCTTATCATTGTCGCATATCTTTTATACATATTTTTGTAACTAAATGTTTTCGATATATAACTATTTTTTGGTTTTATTTCTATCTAAACTAAATTGTGTTGCAAATGTAAAGCATCAATCGCTATATGTTAGAAACAGCCCTATTATTTTTGTTGTGATGCTGACGTGTTTGTGTTGTGATGTATTAATACAATCACGATAGTGTTTTGATAGTGTTGTGTTGACGTTGTGATGCTGTTGTGTTGACGTTGTGATATCGTTTTGTTTTAAATACCCGTTCCGTTGCTGAGTACCTCGTTAGAAGGTTAGAGGTCCACGAGATAAGATGTCTAAAATTAAATTAGCGCTCATGTCTTTACCAAACGGACTAGACTTTGGTTTTAGAATGTGCGAAAATGAATGGTTTATTGGAAATAAGCCTGTAGAAATTGAAAATAACACACCAATGATCTATAATGAAAAATATACCTTAACCATCGAACTACTGAATTTATTGACAAAAGAACACCCTACAGGATATTCCAATACAGAGTTGAAGAAATATAAAGAAATTCTTTTTGTGTCAGTGCGCACCGAAGGGGGTTTAATAGTAAAAGTCATATAAAGTCTAGCAAAAGCTGGAAGTATACAAACATTATTTCTAGACTTTTTCAACCAAAAAGAACCTATGTTAAAAATAGACGCAGCGAATTTAAGACATAATGGGGCAACAATCTTTTGTTTTTAGTCGATGACTTCCTTCCTTCATTGCCTATAAGGCACTAACTTTTGGTTTTAATTAACTGGGGCGGCCTAAGGGTCTTTCTTGATTTTTTTACACAATAATATAAATATTTACTGTTGAAACACTGGTTGCCTAACTTCAGGCAGTACTCAGATATCAATTAGTTTGTTTTACTAAGTATATAAAACAGCCTGGTTTGCCTTAATTTTGTACATATATTTATAACCATAATATCACCATAATCTCACTTAAAGACCTTTGTTCCAACAATCTGTTCAGATGTGTTCCCGTGGCTTCGCGTTGTCGAACATTGTTTAACAGTTTTAAGGTATATGCTCTCGTAGCGTATGTTGTAAGGCTTTGACGTTCTTATTTTTAAATCTACAATAAACGTGCTTTCCTTTCTAAGAGTTTTCGCATTGTCGGTACGACAAAGCGAAACAAAAATTTTCTTTTCGGCTTCCACACGTTCGTGGCACCCCCTGCATGTAGTAGGGGGTACAATACCTTAAACTTCGCGCTCGCGAGTTGTACAGTGCAAATAAAATCGAAAAAGTGGTCAGTGACTGGTAGTTTGGGAAAAAATTTTTTTTCGCGTTTTTTTCGTGATATTAGTCTCTAAGACACTGTGTTTACCCAGTGGGATACTCGGTGTGTCGGTGTGTTATTCCCACCCGGATATAGGGGTGCTTATCCCCCCTGGATGCTCAAAAAATTAATTTTAGTGTGTACATATTAGTTTTAAGTGTGTGAAAATAATAAAACCATTAATATTAAGTGTATATTGTGTTCCTCACCCCCTTTGAGCCCCCCCCCCCCCCCCCCCGCGTGGACACCTAGTGTGCCATGTTACCTAGGGGAGAAAAAATCGGGAGTGCCCCACAATGACGATAATGACTCAGTAGACACTGAATATTCACTGAATAACAGCGAAAGTGAACCCGTACCTAAACGTCTAAAGCAGTCGGCGATAGTGAAATACGTAACACGCTTTATAAGCTTATGTAAGTACTGTGAGGCAACTGCCTTAAAAGCCCATAAAAACACTCTTACTAACCCCCATCGCGTTCAAGTGACAAAACATCTTCGCGAAAAGCACGATTTACCGGACAATACTGCGAAAACTACCGTGCCCGAACCCAACATTTTTTGCTCAACATATGAGAATACAGACATTGAATTTAGTAACAAAACTACCGAAATCGACATGAACGCCCCGGAATCAACAAAAACAACAAACAATGACGACCGAGAACCCAACATGACAACAATAAACAAGACCATTGACCTCCGTGCAAACGACCCAGTGCCCTACAAACAAAACGTAAACAAAGACAAAAATACATTATACACTACTGAGACAATGACAACGGAGACTGAAACAATGACTTTAGACAATTCAGCTGAGGAGGCTATGATTATAGACCCCACCAACCCCCCAAAAAGACTCAGCGCTATTAGGCCAATTAAAACTTACTTAAATATTATAAACAGATCACAAACACAGCGAGCAGCACTTAAAAAGACTACAAACGAAACGACCACTGACGCAACCTCATCCGCCGCGGGTACTATCCCTATAGACAAAAATGCAAACATACAAAACTATACAACTGACAGCGACATTGACAGACAAACTGACAATATTAGAAGAAAAAGACGATTAACAAAAACTTCACCAGAACAGGACCCTAAACAATACAAAACTGTGACACACAGAACATACATACAGACAAAAAACCCTTACGTAACTGAAACAAGGAACAAATACAAAGCACTAACACCACAGGACGTAGACAATATACAAGAAACAACAGACACTGAAGCTGAGGTCACCGTGACCTCCGTAGCAGCCGTCACCAGAAGACGATCACCAAGACCCAAGACAACAACTTCCAGCAAAGCCGCCTCCAACCCACCCCCAGCAGCATCAAAAAAGATCCCAGTGCCCCCCGTAGTTTTGGAGGTAGTAGCAGGTACAGCCCAGCAGTACTCTGAACTCTGTAGCGATATTAAGAAAATTGCAAAAGGCGGATTTACTACCAAATTCGCCAAAAGGTCTACTATTCTGCAATTCACAAACATAGAAGACTACAATAATTACTTACGTGAGCTCCAAGCAGATGAGACTAACAAATACCATACCTATGCGACTGCCACAGAGAAAACACAGGCGTACATCATAAGAGGCCTTGATCACAAGCCAACCCCCAATGATGTCCACTATGAACTGGAAAACACACATAAACTGCCCGTCAAAACTGTTTACTTGCTGAAAACACAATTCCGACCGTTGTACATGGTCGTTTTAAAAGGCGATAATAACTTGAATAAAATCCAACAAAATATTAGATTTCTTGCACATGCCTCCATATCCTGGGAGCGTAGAAATGCATCAACTACAATCATACAGTGCAAACGCTGCCAGATATGGGGGCATGCCACAACATACTGTGCAAGAGACATACGATGCATGAAATGTAGTCAGAACCACTGGACGTAGGATTGTGCACCAGGGCACACGGTCATGTGCGCTAATTGCAATGGGGCGCACATGGCAAACGACCAGCAGTGCCCTGTGCACATATTCAAAATAAACAAACAGATAGAAAACCAAAGATCCCAACAAAAATATGTTCCGGCGCCTCTGCCCACAACAAATGCATGGTCTAATGCGAACAACTCCAGGGCAAGTGGAGTCACCGCTCAGGGCAGGGCAAGTGCCCCATCTCTAACCTCCTAGAACTTCCCGGAGCTGCATTCCAGAGGTGGTGCGTCAGCGCCCTCCCCGCCCCCGCCATCCCCTCCACAACAGCAACAACAAAGTGCAGTGCAGTTTACAGCGCCGAGTGCCGCAACAAATCAGGTAGGTGACTTACTTGGTGTGATGCAAGGTTTAAGAACAATTAATATGTCTGAAATAATAAGATTTTACTCTGATCTCTTACAAATTACTAGCTTTCAAAACACTCCCAATGATATTGATGTAGCCTTTAAACTATTAAAATTCCAAGAAACTTTTCACACCTATAAATTCAGATAGGCGAGAAAAGTTTAAGGGTGGTAAACTGGAACGCCAATGGCGTCAAGATCAAACTGGGAGAACTTATCTTCTTTCTTTCACAAAACCGGGTCGACATTATGTTCATCACCGAAACTAAGCTGACAGAAAATAATTCGAATAAAATACGAAATTATTCAATATATCGTGCTGATAGAAATGTGCGGGGGGGGCGGTGTTGCCATCCTCATCAAACAATCCATTCCGCATATGCAGATTGACAATTATATAAGTGCTGTGGAGCATGTGTCAATCCGCTTGAGGAATGGAGTGGTGATGAGTGCGGTATATGCCGCACCCCGTACACGTTTAACAAATAACGACATCGAATCATTTTTTGCCAGTCATGGCCAGGTTCTTATGGCTGGTGATTTGAATGCTAGACATAATATGTGGCGCAACCATCTCAATAACAGGCACGGCAATCTTATTTTTGATTATCTATTAAATAATAATATTCAGATAGTTGCCTCAGACAGACCAACACATTATCCTCTAAATAGCAGTACGCCAGCGTACATCGACTTTTATCTAAATAAAAATATTGTAGGTCTGTCTGGGGCGACTGTTTTGAATGAACTAAGCTCCGATCACCTCCCTGTAATGGTGGAATGGCACGTACAAATGCTATTTGAATCCCCAACAAATACAATATTATTAAAAAACATTGACTGGAACAATTACAGACAATTATTAAATAACAAAATAACAATAAACAACAATATTGATGACATACATACACTGGACACAGAAGTGACTAAACTAACAACAAATATACAAACAATACATAGACAAATAGGACAAAAAATCAAAATTAAACATAAAGGGGACAGACTTCCACAGGACATACTAGACCTCATTAAATTTAAAAATAGACTTAGGAAAATTTAGCAACAAACACACAGACAAATAGACAGAATTAGACTTACAGAAATTCAACATACAATACGAGAGAAAATAAATACACACAAAAACAAAACATGGACTGACACTCTAACAGGACTAAGTGCACAGAACTCGTCACTGTGGCGTCTGACCAAACGCCTCAAACGTAAATTCAAGAAAATACCGACATTGACTGGTCAACAAACACAAACAGACAAAGAGAAGGCAGACTGTTTAGCAGACTCACTTGCTGCAACACACAACAAGCACAAAATAACATAACAAACTTGATGACAAACGTTACAAGACAGAAATACCCCATACCCCCCTCCGTCCTATCCAAATTGCACATCAGACCCAGGGACTTGAAAGAGATAATACGTTATCTACCCCTCAGAAAAGCCCCTGGGGTGGTATTCCGTTCAAGCGATACCGTCGCTTCGAAACGACTGTGTCGCTGAATGCATTCCGTTCCCAGTTTGCGGTCGCTTAAAAGTGACATGTCGCTTCGAATCGATCGCCTTGTTTCTGATGGTAAAGAGGTGTCGCCAACACGTGTAAAACAAAGATGGGCCATGCCGAAAAATATCTCTTTCTCAACTTGCAGTGTTGGTTAATTTGTAATGAGGTTATGTTTAATGTTTATGGTATTATTATTTATTATTAATCATTATTGATGCTAGGATGCTATTCATACGAATATTTAATTATGTTGTAATTCCGCAGAAAGAGAGGAAGGGAGATGCTATACGGCAATTAAATTTAGAAAAACGTATACACAGGAGAGATAGTGATCCTCTTGCGCTGCCGGAAAGTCAATTTTATAGTTTTTTTCGACTAACCTGAGAGATGGTTCACCATATTCTGATATCCAGGGTTGTACCCCACTTAAAAAGAAATGCCCTAATTTATAGTCGCATTGTTTGTATTACCATAGCCTTAACGAGTTTATCATGTAAGTTAAATGTACTCATATTCTTTTTGGATTCCTCATTACCAGATATTGGTGATAATTTGTGGATATTTTTCTGCAAAATTCAAAATTGCTTCTTGATACTCGGCAGGTAAACTTTAGCTTAAATAAGCGAAAAATTACAGTCTAAAAGATTGGGAAAAGAAGTGTAATTTTAGTGCATTTGAGGTTAGTAACGGTTGACGTCGGCGTTTACACAAAAGTTTTCCAGTTGCAAAATCAAAATACTCTAGATTTTGACAGAAAGTATCGAATTTGCCGAATACTACCGAAGGCTTTCGCGATGGCTGAACGGAATAATCTTCACGATAAAAGTCGCTAGCGACATCGCTTCGAAGCTATCGCAAATTCGTCTGAACGGAATACCACCCCTGGGCCTGATGAGCTTCCCAACATACTTCTAAAAAATCTCCCTCAAAAAGCATTTGTGCAATTATTGTACATAATAAACGCCATGTTCACCTTGCAGCATTTCCCTGTGCAGTGGAGAGAGGCCATCGTAATACCAATACTTAAACAAGACAAAAACCCTAAATTACCAGACTCATACCGACCTATTGCGTTAACTAATACACTTTCTAAAATTGCAGAAAAATCCATATTACTTAAACTTAAAAAACTCAAACTACTGACTAACATACCAGATGAACAATTTGAATTTAGACCACGACATAACACGGTACAGGCAATAACAAAGGTCCTGACTGATGTTAAAAATAAATTCAACACTGCGCAAAATACAGTACTATTGTCCCTTGACGTCAGTCGTGCCTTTGACACTGTCTGGCACCAAGGACTATTATATAAACTAATGACAATTCATAATTTTCCGACATACTTAATAACTCTAATTCGAACCTACATATATAACCGTACCTTCTTTGTCAGAGTAGAGGGTGCATTGTCCGCTGCGAGGGTGGTTAATGCGGGGGTGCCGCAGGGAACGGTGCTGTCACCGCTATTATATAACTTGTATACAGCCGACTTCCCAAAGTACCCCCTCACCAAACTTACATTGTACGCGGATGATGCACTTATCTACGCGCAATCGTATTATGCGAAAGCTGCTAAGCGACAGATCCAATCGCACATTAATGTCCTGGATCCTTACTTTAAAAAGTGGAAAATAGCAGTAAATCCGCTTAAGACTACTTGCGCAACCCTGACAAAGAAATTTACCAATAACAGAATCATAATACCTTTGAAAATCAACGAAACCTACATACAACCACAAAAACGTCATGCCCCACGTGACAGAAACCCTTAAAAAAGGCTTTGCAGCAATGCAAAGCCTTTACGCAATACTATCCAAAAGTTCCCACCTCTCCCCTCCCAACAAATTACTCATCTACAAACAGATTATCAGACCGATACTGGCTTACGGTGCTCCCGTATGGTGCAGTGCTTCGAGCACTCAGATAGATGCATAGGCTTCTGAGGCTCGAAAACAAGATCTTGAGATGTGTGACGTCATCTGATAGATACGTCCGAGACCTGCATCATATGGCAGCAATAGACGATATAAAAACACACATACGTGACTTGTCTGACAAATTTTACATGTACCAATTAAAGCACTCACCACTTACAATAAACATAACAGACAGACGTGCAAACAATGGCATACATACAAAACACAAACCCCTTTACCACAAACTACCAATATACAACCTCCGACTGCCTGACGCACAATAACATCATTATATAACGAATAAATGAACGGACAAACAATAAAATAACGTAGACAGACATACAACAACACAAAACTAAAATAACAATAAATACCCGAAATGCACAAATCGGCTGCAAGATAGTAGAATAGCAGTGCCGCTTCTAACTCAAAATCCCATAAGAAATAACATGGGAGCTGAAATCCGCATTTTTATCGCCATTTTAGGGCGTGGCACTTTTCCTGGAAGCCACCATCCTCTCTTAACCTAAGTGGAACCCAGCTACTATCGTCACCTAGTGAGCGACGTCATAACTGCTCGATGCCGGTAATATAGGGCCCTATTGGCCTGTGTGGAACCCTCCACTGCTGCCACCTAACCCCCCCACCCATTATTCTAACCTAACTTTTGCCCCAACGGAACCCAGATCATGTGTTACCCCGATTATATAGTAATATCTAAAGTCCCTGTATTGGAAAGTCTGGACACGAGCGGTCGTTCACGCGATTGGTTGGCCTCGAGCTAAGAAATTAATGGCGGTTCCAATAAGAGAAGCGCAGATGACTTATTCGCAGCTATGTTCACATCATTCGCAATCTGTCAAATCGTTTGTTTACTTTTAGAAAACCCAACAAATATTTTTTTTTCTGCAGTTTAAAGTGAAAAGTGATTTGTTTTTTTGGTTTTTTACAATTTAGAAAGGATTTCTTTTGATTTTAATGTCGGGAGTAAAGAAGCAGAAAGGTGGCATATCGGGAGCTTACCCCGAACGCCCTTCTAAAACCGGCGAAGGAATATCATTTTTTAGATTTGCTATGGAGATCACAGGTATGTAGGTACCTATATTATAAACAAATATTGTGCTTTTGGAAACATAACATGTATGTGGATTTATTTACTAATTCTTGAATCGCCTACTAATTTTAATATATTTAATAATTAAATTATAGAAGACACAAGTAGTACTGTAATGCTCTTTTAATAAATATAAGCTTATAAATTAATCAATTATAATATTAAAAAATAAATAAATTGTCTTATCATAACTGAAATTTAATTCAAACTGCTATTACAAACCACCCCATCCGCGATGGTGCTAAAAGTTATTATACCTCGCATATGAATGAATTTTTTGATCGTGTCCAGTTCTTTCGGCCAACATTAATTATCCATCTCTCACGTCTGTTCTCATCCGAGGGAAATGAGGCCATATAACATTTTCTCCCATGATTGGTATAATTTTTGCAACCGGGATAGCTGCATGTTTGCATTTTTAAAACACATGACATAACATGACAGGAGAGACTAACACCGCGCGCACGCCCGGGCGCCATTAATTTCTTAAAAGGAGGAAATAGAAAAGGACACAGAGTTCTCTTTCTTACACACGGGCTTTATAGCTCGTGTCCAGACTTTCCAATACAGGGACTTTAGTAATATCATTGTAGGGGCGCCACCTAACGGGGGGAGATGTACGTACCTGTAATCTTGAGACCTGTAGCGCCACCTGCTTTTCATATAAGACATCTTGTTTACCGCGATGGTAGGTATAACGTTGTAAATCAGTTAAAATATTTTAAAATATAATAATACCATAAAAAAGTTTTTGTCCTCGGCGGGATTTGAACCAGGAACCTCCCGATTCCGATCTAAAACCTTATAAAATACACTACGAGAGCGTATACATTAAAAGAGTTGATCAATGTTGATATGCTAAAAATATGGGGGACCCGTCAATTATAACGTATAGGTGGAACAAAGGGCCCAAGTGTGGAGACCATGGCAAATGGCGGCAGCCATAGTTGTTTTTGTCTACATACTATAGGAGACAATCATCTGTTGCAGTATGCATGCGCCATAACATGTCATCAATGAACATTGTTAGAGACCGCGTGGCATGTAATTAGACAACCGGGGATCTAGTATGTCCTTTTGGCAAACAGTATTTTCAGACGCCATATATAATTACGTTCGCGCATACTCCCGCTATCTGGGTACTACCTGAACTTATGCAACCAGAAGCCCCTATCAGCAAATATTGCCTTCACCAATTTATTAACAAACCTTAAGTGTGGCGATGATGACAAAATGGCGGTAAACCTAGCTTTTATAATGCATTCACCATTTTATCGACAAACCAGTACTAATGGCGTTGCCAAACCAATATTTCCCCTTATACAACATAAAAATTGTCGAAACGGCAACACCGCCGTTCCAATACTGAAAATTTAAGAAAATACGCTTAGGCCATATTGCAATAGCCGTTCGTACAAAAACACGTATAAAAGATATGCGACATTGATAAGAAACAAAAATAATATCCCAGACGTTATAGCTCCATAAGCCACACTAATATTGTATCAAGAATATTATTCGATATACAAGATAATAATAAACCAAAACAGCTATATTAGAATTATTTAAGATCAAGGACAAACTTATTACCAACCTCGTATGTATTATAATATTAAGTTTACATCTATGATAAATAGTACGGAATTTAAAACGCCAATGGACTTAAAAACTAAAAAAAAAGATATATACAATAAAAGCAATACCCTTGTATATTAAATACTTCTGATCGATTATTATTAAGAACATATCAACGGGGTGATTAGATAAATGTAAAATTTAGTCTAATAATGCCAAAACGCAGCTAATAAACTTCTCGAGAGCCAGAAGTAAATTTCGTCAAACCAGACTGCAAGCCAAAAATCTAAACCTCAGCTGGACCAGACTGCGATATTTGATATTAGAGGACATCACGCAACTCTTTTTACCATTACACAAGATATCCAAGACAGTGCGTTTTTGGTTTTCAAGAGACGTACTGACAAAAATAATCTACATCGTAACACTAAAATTTACCACATGATTACAAAAACATGCTTATTTACAAAATATGAATAGAAGATAAATACAAAATCATATACAAGGTATTAGTTGACATAATAGCCATTTTAACGACAATATAATTAACATCAATCAAAGATAGTTAAATAATATGGTATATTTTATATCAAGGAATGCTAAAAATTTTTTTAATTAATACAACATTTGGTATACACATACAATAAATTCAAATTAGGTTTTCAAAAGTTAACAACCACGTATAATATATGATAAAGTTTATAGAAAATATTATAGAAAAAAAAGCTCAACCAACACTAAAAATACCCGAAAATAAAAAATAAACAAGGCCATCAATTTTACCCAAAGGTAGGTACTTATATTTACTCTGTATACAGCATTTATAACAGGCTCGTGTAGACACTTGGCATACTAATTAATTACTAGAGATGCACAAATGATATCACACATGGTACTTGTATCTTATATATCTATAACATTAGTAGAAATATCAGTTTGTTGACTTCGATGTAGTTAACCTTGATATTAAATGCAACTAAATAGTATTGCCGTAATTATTATTATAGGTCAAGCGTTGAAAACAATGTTTAAATCTATTTACAATTGTACAAAAAACAAAGCAGCTTGCTTCTATAAATAATAATATATATACAAGGTTAACTGAAAAGTTGAGTATGAATATAGATAAGTTATTAATAAAGTTTATAGGTACATTGTTTCCTAATTATACCGGTTACCCGACTAAGTTTAATTTTTCCTATAATGACGTACATTGTAAACAAGTAAGATCTGGGAACTTCATAAAAATAAATTAATATACATTAGATGACCTTTCTAAATTCTGAGAAATGTTGCGACATTGAAATATCTTATATTATACGGTTCACTGCACATTTTATTCCTCGAATAATATTTAAAAAATACCAAGAGTAGTAGATAACTAAGTAATTGTATATAACATTTAACCTGGTACAATGCCAAGGTTACACCGGTAACCGTGAACGTCTGTGACATTAACACAGCCTATGCATTATTTGTTTATTGAATTATATGACGGAAAAAATTGTAACAATATGATATGTGACTAAAATGCAAATAATTTTAAGTGTATTCTAATTACGTCACCAGCTTATATAAAATTCAGCTATAGAGTGAGTTAGCGGGCAGTTTAGTAATATTCTTATCTTCAGAGCAAGAGCCAAATATTTATGAGATTTTGTTTAGTTGTTAAATATACAGGAGATAGTTATTTAACAATCTTATTCTATTTTAGTTTTTAGATAAAATGCTTGTATATAATTATTGTGTAATATTTTGAAGAAAACACTTAAATACGGTAATAAATTCATAAAAATTACAAGTTTAAAAAATAATCTTAATAATAATTAAAGCAGAATTAGGGATTCATTGTATATTTTCTGTACAGAAATGTGCAGAGGCCTGAACCTATAAACTTTCCACCACATCAGCCGCTGATAAAAAAACTACTCATTTAAATAACCCTACTTAATATCAATAACGTCTGTTTTATTACTATAATTAAATAAAACATTATATTCACTTACACATAAATAATAGTCTTTAAATGGACAGCTAAAATATTGAGATAAATCAGGTATCTTGGAGAGGACAAAGGTTTTCAGTGAGCATAAAAAATAGAAATAAAAAATACATTACAAATAAAGAAGGCTATATTTTATAATCAGCATATGAGGGAAAAATAAAAGTACACATAAAAAAGACACATATCACTAATCTCGTATATACTACACAGATATAAAAAACCAATACAAAAAATAAAATGGCATATCGTCAAGTTCAAAAGACTCTGTATATAATAATATTTGGAGTACAGTGTACTACTTAAATATATAAAACAAATTTCAGATTAAAAATTATAAAATAAGCCATTCTCCTGCAATTATAATATTGATATCCTTGTGAATCCTAAATAAAGCAAAACAGCATACACTAGTCAAAGGTCAAAGCAGTACCATTTTACTAATTCATCAACAGATCCGATGCACATACTTACAAAGCCAATTAGCATAAATAAAGCATTATCTAAACAAGACTCGTTGGTAACTAACGATCTACATAATGATGTTGCATTTTTAATTATTATAAACAATTTTAAATTATGTCTTCTTCTTATACAAGGTGAGAGAAAAGCACTTGTCTAACTAAGAAATAAAATAAATTAAAAATATGTTGGAAACACTACATTAGGAATATACCATGAAAAATATTTCAACTGACTGAATGTGCTTGGTATGTACCTAAATTGTTTGATGTAAATTAGGATTTGAACAACAGAAACCCGATAAGGAATGATCGTCTATAGATGTACTAGGTCATAGCCCTTGCATAAGACACACTCAGCATGTTCTTGCTCGATGAACCAAGAGGTTTGACTACATAAATTATTATGCAGTCGGTACTCTCTTACGGAGTCACTACCTAATGCATTATAAAAAAGTCGACGTTATTAAAAAATTCAGACTCTTCAAGATCAAAATAAAAATGTTTAATAATTATAGCAAAATTACCATGATTTATAGAGATTCGTACTTTACACTAAGACTTACGAACGCCCAAGAATACGTAAAAAGTAATTCAAATTAAATTATTTATTGTCAAGAAAAATATTGCAATGTGATAGAATGTAAAAAGCTTAAAAATATAGTACTTTGCAAAAATTATACAGTAAACAATTAAAGTATCAGTCAAAATTTTCAGTAAACATTCAAGGATATCCAAGTCTGTATATTATTTATTAACACAGCTGTATATAATAATATTCAAAAACTAAGGTTTACTAGAGCACACTGTATACAGCAAGGTAGAAATACTTTACATATTTCATATTCTAATTTGATGGAAGAATAAAGCATAATTATAGTTTAAAGTCAAGCCTATAAATATTATTCTCAAAAGAAATGTACCTTGCTCTGTACGAAAAGTAAAGTGCTAATTTTCAACCAAGAAAATACTATGGTATGCTATATAGGTTCATAAAAATAAATAATAAAAAAAAAAGACAACAGGCTGTTATTTTAAGTTATATAAAGATGTAGAATATTTCCTTAAAGAGGAAGCTTTATCAATTTTTCACAAGAAGCAATAAACAATTTAATAAAATGTAAGCACCTGCATAAATTAGGAAAAAACGGATGCCCAAGAATACGTAAAAAAGTAATTCAGATTAAATTATTTACTATCAAGAAAAATATTGCAATGTGATAGAATGTAAAAAGTTTAAAAATATAGTACTTTGCAAAAATTATACAGTAGACAATGAAAGTATTCAAAATTTACAATAAGCATTCAAGGATATCCAAGTCTGTATATTATTTATTAACACAGTTGTATGTAACAATATCCAAATAACTAAGGTTTACTAGAACACACTGTATACAGCACGATAGAAATACTTTACATATTTCATATTCTAATGTGATAAAAGAATAAAACATAATTATAGTTTAAAGTCAAGCCTATAAATATTATTCTCAAAAGAAAAGGTAGGTACCTTGCTCTGTACGAAAAGTAATTAGAAGTGCTAATATTCAATCAAGAAAATACTATAGTGCGTTATATAGGTTCATAAAAATAAATAACAAAAAAAAAAAAAGACAACAGGTTGTTATTTTAAGTTATATAAAGATGTAGAATATTTCCTTAAAGAGAAAACTCTTGTCAATTTTTCACAAGAAACAATAAACAATTTAATAAAATGTAAGCACCTGTATAAATTGGGGAAAAAATTAAACTAAAATATGTATCGATAATAAAAGCATTTAAAAAATGTGCGTGTAATAAGATAAGATACCTATCTATAGCGAACAAATATTGAACGTTTCGAACCCCAGAACTAACCCTGTATATACATTTACAAACATCGAAAATTAAGCAGGTTAAATAAACTAAAAATGTACCTTGTGGGAATTCACAGTACTGTAGAGAAACAGTAAAAATCCAATTCAACACATGGAAAGTGGCCATTTTAAAATATATTCTGCACTTGGCATATAATTAATTCGATTATATCATTTGTAAAAATACCCGATACTCCTAAACTTTTGCATAAAATAGATGTAATTTTAGATAGCCTTGATATTAAAATGCATATAGTTTGAATACCGAAACAGTAGAAATTTTAGAGTAACGAGAAATATTATAAACATATTTAAATTATGCGTAGATCAGAGAGAAATGTATGTATCTACCAAAAACGATATTGTATTAATTTATTCTATAAAAGACAACGTGCATACGGGGGAAGCTAATAAAAAAGTCATTTTTATTTTATTACATTTTTCCAAAAACTATTTAGCTAAATTATTAAAATTTAATACACAATGACGCCTAATTATGTTGATACATTGTTAACAAAACTGGTGTTTTTCTAGTCACCCGTTTCTGATATAGGTACATTTTGATATTTGATTATTAGTAATTATATAAAACGATAGGTAAAGTCGATACAAGCACGGCTTTTAAAACGAAGAGGGTTAAACATTTAATATTTATCAAATGTAAGATACAAAAAAATTAAAGTTCTACTTGCAACCTAGAATATAAAGCTAAAAAGCCAAATTTTTGTCAGATAAACGCTACGTTAAGGTACCGTTCAAATGAAGGAAATGAAAAGTTTGCCAATTTTTGCAGAAATTTTATATCTACGAAAACATGGTTCGGGGAAGCTTCTGAAAAAAAGCTTTGGAACAGGTCTGTTCCCGGAACAGGTCTGTTCCAAAGTTTTTTTCAGAAGCTTCCCCGAACCATGTTTTCGTAGATATAAAATTTCTGCAAAAATTGGCAAACTTTTCATTTCCTTCATTTGAACGGTACCTTAACGTAGCGTTTATCTGACAAAAATTTGGCTTTTTAGCTTTATATTCTAGGTTGCAAGTAGAACTTTAATTTTTTTGTATCTTACATTTGATAAATATTAAATGTTTAACCCTCTTCGTTTTAAAAGCCGTGCTTGTATCGACTTTACCTATCGTTTTATATAATTACTAATAATCAAATATCAAAATGTACCTATATCAGAAACGGGTGACTAGAAAAACACCAGTTTTGTTAACAATGTATCAACATATCATTGTGTATTAAATTTTAATAATTTAGCTAAATAGTTTTTGGAAAAATGTAATAAAATAAAAATGACTTTTTTATTAGCTTCCCCCGTATGCACGTTGTCTTTTATAGAATAAATTAATACAATATCGTTTTTGGTAGATACATACATTTCTCTCTGATCTACGCATAATTTAAATATGTTTATAATATTTCTTGTTACTCTAAAATTTCTACTGTTTCGGTATTCAAACTATATGCATTTTAATATCAAGGCTATCTAAAATTACATCTATTTTATGCAAAAGTTTAGGAGTATCGGGTATTTTTACAAATGATATAATCGAATTAATTATATGCCAAGTGCAGAATATATTTTAAAATGGCCACTTTCCATGTGTTGAATTGGATTTTTACTGTTTCTCTACAGTACTGTGAATTCCCACAAGGTACATTTTTAGTTTATTTAACCTGCTTAATTTTCGATGTTTGTAAATGTATATACAGGGTTAGTTCTGGGGTTCGAAACGTTCAATATTTGTTCGCTATAGATAGGTATCTTATCTTATTACACGCACATTTTTTAAATGCTTTTATTATCGATACATATTTTAGTTTAATTTTTTCCCCAATTTATACAGGTGCTTACATTTTATTAAATTGTTTATTGTTTCTTGTGAAAAATTGACAAGAGTTTTCTCTTTAAGGAAATATTCTACATCTTTATATAACTTAAAATAACAACCTGTTGTCTTTTTTTTTTTTTGTTATTTATTTTTATGAACCTATATAACGCACTATAGTATTTTCTTGATTGAATATTAGCACTTCTAATTACTTTTCGTACAGAGCAAGGTACCTACCTTTTCTTTTGAGAATAATATTTATAGGCTTGACTTTAAACTATAATTATGTTTTATTCTTTTATCACATTAGAATATGAAATATGTAAAGTATTTCTATCGTGCTGTATACAGTGTGTTCTAGTAAACCTTAGTTTTTTGGATATTGTTACATACAACTGTGTTAATAAATAATATACAGACTTGGATATCCTTGAATGCTTATTGTAAATTTTGAATACTTTCATTGTCTACTGTATAATTTTTGCAAAGTACTATATTTTTAAACTTTTTACATTCTATCACATTGCAGTATTTTTCTTGATAGTAAATAATTTAATCTGAATTACTTTTTTACGTATTCTTGGGCATCCGTTTTTTCCTAATTTATGCAGGTGCTTACATTTTATTAAATTGTTTATTGCTTCTTGTGAAAAATTGATAAGAGCTTCCTCTTTAAGGAAATATTCTACATCTTTATATAACTTAAAATAACAGCCTGTTGTCTTTTTTTTTTATTATTTATTTTTATGAACCTATATAGCATACCATAGTATTTTCTTGGTTGAAAATTAGCACTTTACTTTTCGTACAGAGCAAGGTACATTTCTTTTGAGAATAATATTTATAGGCTTGACTTTAAACTATAATTATGCTTTATTCTTCCATCAAATTAGAATATGAAATATGTAAAGTATTTCTACCTTGCTGTATACAGTGTGCTCTAGTAAACCTTAGTTTTTGAATATTATTATATACAGCTGTGTTAATAAATAATATACAGACTTGGATATCCTTGAATGTTTACTGAAAATTATGACTGATACTTTAATTGTTTACTGTATAATTTTTGCAAAGTACTATATTTTTAAGCTTTTTACATTCTATCACATTGCAATATTTTTCTTGACAATAAATAATTTAATTTGAATTACTTTTTACGTATTCTTGGGCGTTCGTAAGTCTTAGTGTAAAGTACGAATCTCTATAAATCATGGTAATTTTGCTATAATTATTAAACATTTTTATTTTGATCTTGAAGAGTCTGAATTTTTTAATAACGTCGACTTTTTTATAATGCATTAGGTAGTGACTCCGTAAGAGAGTACCGACTGCATAATAATTTATGTAGTCAAACCTCTTGGTTCATCGAGCAAGAACATGCTGAGTGTGTCTTATGCAAGGGCTATGACCTAGTACATCTATAGACGATCATTCCTTATCGGGTTTCTGTTGTTCAAATCCTAATTTACATCAAACAATTTAGGTACATACCAAGCACATTCAGTCAGTTGAAATATTTTTCATGGTATATTCCTAATGTAGTGTTTCCAACATATTTTTAATTTATTTTATTTCTTAGTTAGACAAGTGCTTTTCTCTCACCTTGTATAAGAAGAAGACATAATTTAAAATTGTTTATAATAATTAAAAATGCAACATCATTATGTAGATCGTTAGTTACCAACGAGTCTTGTTTAGATAATGCTTTATTTATGCTAATTGGCTTTGTAAGTATGTGCATCGGATCTGTTGATGAATTAGTAAAATGGTACTGCTTTGACCTTTGACTAGTGTATGCTGTTTTGCTTTATTTAGGATTCACAAGGATATCAATATTATAATTGCAGGAGAATGGCTTATTTTATAATTTTTAATCTGAAATTTGTTTTATATATTTAAGTAGTACACTGTACTCCAAATATTATTATATACAGAGTCTTTTGAACTTGACGATATGCCATTTTATTTTTTGTATTGGTTTTTTATATCTGTGTAGTATATACGAGATTGGTGATATGTGTCTTTTTTATGTGTACTTTTATTTTTCCCTCATATGCTGATTATAAAATATAGCCTTCTTTATTTGTAATGTATTTTTTATTTCTATTTTTTATGCTCACTGAAAACCTTTGTACTCTCCACGATACCTGATTTATCTCAATATTTTAGCTGTCCATTTAAAGACTATTATTTATGTGTAAGTGAATATAATGTTTTATTTAATTATAGTAATAAAACAGACGTTATTGATATTAAGTAGGGTTATTTAAATGAGTAGTTTTTTTATCAGCGGCTGATGTGGTGGAAAGTTTATAGGTTCAGGCCTCTGCACATTTCTGTACAGAAAATATACAATGAATCCCTAATTCTGCTTTAATTATTATTAAGATTATTTTTTAAACTTGTAATTTTTATGAATTTATTACCGTATTTAAGTGTTTTCTTCAAAATATTACACAATAATTATATACAAGCATTTTATCTAAAAACTAAAATAGAATAAGATTGTTAAATAACTATCTCCTGTATATTTAACAACTAAACAAAATCTCATAAATATTTGGCTCTTGCTCTGAAGATAAGAATATTACTAAACTGCCCGCTAACTCACTCTATAGCTGAATTTTATATAAGCTGGTGACGTAATTAGAATACACTTAAAATTATTTGCATTTTAGTCACATATCATATTGTTACAATTTTTTCCGTCATATAATTCAATAAACAAATAATGCATAGGCTGTGTTAATGTCACAGACGTTCACGGTTACCGGTGTAACCTTGGCATTGTACCAGGTTAAATGTTATATACAATTACTTAGTTATCTACTACTCTTGGTATTTTTTAAATATTATTCGAGGAATAAAATGTGCAGTGAACCGTATAATATAAGATATTTCAATGTCGCAACATTTCTCAGAATTTAGAAAGGTCATCTAATGTATATTAATTTATTTTTATGAAGTTCCCAGATCTTACTTGTTTACAATGTACGTCATTATAGGAAAAATTAAACTTAGTCGGGTAACCGGTATAATTAGGAAACAATGTACCTATAAACTTTATTAATAACTTATCTATATTCATACTCAACTTTTCAGTTAACCTTGTATATACAGGGTGTTATGGAAATGACTTATTATTTTTTAACCCGTAAATCTATAGGTCGAGCCGAATTGGGGAAAAATTGCGTTAAATGGCGCTCGAAGCTAGAAATTCGAGAAAAATGCCTTCAAAAATTTAGCTCAAAACACCTACGCGCCAATGATCAAACAGCTGATTCGTACTACTTGTCAAAAAAAAAATTGTTGACAAAAATCTGACAGTTACTGTCAGATAGTCTTTAGATATCGTCAGCCCAAAACATGTGTTTTGAGCAGTGTTGCCACATTTACTACATCAGTTTCATCAGATAACCTTTTTTGAATATTTAATTTTTTCTACTTAACTTTAATATGCTTTAGTTTCTACCCTATTACACGAAAAATTGTCTACGTATTGCTCTAGTTTTATTTGTACATACCTTGAAATAAAAAACATATCGGCAAGAAATCCACGTTATACCGTTACCATTTCAAATGATTCTAGCGGGACATTTATTCACTTTAACAACACATTAACTGTTCGGGACATTATCAAGTTATTAGCTCTTTAATTCTGTGTTATTAATACAAGAAATTACTAGTTATAGACTTAGAAATACTTTATAACAAAATCCGGAGTGAAAACAACGCGACACACGTTTCATACGGTTATGTTCTTTCTCTTCTTCTGTGACTTCTGTTCTTCTTGGTAATGATAATAGCTGGCTCATTGTCGTCAAGACAGGTGGCCATTGCAATTAAGAATAATAATTACGGTATCCAATCCAGTCCTCTTAACTGGACACACAACATTTAAACACGATAGTCCAGGGGGCGGGAAATGTGATTTGTTGCTGTTCTGTGATTGGGTACTGAGCAGTTCAAAGTCAACGAGCGCATTCGGGAGACGAAACTGCTCCGAAGCAGTTCCTAAATCGTCTTGTTGTGTCGACCGCTACTTTTACGACACTTTCCAACATGTTACGGAACGGTCGCCATTTTGGGTAGCATCTTTCACTTCCGCTGCTTGGAGAGAGCGGTTCGTTATGTCAATGGGGAAATGACGTATGCAACAAAAGTTTGGTTACGAAGAACGTAGTAAATAGAATGGAGGAACAAAACATATACATTAAACAGGAAAACGTACTTTTTAACTGCCACCAAAGAGTTTCAACCAAGGGATGAGTATATTGGTAAGCTTCACAAAACAAGAAAGGTTAATGTTTGTTACGCACAGCTGATATGGATTTGACATTTGAACCAAACGTGATGATCTTTTGGTCGAAATAGTCGAAATCCATGGAAGCCGACGAATCGGTAGCGGTTGGATCATAACCGGTAACCACTGCGGAGCAGTTTCGTCTCTCGAATGCGCCCAATGGCTTCATATGTGGCTTCATAAATTTGTTTTTAATATCATTTCTTATTATTCATTTACTTGCAACGGCATAAAATTTGTTTGCGTTTTGCTGCTGGAGTGTATAGTTGTTGAATAATGTGATACACATGTGATGGGAATGTTTTGTGATGTGATAGTTTATCTGTGTAAATTTCCAGACATAGGGCTTGTTGTTGGTATCTACGATTTTTACTCAGCGAAGTATTATGATAGCAATACAATTTCATGGGGTGAGTAAAAACTATACCTATTGAATAAGGCTTGTTTAATTGAAATCGCAGTATAGTTTTTGATTTAATCTTTTTTAAAAAACCTAAAAAAAATATTTTCCCGAATACTTGGCAACGTCGCAAGGTAATCAGCTGTCTGTAGAAATTCCGCCAATTTGTCATGTCAAAAACACGTGTTTAGGGGTAATGAACTTTCATAGAGGCACAGATGGTCCGGTTTTAAGGTATTTTACAAAATTCAAAATACTTCCGATTTTAGAAAAAAAAACTATCAAGTGTAACTCTAGGCCACCCCAGGAGTGGCCCCTTAAAATATAATAAGTCATTTCCATAACACCCTGTATATTATTATTTATAGAAGCAAGCTGCTTTGTTTTTTGTACAATTGTAAATAGATTTAAACATTGTTTTCAACGCTTGACCTATAATAATAATTACGGCAATACTATTTAGTTGCATTTAATATCAAGGTTAACTACATCGAAGTCAACAAACTGATATTTCTACTAATGTTATAGATATATAAGATACAAGTACCATGTGTGATATCATTTGTGCATCTCTAGTAATTAATTAGTATGCCAAGTGTCTACACGAGCCTGTTATAAATGCTGTATACAGAGTAAATATAAGTACCTACCTTTGGGTAAAATTGATGGCCTTGTTTATTTTTTATTTTCGGGTATTTTTAGTGTTGGTTGAGCTTTTTTTTCTATAATATTTTCTATAAACTTTATCATATATTATACGTGGTTGTTAACTTTTGAAAACCTAATTTGAATTTATTGTATGTGTATACCAAATGTTGTATTAATTAAAAAAATTTTTAGCATTCCTTGATATAAAATATACCATATTATTTAACTATCTTTGATTGATGTTAATTATATTGTCGTTAAAATGGCTATTATGTCAACTAATACCTTGTATATGATTTTGTATTTATCTTCTATTCATATTTTGTAAATAAGCATGTTTTTGTAATCATGTGGTAAATTTTAGTGTTACGATGTAGATTATTTTTGTCAGTACGTCTCTTGAAAACCAAAAACGCACTGTCTTGGATATCTTGTGTAATGGTAAAAAGAGTTGCGTGATGTCCTCTAATATCAAATATCGCAGTCTGGTCCAGCTGAGGTTTAGATTTTTGGCTTGCAGTCTGGTTTGACGAAATTTACTTCTGGCTCTCGAGAAGTTTATTAGCTGCGTTTTGGCATTATTAGACTAAATTTTACATTTATCTAATCACCCCGTTGATATGTTCTTAATAATAATCGATCAGAAGTATTTAATATACAAGGGTATTGCTTTTATTGTATATATCTTTTTTCTTAGTTTTTAAGTCCATTGGCGTTTTAAATTCCGTACTATTTATCATAGATGTAAACTTAATATTATGATACATACGAGGTTGGTAATAAGTTTGTCCTTGATCTTAAATTATTCTAATATAGCTGTTTTGGTTTATTATTATCTTGTATATCGAATAATATTCTTGATACAATATTAGTGTGGCTTATGGAGCTATAACGTCTGGGATATTATTTTTGTTTCTTATCAATGTCGCATATCTTTTATACGTGTTTTTGTACGAACGGCTATTGCAATATGGCCTAAGCGTATTTTCTTAAATTTTCAGTATTGGAACGGCGGTGTTGCCGTTTCGACAATTTTTATGTTGAATAAGGGGAAATATTGGTTTGGCAACGCCATTAGTACTGGTTTGTCGATAAAATAGTGAATGCATTATAAAAGCTAGGTTTACCGCCATTTTGTCATTATCGCCACACTTAAGGTTTGTTAATAAATTGGTGAAGGCAATATTTGCTGATAGGGGCTTCTGGTTGCATAAGTTCAGGTAGTACCCAGATAGCGGGAGTATGCGCGAACGTAATTATAGATGGCGTCTGAAAATACTGTTTGCCAAAAGGACATACTAGATCCCCGGTTGTCTAATTACATGCCACGCGGTCTCTAACAATGTTCATTGATGACATGTTATGGCGCATGCATACTGCAACAGATGATTGTCTCCTATAGTATGTAGACAAAAACAACTATGGCTGCCGCCATTTGCCATCGTCTCCACACTTGGGCCCTTTGTTCCACCTATACGTTATAATTGACGGGTCCCCCATATTTTTAGCATATCAACATTGATCAACTCTTTTAATGTATACGCTCTCGTAGTGTATTTTATAAGGTTTTAGATCGGAATCGGGAGGTTCCTGGTTCAAATCCCGCCGAGGACAAAAACTTTTTTATGGTATTATTATATTTTAAAATATTTTAACTGATTTACAACGTTATACCTACCATCGCGGTAAACAAGATGTCTTATATGAAAAGCAGGTGGCGCTACAGGTCTCAAGATTACAGGTACGTACATCTCCCCCCGTTAGGTGGCGCCCCTACAATGATATAACTATATAATCGGGGTAACACATGATCTGGGTTCCGTTGGGGCAAAAGTTAGGTTAGAATAATGGCTGGGGGGGTTAGGTGGCAGCAGTGGAGGGTTCCACACAGGCCAACAGGGCCCTATATTACCGGCATCGAGCAGTTATGACGTCGCTCACTAGGTGGCGATAGTAGCTGGGTTCCACTTAGGTTAAGAGAGGATGGTGGCTTCCAGGAAAAGTGCCACGCCCTAAAATGGCGATAAAAATGCGGATTTCAGCTCCCATGTTATTTCTTATGGGATTTTGAGTTGAAAGCGGCACTGCTATTCTACTCAAGATTCTGCTAGACTTTCAGCATCACTCGATCGTTTGGCGTATTTTTGCAACCGAAAATGTGTGTTTCTGACACGAGAAACGGCAGTGAGCGGGACTTACGAGACCTCAACACTGACTGACAAACAAGGACAACCTACTAAATTATGGCCACTCCCACTGTAGGAGGTGACGGAGCGAGATGGTTGTACCGCATTGCATTCAAATTGTCCGCTGTAGGCGAACATAATCAAAATCTGTGATATTTAAAATTAACTGGGTTTTTTGAAAGTTTTCCCAGAATGCTCTGCTATTGGAATACAGTTATCGCTGAAACAATTTCCTAAAATTTTAATATTAAGCTCCACGGAGCAACGTAAGCCTTGTAGAACACCGGTAAGGCACCGCCGGAACGTGTGTGTGACAATTCTTGTAATTTAAATGTCTAAAATTATACCTAGGCCATTCCAACGGCCGCCGGGCTTCTGGCTCGGTTCTTTGGGCGTATTTCGGGCCGTATGCTTACGGTCCGTATACGCCCAAAACTGTTTTGATCTATCTTAGGAAGTCTTGTGCAACGGTACGATTTTTTAGTTGTGTAGGGGCACTAGGCCCTAGGGTAATCATAAGTATAAACTTGGCCTTATAACAAAATAGGCAATAAACAAGTTTAAAAGTTTGACGTTCTAACCCTGAGGCTCATGGTTCAATCCCCGCTGAATGCATAACTTTTTTTCTGTTATTATTTATTCATTAAGTTGTTCAGTTAGGTTGGTAATACCAGGGGGCACCACTTAGGTTAAGACGGATCCTGTATCTACAGCGAGCAGTTATGACGTCTGATACTAGATGGCGATAGTAGCTGGGTTCCACTCAGGTTAAGAGAGGATGATGGCTTCCAGGAAAAGTGCCACGCCCTAAAATGGCGATAAAAATGCAGGTTTTCGGGCAATGTTATTTCTTATGGGATTTTGGGCCAGAATCAGCTTAGCTACATCTACTCCCGTTGAAGTCCAACAAACGGAACTTTCTTAAGTTTGTCAAGGGAGAAGGATTAACAAACCCGGTGAAGTCCATCAAACAGAACTACCTTAAGTTTGTCAAGGGAGAAGGATTAACAAACCCGGTGAAGTCCAACAAACGGAATTACCTTAAGTTTGTCAGGGAAGACGGTTTAACAAACCCGTTGAAGTCCAACAAACGGAACTACCTTAAGTTTGTCAAGGGAGAAGGATTAGCAAACACGGTGAAGTCCATCAAACGGAACTACCTTAAGTTTGTCAGGGAAGAAGGAGTAACAAACCCGGTGAAGTCCAACAAACGGAACTACCTTAAGTTTTTCAGGGAAGAAGGTAACGGCAAGATTCAATTAGGTAAATTAGGGGAAAAAGTAAGGAAAAGATTTAACAGAGCGGGAAAAAAAAATAGGTACTAGCAAAATTAAGACATTTAAACTATAATGTGATTTACCCCAAAAATTCTAACTTAGGCAAAAAAAATAATATGTTCTTTAAAATGACTTTCAAAATTCCTGAATATATTTTTTAAAAAAACAGCCCAACAGAAAACCTTTAAATTCAATATTTTCCCTTTTTACAAAAAGAAATAAACCCAAATTTTAATATTGCACTCTGAAATTCAGTAAACATCACAAAACAACATACGGTATCAAATTTGACTTCCCCTATATAGAAAATAGCAAGCCTCTAATATTCGGACTTATAAAATGCGAATGTTTTGAAAAACCCCGTCATACGTTTGTAAATGGCAAGACAACACCTTTTTAAATAAATTAAATATTTTATCATTACACGTTCTCCAAATAAAGTAAAAAAAAAACCCAAATTTATTTCACTCAAAACCTTTGATCCCACTAATATTATTTGCTATAAAAAAAAAAGTACTTTTCAAAGAAAATCTAATGAAAATGCGAGTTTATAATGGCTCTTAAATTTCGATGCTTATCGTACCCGATAGAAGTTAATAAGTGATCCGTTCGATGTTCTCACTCGACCAGCAAGGCAATATTCTCTCCACCATTCGTCCTTCCACTTTTTAGCAATCTGCGCCAACTACCCTGTCGATGAAACGGCGTAAAAAACATGCGACGCGGTGCATCGCTCCTTGGGCAGACTCAAGAGTCCAAAGGTCACGCGCAATCTTACAATATACTATGAAACATATTAGGAATTATACTGGTTTTCTTTTAATTAAAATAACTTATAAAATATGGAATTACATGACAATTAATAATTATACTAATATATACTTACCAGGTTTTTTCCCAATAATATATCAGGGTAAATTAAAACCACAACATGATTAAATCACAACACAGTCAAATAAGGCTGAAATAAATTAATATTTGGATGCGACAGTGCCGGGTAGGTCAAAAATAATTTAAAAATACAATTAATATAAGAGCAAAAATAATTTAAAATAAAGACACCTGGGTCTGCTTCGTTACAGTACTGGGATCGGACTACTCATCAGACGGTGGCCCACAATAGACAGGACCTTATTGGGGTAGACCAGAGGATCAGGAAAACGACTTTGATAGATGTAGCTATATCAAATAACAACAACCCTCTAGTGAAGCATGCAGAGAAAATAGCAAAGTATTTAGACCTCTAGGAGCAAATAAAAAGACAGTGGAATATGGACAGCATCGAAGTAAACCGTACATATAAATTTGTAAAATATGCATTACATTCTCGCCACATCGAATGGATGCGCATTAAGATATCCGCTTCGAATAGATCTCTTTTAGAGGTTGTATACAGGGTGTTCCTAAATGATATGCGACCATTAAAAGTGTGAATCTACATGTAAATTTAATGATAAGAAACCATATGTAGTACATGCACGATGGTGCACCCGCACATTTCAGTGTACTGGCTTGCAATCATTTACAAACTATTTATACATTATCCCTGGGGGGCCTCAAGAATGGCCACCAAAGTCTGATTACAGCTGTAGATAAATTAATAGAAAGAATATTTGAAGCATGTGATAGAATAAGAAGTATTCCGGGTATATTTCAATTAAAAGGAGGGCGGAAGGATGCATGTAAAGTGAAGGGGGCCATTTTTTACAATTTTTGTAATAATCGCTCCATGTTAGTTGTAATGTTATATTAATGTTCTATGTTGTCAATGGTTATTACACGCAGATGTCAACCCGTAATGTGTTTAAGTTTTCTTATTAAATTATTGACAAATAAGCAAATAATAAATAAATCTGAAAAATATTTTTGTATTGAAAAGTATGCACCTTTATTAACTGTCGCTACGTAATAAATATTACTAAAAAATCTCATGTAGTTTCGAAAATATTAATTAATCTTCATTTTTTTCCTGAAACATCAATATTCGTAACAGAATATTTTTGGATCATTGCTAATAAAGCAAACTATCATTAATTTTTTATGTAGATTCACACCCTTAACCCTGGAGAACTCGCATGTTTAAAAGTCAAGCGAGTACTCGCGTGGGAGATTTTTTCTCACATGGCACATTTGGCCATACTATGCCTAACCAAAATGTTTTAAAATGTCAAATTATTAATGAAGCAAATATATTACTTATTAAATCATTTTCATTGCTTATATTAATAAAAAAAAAAAGGTTTTTATAAGCATATTTTATTGTGCACTGAACAAAATGTCTTTAAGAATTTGAAAAAAATGAAATTTGCCCTCTGCGATTACATTTTGTAATTTTAAGAAATAAAAATAGAAAAGATAGAAAAAAAAACATATAAGAGAACACAAAAAAAATATCTGAAGATTCAGTGCTTTCATTTACTCCAGAACAGTTCATATGTGCGGGACAAATTGCCACATTTACCATCCACATTCCAAGCATCGTTTTTTAGTTTTCTGTTTTTCCGTCTTGGGCAAAATCCACAAAACCCTTGAGCAACTTCTCTCATATCATGTTGACGCCCTTGTAGGTGCAAGCCTTCGCGTATACTTGCCCGCAATGCAAAAGGTAAAGTACTGATTTATTTAAATCCTCAGCTAACCTTGTCAAATAAATTCTACAGTCTTCAACAACATTGGCGTTACTTCTATATATAATGTTGGAATTATTACCTGCAACATCCAGTATTGTGAAAAAAGTCTCAGTGGCCACCAGCAACAGATTCTGGATACAGAATAAGTGGACTTTAATTCATCAACAACGTCGACGCCACCTTTTGTAAGGTTGTAAAACGTTATAATTTCAGGTTTTTCCAAAACTCCAGAATCAGGATCAATAAAACCAATGGAATGGAACGGAGATAGCATCAATATATTTTTTGGGGCTTTGGCTTATAAGATAATAAAACAGTATTCTTTCAGTAACCAAAAATGCTGCTTAGTATAGGTCTTTGCGATGTATTTATAAATATTGCTGGTATTTCTCTCTTATTCTTCCGTACTGTGCCAACTAATGTTGTTTTCATTTGAATCAATTCTTTAGCTAACGGAATTGATGTAAAATAATAATCCATTCTTATATTTTGGCCAGTATTTATTACTGGTGCGGCTATACGCTTAACCACAGGTGATGCAGTGTTAGCAAACTGGAATGGTCCGTTTGGCTGTTTCCCACAATAAATTTGCAAATTGCAAGTGTAAAACATTCTGGAATCCACCAAGGCATATATTTTGATTCCATACTTGGCCGGTTTGTTTGCTATATACTGATGAAATTTGCAGCGACCTCTGAAATTTTCCAACATTTGGTCAGCTGTGCAGTATTCACCAACTTGCTAATTTTGTTGATATTTTGTACCAAACTGGTCAAATATCTGTCTGATCGGTGCTAAATTATAAATTTTTTTTCTTTCGTCTTGATCGTGAATATTATCAAACCTCAGAGCTCGCAATAACAGATGAAATCGCTCTCTACTCATGGCCAAACTAAAGCATTGGGGTGTTGTAAGATCATCAGCCCAAAGCTCCCTTGTATTCAAATACTGAGCCTTTTTTACGCCGGCCATATATAAAAGTCCAATCAAAGTATATATTTCAGTAATATCCGTACCTCGACAATCCCTTTCGCGTCCATTCTTAGGTCGGATCTTAGCAATGTATATGTTTGTGCAATTTACGATGTACTCCACCATATCCCTAGAAAGAAATAACTCCCAGCTTTCCCGACGGGTATTTACGTTTTTCGCAATATTTCTTACTCCGGGAAGGTGACTGACAATATTTTTCCTTGCTGTCCGTACGTTGGGACGTGGAGGATGGGCCATCCAGTGGGTTTATCTGTACTTGCCAGTAAAGTGGTGTACACCAGCATACGCAATATGTTCGTCGCGTACGTAGATTTGTTTATCTTCTTCACCTTCTAACTGTTCCGACCCAGTATTATATTCACTGTGCTTACTGAATGCATCACTTTCGCTATCAGATCCGTTGTCATCATCCAAAACTTCTACCTAATATGGTTCTTCTGCCCTAGTCCATATGACACTGGCTAAATCATTTTGCCTATTTAGTTCGTATGGTATCCGCCCCAATTCAGCGAGCTTTTGTCCTCTGCTCATTTTTAATTTTAAAAGGCTAAAATAAAAAAAAAAACATATGTCTTAGACCATCCTATACATAACTTATCATGCTGTATATAAAAAATTAATTTAAAAAAAAATACTTACCAAACTTTTACTCTTACACTAAAATAAAAATTTTAACGCGAGAATTCGCGCAATGGAAAAAACTCTCACGGGCGTCCGCAGTGACTTGAGAAGCTTTCCGTATCAATTCACTGAACACACTAATTATCGGCCATGGCTGCAAATCGGAAGGAAGATATCTTAAAAGTCAGCTAGAAAAAAGAACGGCGCTGTCCACAATTTGGCCTTAACAAAATTACTATTCTGCGAAAAGTGTGAGAGAAATTCTCATTGCGCGAGTGATGCAGGGTTAAATGATCGCATATCATTAAGGAATACCCTGTATAATACGTTACCAAAAAATTTACTTTAACGCTTTTGTAAATACAGTTTAGATGGACCAATTCCTATTATTTAAAATTTACTCACCTCTTCGGCAAGAATTATTACAGATCCTGCCAAACCAGGTGCGTATATGAAATAGGTGGCAAATATAAAAGTCTTTACATAATTATCCAATTTCTTAACAAATCTAAAAAAAATATGTTTGTAAGTTAATGTTTTCATATGTGTACAGCGTACAGGGTAGAGTGGCTTATGTAATTGTTAAATGGCGAATAAAGCAGAAAACATCGACGCCAACTTTTAAACGACAATTCTACAACATCTTTGACCGAGGTGTACAATGTACAGACCGGAAGATATTTGCCGCCAGAAAGCAACAAGCGATGTTACTCGGCGACTTTTGAAGTGCATCGAATTCTATGCAGCAACAAGTTGACAACGATGTTACAAGTCCAAACTAAAACTTGTACGTATTTTCAGCCAGTAAACCTGCAAGATGGCGGCGGGCAAATCATGTCAGAGCTCTCAAATCACGTTTAAACGAAGACAAAAAGTTACTACGATTTCACACCAGAAATTATTAAAATTAAATTCCAAACATAAACAAAAGCAACTTTTATTAGGTACCTAGATCGTATATCTATCATGTTTCCTCGTGTTCAGTTAAATACATGCAAGAGAGAGACACACACCGGTGCTAACTAACACGACCCATTATACGATCATAGGCCAGGTCAGGCTTTGCGTCTTCGCTGCTATAGTTGTAATAGTACGGGCAAATCAATTAAAAATTTTAATTAATTTTTAGGATAAATGCTTACCCAGTTACCCACTACGAAAAACTTCGTTTTTAAAAACGCTAATACCGACCTCCATGTTTATGATTGTTCGCTAAGATATTGCAAGTCAAAACAACTCTTTCCCTGTATTTATATTTTTATTAGCTTTCGATTTTTAAGTAACCGTAAAAAATTTCTTTTTGCATTCCCTTCCTTCAAAAACATTTATCAAAGCTGGCCAGTTGGTTTAAACCAGTGCCAAAAAAGTCATATACACATACACACACCCACACACACACGACGTGCAGGCCACGGCTGATGTGAGCTCGCTCTGCCGAAGTGTAAGTTACAGCAGTAGATCAGGAGCCAGTCACTTCGGACCCTGATCAGGAAGTACGCAGTGAGTGCAGAGATCGGAATCTGCACCGCGCGAGTCCAGTAGCAACCCGCTCCTCTCCATACGATGCGCTGGTAAAACTAAAGCATGGAGAAAAGTAAGGAAATAAACAAGAGTTTAAATGGGCCTCATGCCCAACAAGCGGCGCTGGAAGCAGGCGCTGAGATGCAACGGACACAAGCTTTAAATCGCTTGGAGAAACTTACTCATGAGCTTCAGGAGTTTGTCCAATCCAAGAAGAACATCCACACCGAAATCAAAACCAAGACAACCGGCGTTGCTAACGCCCTTAGACGGTTTAGAAAGATGGATGATGACTGGCGGTCATTAAAACAACGCAGAGAGAACAGACGTCTCAACACTACCACCGAGCCAAATTGTCATTGGCTCGGTAGAAAAGATGGACACTGGAGCCGAAGGCGATGACATTGAATCAAACGCTGGAGAAACAAGAGATATTAGGTCTGGAAAGAGAAAGGAGCGAAATTCTCCTGACTCTGCAGATAAGCAGGCGAAAAAGAACGAGGTTCTTCAAAACGTCGGAGAGCAAAAGGCGTCTGCCTGGCAAGTAGTCCGAACAAAGAAAGACAAAAGAAAGCAACAGAAGGAGCAGCATCCGAAGCAACCGCCTAATCATACTCGGCCCACACCGGATCAACCTCTAAATCCCAAACGACAAGTTTATGACGGTGAGGTCTTTTCCACGGTAGACATGATCCAGAAGACCAGGACCGGATACATGCTCATTACGCTCTCGAAGAAAAACACTGACAAAGGCCAGGCCTTGCAGAGAGCTATTGAAGACGTCCTCAAAGAAGACGCTACAGTCATAAGTAAGGGGCCTCAAGACGACCTTGAAATTCGGGACCTTGACGACACTACGACGAAAGATGACATTCGGATAGCCTTACAAAAGGCAGCTGGAGATGACTGCGAAATACCACTAGAAACAATTAAGATCAGTAAGGTATATAGAGGCACCCAGACTGCTCTGGTGATATTGGCAGTAAAAACAACAGAAAAAGTACTTAGCGAACATGGCAAGATCAGAATTCGCTGGGTCAATTGCCGAGTAAGATCAGCGAAGAGACCCACACAATGCTACAAATGCTGGCACTTTGGGCACCTTAAGAGCCAATGTGAAAGCAAAGTAGATAGGTCAAAGCTCTGCATTAAATGCGAACAAGCCGGGCACAAAATCGCTGACTGTACAAATCCAGCTAGATGTGCACTATGTGCTGAACATCACGGCACAGAAAATACTGCCCACCATGCCGGCACTAGTAGATGCCCGGTATTCAAAGAGGAACTCCTGAAGATGCAAAACAGACGAGAATGAAGATATTACAGCTAAACCTTAATCATTGTGAGGCCGCGCACGACTTGCTCACGCAGACTGTGCGCGAATTAAAGCTGGACTTAGTACTCATAGCGGAGCCATACAAGCATCTGACTACCCAACCCTGGAAATCGGACAGCACCACCAAAGCTGTCATCTGGTTTTGTGGCAAATTTCCATTTCAGAGTGCGGTCAATAATGGAGAAGCCGGTTTTGTAGCAGCATGGGTAGATGGTATTCGTTTCTACAGTTGCTATGCACCGCCTAGTCTCACGGCTGAACAATATGCAGATTTCCTAGATCGGCTAACGGAAGATGCGAGACAGTACTTTCCCGTAGCAATAGCCAGCGATTTCAATTCCTGGGCGGTAGACTGGGGTAGCAAGGTCACTAACGCACGGGGAAAAGCACTACTCGAGGCTATGGCTACACTTGATGTGGTCCTTCTCAACATCGGAGAAACACCAACGTGCACTAAAGAAGAAGCAAGCTCAATAAAATTGTAGATCTTCCATTCGTCAGCAGCAGTTTAACTAGAGGAAGCTATTCTTGGAAAGTAATGGGCACCTATACAGCCAGCGACCATAATTCAATACTCTGGGAAATATCGACTGGTCAGAGTCCTAGAAGAATAAATAGGCAAACCAACGCAGTTGGGTGGAAAGTGAAATCTTTGGACCCAACTGCCTTGGTAGTGGCTTTAGACAGCGACCCGATCACCACTGGAAGTGCTGTGGAGAAGACGAAGGAACTAATGAGAAGAGTTTCACAGGCTTGCGACGCTACCATGCCTTGGAAACGTGGCATGAACCAAAGACCTTCGGTGCACTGGTGGAACAACACCATTAGCGTTCTTCGGTCAGAGTGTCTCAAAAGAAGAAGACTATCCCAGCGTGGCCATCGACGACCTAACTCTGCAGAGCTGGTTGCAGAGTACAAGAAGGCACGTCAGAATTTGAACAAGGCCATCAAAGATAGCAAGAGACGTTGCTGGAAGGAGCTTATCGACGAAGTGGAGAAGGACTCATGGGGGAAGCCGTATAAAGTGGTGATGACCCACCTGAAACGCCAGCCAATGCCGTCACCTACATGCCCGGCACTCTTACAGAGGATCGTTTCTGTGTTGTTCCCATAACAACGTGAGTTTAACTATCCGCTTGTGCAATGTGAAGAAGAAGATATTCCACCTGTCACATATGAACAACTGATGGAAGCCTGTGATCGTGTCGGGAATAACAAAGCGCTGGGATTGGACGGAATCCCAAATATAGCACTGAAAACAGCTATCAAAGCAGCGCCAGCATTATTTCTAGACACTTACAACGCATATCTCGAAGAAGGAACCTTTATATGGCCGCCTCCTACTTCTAGACGCCTTCTGATGTTTCTTCTTACCCTTAGAGACACATTAACCAATACGTTTGGAGAATTATTAATTTCGGCAATTTTTTCTGAAATCCTTCGTTTAAGATCATTTATATCCTCAATTGGTGTTCGATAAATGGAGTTTTTTATAAAAGGCCACAAGAAGAAATCGCAGGAACGAGGTGGCCATATTTGTTGCGTATTTCGGCTTATATCTCTGTTTTCAAAAAATTCACTTAAAAAATTTAAATTTTCTCTGGTTACATGAGGTGTAGCGCCATCTTGTTGGAAGTAACCTTCCCGCAATTCATCATCGTGAAGCTCATTAATAAATGTTGTCAGAATTTCGATCCGATATCTCTCAGCTGTAATTGTGCCATCAAAGTAAATTGGGCCTACTATTCTTCTAGAACTAATTGCTGCCCACACACCAACTTTTTGAGGATGAAGAGGTCTTTCTACAAAAACATGCGGATTTTGCGTATTCCACATTCGCATATTTTGTGAATTAACATAGCCTGATAAATAAAAATAAGCCTCATCGGTAAAAAATGTTTTTTCAAAAGCACCACTATTTTCTTCTTGAAAATTGTTTAAAAACCATTCACAAAAATTATGTCTTTGGGGAACGTCATTGGGAAGGAGTTCATGAATAGCCGTAACACGATAAGGGTATAGATGCAGATCCTTTTTCAAAAGTGTTTGACATGTACTGTAGCATAAATCCGTTTGCTGAATTTGTTGAGATAAATGCCTAATAGAAGTTGAAGGATTATTTTCCATAATTTGTCGCGCTTCTTCAATAACCTCATTCGATCGTTTTCGTTGGTCTTCCAGCTCCTTTTTTATGTTGAACAGAACCAGTCTGACAAAATTTATCAATTAGGTATTGTGACCCAGTACGAAAATTATGAAAGGTCACCGCAACATCAGGAAACTCGGTTCGAAATTCATCAAAGCAGTCATGCATAGAGTAATTCCACACACCGCCTATTTTGTTTCCATTTCTAAAAAAACTTTCAACAATAAAAATTTTTTGTGCTTCACTAAACATTTTTACTGTAGAACTTTCAATCCGGCAACAAAGCTTCACCAAAACTTGATACGCTGAAAAATAAAAAAAAAAATAAAAAATTAAATCATATCCTGCAAATAGCACTTTATAATAGTCAAAAGACGACTCCCCGGAGAAATATTAGTTAAAGCAATAGTAACCTACCTTCAAATAACTGCAAAAATTACAAAATTTCTCCAATTTTTAAACTTTACAAATACACAAATTCAATAAGACGTAAATGTCAGAAAACAATCATGTCATCTTATCTACGCAGTACGGCCATGATGCTTTTAAAATGCATGGCCTCCCTTGAGCAAAATAATTGAAAATCACTCGTTATTACATGCAGGTACTGAAGAAGGATTTGTTGAAAATTCTTCACTAATTTTTAAATCCAAAACCAATGTAGGGGACTATCATGGAGAGATGAATGCTGTTAACCATCTATTATTATACTAGATAATGCAAGCTACCACAGTAGGCAGTTGGAAAGGCTTCCGGTAAAAAGTTGGACAAAGGAAAATATGAAGAATTGGTTAAATGCATAACAAATTAAATTTCCTGATACTGCCAAAACAGTTCACCTATGGACATTGATATCTCAAGTGACAAAACATAAATCCTATGCAGTAGAGAATTTAATAAATGAAGCAGGTCATCAAGTCTTAAGGTTACCGCCATATCACTGCCAGTACAATGCCATTAAGATGGTGTGGAGCCAGGTAAAGCGGTTCTATGACAAACACATCATCGAGACAAAAAATATTTTAGGTACATGGGAAGTGGCTCTTGCAAATGTTTCACAAGAAAACTGGTCGAATTATGTTTATCACCATGATAAAATTATTAAGGAAGCTTGGGACAAAGAACAGAATATTATTGCTCCCAATAATCCTATTGTGATAAATGTTGATAGCGATTGCGATTTTTCCGACTCAACAAATGATGACGAGTAGAGCTAATTTTATGTTGCCATTTTTTTTACTACCTATATTTTGATCCTTTTTGTGTACCATTTTTTGCTCTCAGTTCTTGTGTATTTACTAGACAAGTTCAACAGAATGTTTTTACCTCTTATTAATAATTATACGTTTACTTTTATTACAAGAGAGAAGTTCCAATAATTTAATTAATGATAAACATCATGACAAGTTTAGGACAGTTGACAAATTTTACTCCTACTTTACATGGGATTGCAGGAGCAGTATTCACATTCCTGGCTTTCGGCTTAGAGCATTCAAAAAGTTTTCTTTCCATTTCATATATAATGTATTTATATAGACTAGTTTTAAAATTTTAATAATAGTTTGACAATGTTAATATTTACTTTGTAAATCTGTGTAACAATAAATAAATAAATAAACTGAAAAATTATGTTGACTCAAAGTGCTATTTCACCTAATGACAAAAAAAATACGCATACGAAAAAATGACAGCAGTGCACCACTTGTATTATAAAAATTATCAGAAGACATGTTTACAAACCACTTGGTGGAGCCCTCTCCCTTTTCTAAATAAAGTATGTGGTTTTATATCCCATTAACACATACTAAAATTGAAAATCATCTTAAGTACTTTCAGAGGTAGTATATAATAAGAACACCTAGTAGCAAAAAAATGTGGCCGTTGCGGGCATACGTTCAGATAAACTTTTCTCCTAAAAATATCATGAGAAGTAACCTCGAAATATTACTAGGTCATTAAGGAATACCCTGTATATTTAAAAAATTTGTTTTCATTATTATGGAAATTAACATATTTTATTACAAATTTTAAGCCCGGTTATAAACAGCTGCTCGCCATTGTATTGCTGCCAATATTATTCTTACTAAAAATTAAATAGCTGAAATATGACTGTTGTCATATGACATGTCGGCCATCTTGCAGGATTACTGGCTGAACCAAGTTTAGCCGGGTTCTTTGTGTTATCCAAATACAAATCTTGTTACAGTAAATAATAAAAAAAATAAGGTTTAGAAAAATAATGAAAGAAAATAATATTTATTTCTTTTAAGATTTACAACATTGAAATATATGATATTTCCATTATCAGTAGTACAAAAATATAGAAATATAAAATGCAACATGGAGCATCCCAATAAACACAATATATATAAATACAAATTCAATTAGAACAATCAGAATAAATTAAAATTGAGTCCTAACAATCAGTCGATTTTGCTAAAGCAGCGTAAAAGAAGGAAAGATAAAGCAGAAAACCAACCTGCTCTAAGAAATTAAAAATGGGAGTTCAGGTACTCGGGTACAGAATAAAATGCTTTACTGATCAAAATTATTTTTACTGTTACTTTAAATCCTTTTAGAGAATCTATCACATGGCACCTTCGTCTTTCCGACTGGTCACCTCCATTAAGATCAGGAGCACATCTACGTCTTATAGACCTAAAACCACACTCCTGATCTTCCTTGATTCCCCCCAGGAGCGCTTCTACGTCTTATAGACTCAAAGCCTGTCTCCTGGGTCCTTTACCCATCCACCTTCCTCGGTGACGTAGTCCCAGTAAAGCCCTTCAGGCCGCATCCCCTTAAAAGCCTACCGAACCGATAGTGCCGGCTAGTCTTACCACCCTAAGGAGACATGCTGAGTCTCCTTCGGACTACATAGTAAAGTTATAATTACCGAACGCTAAAATATAAAGGAATTCTGTGTTTCTAGCTCTGTGAGTTTTATTTACTTTCAACCCCCATGGCCCCTCTGGGACAATATGGTACTAAGTCGTGACAATATAAAAACACCTGATAATGTCACAATTTAATTCAAGTATTAGAATTTTGGAGCCCTCGCATGTAGTTCTAAATCAAGCAACATTATAGAGCATACTAGCGATGAACCGAATCGAGTATTCAATATTGTAAATTGTACCAACGTAAACATCTATCTGAATATAATAGCAAGTGAAGAGAATTGGAACATTTTCGAAATTATATGTTGCTAAAATATACTTTAGTCCTTTAGTCCCTTGGAATTAAACGTTACCCGCAAAACATTTTGGGCGTGATGTAGTGGCCGTGTAGTGTGTCACTGGTGCCTTCTACAAGTTATTTGAAAAACAGCAATAGATTTATGTTATTCGGCCTGAAACCCCCCCTAATTACAAATTCTTATGTATTAATCTTAAAAATAACTTGAGCTATGAATAAAAGTGTTTAACACCCTGTCTCATAAACGACCATTTTACTAAGGCATGTTTAGCTTAAACCCAATATCTTCATATTTTGAATCCGTGGTTATTCTATGGCGCATTTGTTACAGACCACCCTACCCTGTATGCGGTATATTTATCTTCGCAACATTCTTGTACATTTATGGTCATTCATATATCCATCTCCCATCAACGCAGCGATTGCCTGGGTTCACGAGATATTGTTTGAAATAAAGGACATTTAAGTCACAGGCAAATGTGTTTGAAATATGGCGTCGACCACCATTAAAGTTAGCTAACGTATAGTTTAAACAAGTTAGCCTGTTCCTAATTGAATAAGTTCATAAGTAAAATATCACTAAACCAGTGTTTTATTTGTACCACATAAGTATTATTTGCCGCGGTAAATTGTGCCCATAGTTTGTTCTAGTTTGAATTTATCGCGGATCATAGTGATCATAGAATCATAGAGATATGTGACTTGGAGTTGTTGCCCTGATCATGAAGCATTTTACTAGACTTTAAGGCTATGAGTTTTATTATGTATAGTAGTGAAAAAGGATCCTGTGTAGTTCATCGAAAAGCTAAAGTGCCAGAAAGTCATTATTGTAGAACATAAAGTACGAGGCAGTACCTCTCTTGTGGACTTTCTATTAAAAAGTAATGGAAATGTACCGGGTGTTCCACCTAAGGAGGTAATCGGCTATATCTCAGAAAGTAATAACACTAGGACTTTTGAAAAAAATAAATATCAATAAAAGCGACCAAGAGAAATTGCTGGAAATTAATTTTAAGTTCGAAAAATGACCGCTAGGGGGCGTAAGAGAACTTTCAAAATAGAAATGCCGATTTTCTTTTGATTTTTCTTAATAAAAATATGTTAAAAATATAAGCATTATATTCTTCATAAAATTATGCAACTTTATGTTAGGAGTCGTTTTCTTCTATTTTCAATAGTAAAGTGGAGGGAGAAGGTCAAACTTTTTTTCTTTGAAACGCTGATATCTCTACTTTGGATAAACCGATTTTATTCAACTTAGTCTTGAAAAAAAGCCCTTCTTTTCCTCTATACGCAGATCTATTAACTATATTATATTGATTCTGATGATGGCCACTAAATGGCGTTTTTCCGTAATTCCTCAATGAATAAGGACTTTCTCAAAAAAATCAAATGTTATGATATGACTTTTTCATTATATTTTATTTTAGGCTTATGAAGGCTATTAAATAGTGAAATAAAAAATCCAGGTCCGTATTTAAAATAAAAAAAGTTGATGATGGTCGCTCGAATCCGAAACGTCGGATTAAAAAACTAACCCCGTCAGCTTGTAGAGGAGGACAAGTTACTAAAAGGAACTGAAAACCGCAACGTGATATCTTTTGTTAAACTAGAGAAATTAGGGATAATAATAATTAATATGGAAAAATAGGCCATTTTTTAAAACAATTATTAATCAATTAAATCTCTGGTTTAATGACGTCCAAGATGCTCGAACTGTCTCCCATCATTTTGAATGCATAATTCCAATCGTTTCCTCGTCGACAAGACAGCTGTTTCTATTTCCGCTCTTGATATGCTTCGAACAGCGTTTAAGATCCGTTGAATCATATCCTCCCTTGTTATAGGTCTTATAGTAAAAACGAGATCCTTAATTCGACCCCATAAGTAGAAATGTAGGCAGGCTAGATCCGGTGACCTGCAACAAAAACGTAGGTAGGAAAATTTGTGATTATTAGTAGGTAGCTGACCTACTAAGAACAACATGTTTACTTTACCTCGGGGGCCACGGAAATAAGCTACCTCTTCCGATCCACCTATCAGGAGACGCCTGATCCAGAAACCTACGCACGTTTACTGCGAAATGGGCTGGACACCCATCATGTTGGAAGAACATAGTCCTTCTGGTTTCCAATGGTACATCTTCCAGAAGGACTGGGAAATTATTTCGACAAAAAATTCAAATAATTTTCTCCTCTAAGCGGTTCATCCCAAATAAAAAGGCCTATAATTTTATTGCCCAAAATTCCGCACCAAACATTGACGCTCCACCTTCTCTGGTGCTGCACTTCTTGCATCCAGCGTGGATTATTTGCTGCCCAATAATGCATATTATGGGTATTAACTCCACCGTCACTACGGAAAGTAGCTTCGTCCGTCCAGAGAATGCGCGATAAGAGATTTCGGTTTTCTGCCATCATATTTATCAACCAGTGACAGTAATCTAGCCTTCTATCATAGTCTGCGACGGTCAGAGCTTGATGGAACACAATATGATAGGGATGTAACCTATAAGGTAAAGATTAATTAGAACTATTTACGCGGACGCGTTATTATAACCTGGCAGGCTATAATACCTAAGCGAAAAACAACTGTTTCTTTCAAAAACAATAATGGGTAGTTAATATTCCTATCAAATGTCAAAACTATCAATCATGCATAAAGTTTTTTATGCATTGCGATTATCATTGGATGGTTTAATATCTATACCTACATTAGGTAGCTACTAATAACAACAATCTAATGATTACCTGTGGTCTTTCAATATTCGAAATACTGTTGTCTGAGCAACATCCAAATCTACTGAAATTAGCCGAACGCTTAGCTGAGGATTGAACTCTACATACGCTAAAACGTTGATAATATTTTCCTCAGTTCTGGCGGTACGACTCCTTCTGCGGCGTAACGGACGAACACTTCCTGTAGTACGGAAGCGATTGGCTAGGCAAGTGAACATTCTGCTTCCGTACTGGCGCCTTTCAGGATATCTAAGAGCGTATATCCTTGCAGCAACAGTCGCATTTTGAAAACACTCAAAATAAACGGCGATAATATCAACCGCTTCTTGAAGAGACAAAGGCATTTTCAAAAAATATAATTTAATGACTAATTAAACAACAACTAACACTATAACTAACTAGCACTATAACAATTTACTAACACAAAATAACAATAACCTAATTAATAATATAATTGCGAATGTGGTTATTAATTATTTTAGCATAAAAAATAATGTCTTTTGGCATTAGGAAATTTGTTTTGTTTCCAAAGCTTACTTGATATAGGTAAATTTACACGCTCATTGGATCTTGGTGTTTTGCTTGTTTCCAAAGTTTACTTGATAAAAGGCAACTCTACACGCTCAACGAATTCTTGTTTTGGTTTATTCAAAGCAGAGATATCAGCGTTTAAAAAAAAAAAAGTTTGACCTTGCCCCCCACCACTTTATTAGTGAAAATAGAAAAAAACGATTCCTATCAAAAATTTGCATAATTTTCTGAATAATACAATGCATAATATATTTTTAACATATTTTTATTAGGAAAAATCAAAATAAAAAAAAATGATGGGAGACAGTTCGGGCATCTTGGACGTCATTAAACCAGATATTTAATTGATTAATAATTGTTTTAAAAAATGGCCTATTTTTCCATATTAATTATTATTATCCCTAATTTCTCTAGTTTAACAAAAGATATAACGTTGCGGTTTTCAGTTCCTTATAGTAACTTTTCCTCCTCTATAAGCTGGTGGGGTTAGTTTTTCATTCCGACGTTTCGGATTCGAGCGACCATCATCAACTTTTTTATTTTAAATACGGACCTGGATTTTTATTCCACTATTAAATAGCCTTTATAAGCCTAAAATAAAATATGATGAAAAAGTCATATCATAACATTTGATTTTTTTGAGAAAATCCTTATTCATTGAGGAATTACGGAAAAACGCCATCTAGTGGCCACCATCAGAATTAATATGGTATAGTTAATAGATCTGCGTATAGAGGAAAAGAAGGGCTTTTTTTCAAGGCCAAGTTGAATGAAGTCGGTTTATCCAAAGCAGAAATATCAGCGCCTGAAAGAAAAAAAGTTTGACCTTCTCCCACCACTTTATTATTGAAACTAGAAAAAAACGATTCCTTACATAAAGTTGCATAATTTTATGAAGAATACAATGCTTATATTCTTAACATATTTTTATTAAGAAAAATCAAAAGAAAATCGGCATTTCTATTTTGAAAGTTCTCTTACGCGCCCTAGCGGTCATTTTTCGAACTTGAAAATAATTTCCAGCAATTTTTCTTGGCCGCTTTTATCGATATATATTTTTTCCCAAAGTCCTAGTGTTATTACTTTCAGAGATATAGCCGATTACCTCCTTAGGTACAATAATACTGCGCCCAATATTTTAAAGGTAAAAATATGTTACTTTAAAAAAATGTTCACATTGGATTATAGAACCAACTGATGATAGAAAAAAAAGAGTACATAAGTTACGCAGTATGACATTCTATAGATTTTTTCGTGAAAAAAAGGATGGAATGTCGACGTTGTCCTACGATTGCCAATAAAATTTGGTGAATTCTAAACTCCCCGATCAAATAGCGTATTACAGTGGATAACTTTATACATAAAAATTGTTTGTTGTAAAAGGGACGTCTCATTGTATATTAACAAATAAAAACGTATTTTCTTTTACCTTGATGGAGCGCGAATAGCAGAAGAGCTCGAATAAAATTGCATCTGCAGTATTCTACTTGCTTTCATTTACTAACATGGAGAGCTATAGAAAATTAGAGCTTCTTGCGGACGGATTTAGAGGACAGAACCGATATTCGGTTATTGCTGGCATGTTGGTGTACTATCTGAGCAAAATCTCTCCACTTTCTTTAAAATACATTGAACTTGTTTTTCCAGTAAGGGGTCAGTCTTTTCTAGTATCAGATTGTGTGTTTGGTAGACTAGAAAACAATCTAAAAAGATGCCTTTTAGAACCAGCCCGAATACCTTTATAGAAGTCTTTTAAGAAAATGCGACAGATCTGAAATTAGAGAATTGTCACGTACAAGACTGGCGAAGATCTGGTAGGTAAGTAATGTTTTAAAGAAGTGCATTCGTGGCATTTTAAAATAGCATAATTTAAGCGATTAATTCTTTAGAAACAAAACAGTGCGTGAAGAAGAATATTATAATAATAATCCCTAACAAAGAACTAACTATATGGAAACCTGGAAGAAATATTTCTAAGATGGTTCTTTACGACCTATCAAAAGAAATGACCGTTAAACCTGCTAAAGTTAAACACATTCAAACTTTGCAATTGCATTTTGGTTCCCAGTGGAAATATAATCCCTAATATGAGTTCTTTAAAAATGTAATGGAACAATTCATTACTGTGGATGATATGGACACCACCGAGCCTAATCTATTTAAAGAAGAGGATAACTTCTGTAAATCCTCCAAGGAACCTAAAACCTTAAAATTTAGCTATTTTATGAAAACTACTTATTGTACGTTTGCTTGGCATGTTTTCTGTTACCTCCTTTATTTTGAGAAGTAAGTAATAAAATATTTTGAATCAAATATTAGTGCTTTTATGTTTTTTAAAGTTTTAAATAAATTTCTTTCCTATACAGCAGAACCTTGAAATGTTATTACTAGGTTCTGTTCTTGTTAGGTTATGCCACAATGTGCCTTATCCACTGGATTGTTCCATACCGCATCTTATCCTAAATAAAATTACACTTTTAAGGCATTGGTAGCAAAAATGATTTATGCAACCATGGCTGCACTCCGTAGGCTCTCATAATTGTTTAGTTAAAGCATAAAATTTAGCAACAAGCCTTCTGAACTCTTGTTACCAGTTTTTTTTTCTGTTTTCTGAAATTTCAAGTGGATAAAAATAACTTTGTAATGACCCTCCTCATAAACAAACTACCAGCAATATTAACACATCACAAAAACAATGCACAATTTTGATCTTATATTATATTTTATTTTTATAATGGTACTATTTTCCATAAGTAATATAAGCTTCAGAGTATCATAGTAGTGTATGTAGATTTCATTGAAAAGTTAATTATCATTACCTACCGATTATAAGAAGCATATATAAAGTTTCTTTCCGAAAATTTAAAGCACTGGTTGAAATATTCTGAATTTCGTAAAATATTGCACTTAAATCCAAAAACTATTTAAGTACCAGGAAGGCTTTCAATATCATCAGCGATCGCTAGTATAGACTTCGTAAGACTTGGGATTAGCAGGAGGCTTTTTCTATATTATGTTACCCATCTTTAGAAAGACGTAATAGAACATCATGGGGAATCCCGGGCGGTAGCACTTGGTATTTCCAAGATCCTCGATCGAGTATGGAATGAGAGATTTCTAACTAATATGTTTCAATTTCATAATTCACTGTCAAGTTTTCCGGTCTCTACGAGTAGCGCTGGATAGATTTGTATCAGCCATATGGACTATAAATCTCAGAGTCTCTTAGAGCTTCTTGTGGTCTCCCAGCCTCTGTTTAATAATAATACAAACAAATACAAACACATACATATACGAAAGCACTATTACGAAAAACGACAAACAAAGGCAACCAAATGACACAATGCAAGACAATCCTTTGGATACAATATGAACCTAGACACAGAGAGTCTAATGAATGTGACAGAGATCAGGAATTTCAGGAAGTATAGAGAACCAAGCAGGGACAAAATATAAACATGAAAAAATAATATCATATCCAAAACTCAACAGGTTAAAAGGCAGGAATTTCTCTCACTCTCACGCCCGCATATTGAGGACGAGGCAATAAATCAGACATTTTCGCAAAATAAATTAAACAAAAAGGCAGGGGGCAGTTCCGCCCCATCAAACCAAAACAAACATGTCGACAATAACACAAGTGACGAGAATGGCGACAGACAGATTAAAGTTTATGTACCTCCAATAGTATTGAGGGACAAGAATTACTATGGGCAGGTCACCAAATATCTTAAGAAAAATAAATTTCAGTTTGATAACGCTATAACGGTGTCGAAGGAAGTAAAGCACCACCAATTTATTCCAGTAGATTACCGCCAAACGATTAAATTGTTGACAAACAGCGCATCTTTTACCATTCTTTTAGGTTTGCGGACAAAAAGGAACTTCACGTAGTTTTACGTGGAGTTCTAGAAACGCTACTAGAGGTGAGAATTAAATCAGATTTAGGGGATTAAGTTTCACTCCCTCTTGCGTGATAAGGTGTAAGCGGGGTGACGGCAGCGGGATGTTTTTGGTCCTAATTATTCTTCTAAAAGGTGAAAGTATATCCATAATTTTACTGCAACTGCCTTTAGACGAATATGAGTAGAAGCTTAGCGAGCAGAATCATAAATCACAGAGTGTCACAGACGCCTACTGCTTGGATACCGCTCAGCTCAAGTGCACAGCACAAATTAAATACTCTACGTGTGCGTTAAATAATTTTTGGCATGAGCGTCTTAGCAACGGAAAAGTGACACTATTGTGCGTCAACTGCGGTAGCAATCCCCAGTCTAACCAGAGAGATTGTCAAAGACTTGCCGAAAATAATATCATCAGCTCGAACTGTAGGTAAAATCAAAGGTCAAGGCCCAATTTTAAATAGGCTACAAACGTTAACAGTCAACTAAACTCAAATAATAATAAATTCAACAATTAATCAGAAGAATGACCAGTGGCGAGTCATTCATAGCTCAATTCCATTATGTTATGAAACAGTAAACTTAAAATAAGTTATCAAATTTAACAAATTCTAGTAATTAATGGCTTTGCAAAGTGAGGTTGCTTACTTCATTTTGGCAATGATTAATATCAACGGCATCAAGGGCAAAAAGCATAAAATTGTTCGCTTTTTGGGAAGAGTAGCTTGCACAGAAAACATGGTTAAAAGAAAAGTATCATTGCGCCGGTTGTGCCAGGCTTGTCACACTATTTCTTTACAATAGAAGGAACATTTATTAAAATTACAACCAAAAGTGGACGGCTTAAACTGGGTTCTGGTTACTGCAGCAGATTTATTAACTTATTAACTTTATTATTTAATAACTTTAACCGAGAATATCTTTTAATAATGATACGACAATTATACGGGGTGGAGGACTCAGACAGGACAAAGGAAATCAGAATTTAAAAAGTCTCAATGTGCATAACTATTCACGAAATTGTCATTTTTAGATATTATCGACGAGTAGTAGTAGTAGTAGTAGTGGACGGGGAGGCTTTGACGCCAAGCAAGTAGGCCAGTTTTTGACCCTATTTGCCAACCCCGTTTTAACGTCTGGGTAATGTCAGCCAGACGGGACCTAGAGTTTAACGTGGGTTCCGAACCACAATATAACCGACAGATGTTATTCTCGGCACAGTATTTTACGGTCTTGAGTAGTTATTATTCATTGGTCCTAAATCTGGGATCACTGATCACTATCCCCCTACTCTCCACGTATCCTTCTACCTAACCTACCACTGTATCCCCCTACCCACACTTATCACTATATCCTCCTACCTAACCTACCAATAAAACCACATGCGAAGTAGGGACCAGGTTTTCAATTCTCCCACCATCACACCGCCATTCCCCTTCACTTGTATATCACTCTTCCCGCCACTCTCTTTTTAACGCAGTATTCAATGACCTACCATTCACTAGTGGTCTCGATTTACGTTTCGCTCATATTTAGTACGTGCAATAGTAAACCAAGTGTTTGTAGAAGAATAAATGTACAGCACTATTAAGCTTCCAGTGACGATGTATCCGTGCAGTGAATGTAATAAAACTTTTACCCAGAAAACAAATTTGTATAGACATAAACGGGAATCATGTCCTTATAGAAAATCTGGTGAAAAACGAAAAATTAGCTCACAGAACCAACAAGAAAAAAGAATCAAACTGGAAGAGCAACCACCAATTCCTAAACTAACACTTTCACGGTGTAAGGAATGTGATATCTGGTATGTAAAAAAGAAACTTAGTGCACATTTACGTTCGAATCTACATAAAAGTAAAGTGGTTAAAAGTGATGAAAGTGAAAAAATTTTAACTTCAGCCTTTAAAAACAGAATTGTGTCTTACATGTTGTTACCATCTAAAAAGTATGTAGACATTAAAGAATTTTTTGATAAAGTAAAAGAAAAGTTTTTGAGAATAATTTCTAATCAAGTAGTTAAACATATATCAATTAAGATTAATGTTGAATTATTTGGACAAAATTTACTACAAACTAAGGAAATAATGGAAACTAAGTCATTTAATACTAAAAATAGGGTGAAAACCACTTCAACTGATTTGTGTGATATTTATAGCGGATTTTTTGGTGAAATTAAGGAAAAGGTGTCTATTTTTACAGAAAACGGATCGGGGTAGGCTTTAGAAGAAATCGTAAGTTTGGAACTAAACGTTAACAAATATAATCCAATGAGAGCCTCACCCTATATTCCATTACCAAAAGAAATTGCTTTGAGGAGAGCAGTTATAAATGTTAAAAATACTGATGAATACTGTTTTGCGTGGAGTGTTATAAGTGCGTTGTTTCCTTCAAAAATCAACACTGAGAAAACAAGTTCATATCCGGGTTTTTTTAATTATTTAAATTTTGAAGGAATTGAGTTTCCAATGAAATTAAAGGATATATCAAAATTCGAGACTCTTAATCAAATATTAGTGAATGTTTACGGTTTAGAGAGTGTTTATGAAGATAATAAATTAAAATATAAAATTGTTGGTCTACTTCATTATACATCGAGAAAACTTGCATCACATATAAATTTGTTGTTATTTTGTGATGGTACTAACAATCATTACTGTTGAGTAGATAGGTATTACAGCCACCAACTCAATGAATCTCTAAAATTTCCCCCCACCCAATAAATCTCCCTAGCAAAGCTTCCCCTACCAATAAATCCCCCTCGCAAAGCTTTCCCTACCAATAAATCCCTCTAGCAAAGCTCCTGCATACCAATCCACATGCGCAGTAGCTACTACCTTGCCCTTTAACCAATCCACAGGGGTACCAGATATTCCACATGCGCAGTAGCTACTACCTTGACCTTAAACCAATCCACAGGGACTATCCCCCTACCTAACACAACCCCCAGACTAATTTTTGATATTATAAATATTGTGGAAATAGTTCATTTTAATAACAAAAATCATTATGTCTCCAACAGTTCCAATCGATCTTTCCTGGGAGTTAGATCCATGTGAAAGCTATAATCCTACAGAATACGTTAAAAACAATTTAATAATCAGACAAATCCCACCAACCTTATCTAAAAAAGCCAAAAAGAAATTTCGAGAGGAAGAAAGAAAACGATTTCAACAACTACTAATTAAAAGTGAAGTTTAAATTTGCACTACATTCCTGAAAAATGTATTGTTCATCAACAAAAAATTTACTGGCCCATATAAATGGTGAAAAGGAACTTCAGGACTTTACCAAGCAAGAAATAGAGATGTTACCTCTGGAGTACTTGATAAAAAATGTCAACCCATTTGAACTATTAAAAGCGTGGGGAAAATTACCGCTGGACTATCAATCTAACTTTTCTCTTCAAATAAAATTACCATGCTTTGTTCATTATAACAATCCAAATCAAAGAACCCATTTCGATGGACCACCCACATCACAAAAACAGTGTTATTTTTGTAACATAATGTTTCCATTTGAATGTATAATATAACTCACAATAAAGTAATTATTTAATTTATATTCTTTCATTTTATTATCAAAGAAATTATATTATCATATACGATATAAGTAAGTTTTTAAAAACCAGGTAAACTAATCTTAGATGCAAATGTTCTCACAATTATTAATAAGTAATACAGGTTTAAGGCAATGACCATCCGCCCATGCTAAGCAACTTAACGTGTAAGGAAGTCATTATCTTAACCAGCAGGAAATAAATATATTTTAACCCAGACTAAATCACCTTGAGATTTTATTGTCCGATTAAACTTTCAAGGTAGCTTCAGGTGTTTAATAATGTTTTGTATCGCTCAGACAGGAAATAAACTGACCTAGGTATTTTATTAAAAAGCCAGTATTCAAGTGCCGATTTTAGACATTACAGGTTTAAGTATACTAATGTATACAAGGTGTTTGAGAAGTATGGTATATAACTTAAGGGAGCTCGAAATAAAGCTATCAAGAAAGTAGCTAGCTAGTAGCTAACCACTTTATTAAATATGATGTTTTTAACTTTATCTGTAAAAACAGCGAGTTCATCAGGGCATGGGCAGGCATTGGGCTCTTCAAAGGCATAGAAAAGTTTAAGAAACCACCTAATTTGTAAATTTTGTTATTTCTTGGAAAAATTAGGGCGCAGCACCCAAAAAATTTTCACCTGCGGCGCATTTTTTTTCGCAACTCGTTAGTGAACCTCCCCGAATCAAAATCTTAAATTCACCACTGGTGTCTAGGGTCTACGAAACCTTTAATCCGGCGCTGCCTGTTACACCTTATTATCGAATCCTGAACAGCCTAACACGGGATTTGAGGACGTAAACTGGTCTAAAGAAACTCTTTGACTTAATATTACTTTTAAAAACACTTATTATTGCCGAAATAACTTAAAAAATTATTTATCCATCTTAAAGTGCACTAAACCAAGCCAACGTGTCGCAAATGGTGTAAATCGACGTACTAGCTCGTAACTAGGTTTCTGTCGATTTGTTAAGCCATTAGGGTCTTGAAAAAAATTATTATCTACTTTTAAATATCTCGTATAGTCGAATATTTTTCAGTACCGATCAACGAATAAAAAAGTGGTTATAAGACATTAAATTCAAGTTTTTGGCGGCATTATTAATGAGCATGTATTTTATATAAATACATCTCCAATACTGGGAATATCTATCCACAAGCAACTCTTTAAAGTAGGAACTACAACTAATTTAAAAAGTTATTATTTTTTGAAATTATTTTTAAAACAATGTCATCAAAACCCACCATTAGTGAGATGGCCAAACTATCGGGGTGTGCTAATATCCTAGAAAATCGGGTGCTCGCCCCTTCAAAAATAAATAGAACAACAGCTCCACTACCAATTATTCAAATTGAAGATGAAAACGGAGTACAAGAAGCAATTGAAAATTTAATAAATAATAATTAAATGAACAACGACGAGTTCATGGAATATATTAACAATCCAGAAGGTCACATGGAAGAAGCACAAATGGAAGAAAATCAGGCAGAAGAAGCAAATGTATATGTAGAAAATCAAGAAATTCAAGAAAATCAAGAAAATATACAAGAACAAAATAACCCCGACGAGGTATTAATAATGAATAATTTAGAAATGTATGATAATAATGATAATAATAATAATAATAATAATAATTTTAATAATTATAATAATAATAATAATAATAATAATAATAATAATAATAATAATAATTCGAAACCATGCCGATTATTGTTTCAACAACAGGAGTAATCCCAAACAAGCTTTTGGAAAACCTTAGAGCACTAGACTTACCTCAAGAGCTCTACAAGGATATGCAGAAAGCAGTGCTACTTTCAACAAGCCGAACAGTCAAAAAGTATATGGGTAATCAAAGAAGAACCCCACGGGCCCAATAACACGGAAAGGGCCCCCACAGAGCTCAATCCTTTTGATATCGGTGATATCTGGGATGAGTGAATGTTCCCCGTAGAGGGAGTGCATGACAGGTCTCGCGACCTGTCAGAAAATCATAATAATAATAATATTAATTATAATAATAATAATAATAATAATAATAATGCAGGCATTGAGCGTGTAATACGTCTAAACGAGGTGGAATTAAGGCGTGTAGAAGTGCAGAGAAAGTTGAACTATCACCAGTTAATGCTAAACAACTGCCGTACCTTATTAACTGTTCTTGATAGAAGAGAACAGTTATTAAGAGACGATTACCTCTTGATAGTTGAGCAAAGAGCACTTCTGCATGCATTAGAGTTTTAAGAGTTGCTTGTGGATCCATCTTTTATTAATAAATTGATAGTTGCGCAAAGAGCACTTCTGCATGCATTACAGTTTTAAGGGTTGCTTGTGGATCCATCTTTTATTAATAAATGATGTTTTTGAAATCATTGTTTTTGTTATTCTAAAATAGTAAAGAACGGTAGATCATTCAAAAAATGAACATTAGTAGAGTAGTGTAGTATAAAGTTCAGGACCACACCCCCACTCAAAAAAAAAATGAACATAAGTAGGGAAAATATGACGTTCAAGAGTACACCCCCCTCTAAAAAAAAATGAGCATCATCACTTTATTGGTATTTAACGATCTCATTTCAACCAAATAGTAGTATTCTGATACATTATGTGGTCGGCATATGTAGCTGAAAGAGCGGCATCTGACTTAAAAACTGCTGTGCAAAATTTAGCACAAAAATTTGAAAATTTAGCATTTGATGCAGAACATGAAGCTAATTATGGGTTTCATGAATTTTATAACTATGATGGCTGTATGGAAATCGCAAGAAAATATCAGAAGGGGTCTAAAGCATGTAGCATATACTTACATACATTAGATTTAACATCATTCCTGTACACAATGAAAGAAATGGATTATAAGAAGTTTTTGGGTGAAGTGAAACAGTTTGTATCGAATGAAATTGTTCAAGAAGTATTTGATACCTAAGTTTGTTAATAAAAAGCAATTTATTTTTATTATTGTGTTTTATTCATTCATTAACCAATTATTATATAATTTATATACATTAGTAAGTGCACATATACATTCTGCTTGAGAGTGGTAAAAACAGCTCGTTTCTTCTTTTTGTAAAGGTGGATCTTCATCAACTCTCTTACTGGTTTTAATGAGTACTTCCTTATGTATTCAGCTTTTTCTCTTTCTTTCACATAAATCATATCAACCTTTTCTGTTAAGTTTTTTACTATTTCGGAGAATTTGTGAACTGGAGTATACCCATCATCCCATGAAATACAATGGTAATTTTTCATTAACCAGACAGCTTGTTTATGTAAATTGGGTGATAAAAATTTTATAGGGAAGGGTGATTTAAAAATATAATGACATACGTTTTTTCCATCGTAGGCAGCTAACTCCTTTGGAATAAACCTATTGTTTTCTACATTAAATCCTTGTACATCAAAAGTTAACATTCTCATATTTTCATAAGAGAGAACTGTTTAATCATGGATTTCTTGTTAGAATACTCTTGTATTTGTTGCTTTAGTTTTGCAAGATTCCTTCTAAGGGTTGATAATCGTTGTTCTAATTCCTCGTTCATACTGATAGACAAGAAATATGAACATTTGATTTTATATAACGTTACAGTTGTCTTACATTTTTGGTTAGAGGATTATAGCTAAAAATTTTGTCATGCATAATTAGACAATAAGCAGAAATCTTGTGTGTAAGATCTTCATGTAATTCAAATTCTACTCTCATTACAATGGGCCCAGTTTCAATTGTGTCCTTTTGATGAGAACAATTAATGTAGGTGATGTGTCCATATGATTTAAACTCTGATGGTGAAAAAATCGGTTCCGGTGTTAATCCATAACATGACTTTTGGAATTGTAAAAACATTTCATATACTGATGCAAATTTATTTTTAGCAAAGTCTAAATAAAGATCGTTGTAGGGATATCTTTCAGAATTTAAAAATACTTTTATGTTACGCATTTTAATATCATTAAATCTAGTCATATCGGTTGTGGCCTTATCTCTTAAATCTTTTTGATTTACATTTATTGACAGATTGCTACATGTCGAGGGGTGTTCACTTTGGTTGAAGTTTTAACTGGCCAATTATGACGACTTGTTTTTAATAACTCTGGATATTCAATTAGTTCCCAACTTCTAAATGCAATTATTAAATTAGTATTTTTATTAATAATTTTCGTTAGCTCCAATTCTTGAGGGATCGCTACAGAAATGTGTGGTATGTTCTAAGTTAATTTCGTAAGTTCAATCTTTGGGATTTCATCAGCAGTATTAACAGTTGCATTTTTATCCGAATTATCTCGATGTAAGATAAGTTCTTGTTTGGAATTTAAGATTACTTTTTTATAGTCTTCGAAAAAGCCCATTAAAAATTTTAGTGGAATGCAAACATTAAATAATCCTGTTGTTGCGTCAACTACTACTTGTGATGTTTCCATGGGAAACCAACCAGCGTTTTTTAATTTGTTCCACTCGTTTTTATTGTAGGATAAAAATCCTTTTATCGTTGATGTTAAACCAACATCTCTCACTGAGTCTATAGTAACACCATTTAGTTGGTAACGGATTTCTTTAAAAAGAAAAGCTATCCCGTTGTTAATTAGCTTCAATGTGTTTGAAACGGTTCCGTCAGCTTTTGTTAGTTTACCTTCTATGTAAATAAAGCTTTTACAAGGGAGTGTATATTTTTCTATTTCCTGAACAGGAATTATAATCTCATCATTATTTCCCAATTTTTTAGGTAGATAAGATTCATAACCATGATATTCTAAATGTTTAATTGAGTTATCAATATATTGATCTTGTGTTACATTTAGGATATCCATGTTATTTAATTTTAAAACCTAAACTTATAAGAAACTGACGATTTAATGATGTTAGTCTCTGAGAGTTTGATTTATTAGTGAAGAAATTATGGTTATGTTTATTGATATTAAGCTTTCCACTTAATCGTTGTTGTTTTCTGTTATAAATAATCACCATCGTTCATCTAACTTTTTAAGATGTAGTCTTAGTGTTATGGTTTCTTCTCTAAAATTAATAGTTCTTTCTTCTTGGTCTAATATTTTAATAGTAATTTTATCAATTACCTTGGCAGTAACTGGAAAGTATATAACATTTTGTGACGATTCAATGATTTTAAAACCAGGAGCTACACTGGAAAAAAATTGATGTATTATATGAACCGGATTACCATTTAAGTATGAACCTTCGGCGATACTACAGTCGATATTTATAAAGTTTACTTTAATTATTTCTGCAGGTCGTTCAGAAATATGAAATTGTCCCGAATCCAGTATTTGATTTTGAAATCCCAATAATGTACCTATAGATCCCTCTCTAAAAATAATATTTTCGGTACATTTAATTACTAAGCGCAGCGTGTTATTATTAGCATGAAGATAAAACAAAATTCCTTTTGCTTCCAATTTCTCTTGTAACACTTTGTTGATATTATCAATTTCATAACTCCCTGGAGGAATGGTTATAAATTCACCAGCATCACCGTAAAAGAAACGATTATTACTTTCGTCAATGTTGGGAATTGCATTAAATGTTTCAAAATTTACAAGTCCTATAACATAGTCGATATTCTCTTCTATATATATATATGGGAGGGTGAAATTCTGTCGTTAATATTGCAGAATTATCGCTAATAACAAAATTATAGGACATGTTGCGTTAATATTTCAACAATGAATAAATTTTTATTGTCTTTCATGTATTATTATATAGAAATTTTAGACATGATTGTCCACAATTTGTGGTGTTAAAGGTTTGATACTTGTTGTAATTGTAACTTATAACGTTTTTATTTTTATCGCTAAAAAAATATTTCATTAATTCAGCTGGAGGTAGAAGATCACCATAACTATCAAAGTATCTTATTTGTTTTCCTTTTTTTATGTAGGCAGTCCAATGAGTCCCATTACCATTATAGTCATCTAGATTAATAATAGCACTTTCATTTTCTTTTATTTTATTAGATAGCTTGTTTCGCATAAATATACCTGTAAAACTGGGAATTTGTAAAAATTTTATTTATATAATTGAGTCATAATTGGTAAGAGTTTTCATGTTTTGGCAGTTTTTTGAATAGGGTTTCAAATACAAACCACATCCGGATTTATATGGTTTTAGATAGAGACCGCTTCCTTTTTGACTTACTGCTATAGACTTCATCGTTTTATTGTGTCTTTTATCTTCTTCTAATTTTTTCGCAGATTTTGCATCATTCACAGCCTTTGCAAAACCGGCAGCCCCTCCTCCAAGAGCACCTAAAGCCGACAAACCCGCAAATAATGGTATAAGTGGTAAAAATCCACCACTTTTTGGAATGGGTATTACTCTTCTCTTAGGTACTCTAACTTTCACACTTTTCCTAATTGCCTTTACCGCTGTTTTAATGCCTTCATGTAGACTTTTAAACTGTTTCCCCTTAATTCCTTTTCTAGTTTGAGAAATGGCCTGAGATAATGTTATTCCACGCCCTTTTGTCTTTTTTCTTTTTACACCCATACCTAACTTTCTTTTAACTTTCATAGTGCCACTGATGCCTAACGCAGCCACTTTTTCTCCAAAACTAGCGTCCTTTGCTCTAACTCGTTCTATAGCCTCCTCAGATAGTGATTTATCAGCAACGTGCCTACTTTTTATATCGTTTGATTGTGAATAGGCAATGTCATGCTCTTTACAAGCCTCGTCTAATAAATTTATTCCCTTGTCACCTCTTGATAATCTTTTGTCTAATTTTGTCCCTGGTCCATAAAAATTGTAACCAGAAAGGTGTACTTCAAAGGGTAATTTAGTGATAAGAGTGTTTAGTAAACCAGATCCTCCTTTTTTGTTGGTTGGTTGGTAAGTAATACGTTTGTTGTGTGATTGAAACATTATATAGTTAAAGTCTTAACATACAATGAAAACTGTGGAGGAAGACTGCATTGTTTCATTTACATTACATTGACTCCACTGTAAGTATGGACTACTTTTCATCTATAAAATGATTAGTTTTACTCTGAGAGTGAACTTAAGTACTCTTTATATAATATGAGAGTTGAAAAACAGCCATACTCTATAATAATCAAGAATCATGATACAACAACAAGTAAATTTAGAAAACATGGAAAATTGTTCGAGGGAAATAGCAAAAGAGGTTTGATTATAAGTCCATCGGGATGTGGTAAAACGAATGTTCTAATTGGCTTAATTGAAGATCCCAACAGTTTACGATTTGAAAATTTATATATTTATTCAAAATCTTAATATCAACCCAAGTATGAATATGTAAGAACACTTTTTAAGCCAATAAAAGAAATTGGTTATTACGAATCCGAGGATGAAGAAAATATAATTTCACCCCAAGAAGTATTACCAAACGTAATAATAATTTTTGATGACATAGTTTGTTATAATTAGACCATTGTAAAGGATTACTTTTGTTTTGGAAGACATAGAAACACAGATTGTTTTTATTTGTGTCAAACATATTCTTCTATTCCGAAGCAGCTAATTGGTGATAATGCAAATTTAATTGTTATTTTTCAACAAGACAATACAAATTTAAAACATGTTTATGATGATCACGTAAACGTTGATATGACATTTAATCAGTTTAAAGAAATGTGTTTATTGTGTTGGAGAGAGAAATTTGGATTTTTGGTAATAGATAAAGAGTCCAGTATAAATTCAGGTAGATATCGAAAAGGCTTCGATTCATACATTTACTTATAAAAACAACATCACCTGACAAAAACAGCTTGTTAAATCAAGGAGTGCTCTTAAGAAAAAATATCGGGCTTTAAAAAATGCAGAATTTGAGTATCATTCAAGATTGGAAGAAACTTATAAACCAATAACACAACTCTTGCAAGAATTAATTTGAACCATTGGTAAAATTGAACCTGTTGACATAAAAGAAGAGGAACCATCTTTTATAAGGTTTTATAAAACATCAACCCCCCAAAGAACAAAAAACGTAAGAAAAACTGGAAAAACCCCAGTTCTTCCAACAGAAATACCATCTTTTTTTTATACTGGCGTCGCTTCAGTGAGTCATATCTCAACCATACAAGAAACGAGCGTTATAGCTGAAACAGAGCCATTATCTTCATCATCCGATTCAACGATAGGGAATCTTTCAGATCTATTGGAACAAACTAGACAAACAATCCAGACTTATGTTTTTACACCTGGGTATCAAGATTGGCTAAACGACTTTCACGACTTAGCTCGTAAATACATTGATGAAGGTGTCAAGGATTTGGAACATACGTTTGATCACCATTATGGTATAGTTCATGATTTGGAAACTGAAAATTTTTTTTTGGGACTAACACAAGAACCTGTAGAAATTATTGGGAAAGATATTAAAGTAAAAGAGATTACCTATCAAGGCACCCCCGGTTTATATGAATTAATATTTAAAAAATGATCCAAAAGGTTATAGTGCTAAAGACTTGGATAATTATATGGATATTCTATCACGAACTAATGCATACCGTAGGAATAACAGTCCTGAGGAGCAAGTTCAAGGAAATGGTTCGCGTAAATATGTTACAATAATTGGACCATACTTACAAAAAAAAGGAATAAGAAAAACAAGAGCTCTTAACCCAGCAGCCGAAAATCTAATTTCAGCATTCGCCAGTTCAGCATTCGCCAGACGTAAAGCTCCATATAGAGTTCAAAGGAGCGCTCCGACTACACAAGGATCGGGTTTAACTCTAAAAGTTAATAAAAGCAATACTGATTATGTATATTGGGATGATGTTAACGAGCTTGTTAACAGACTTCGTTTATTAGTGGCTTCAATGAATGCTGGTCATACCGGTCATAATAATGAAGTTATCTCTATTCTAGAAGAACTACGAGAGGCCAACGTCATCATATAAAAGAATTTATCTAAGGTTTCGATGCATTTACAAAATGACTATTGACAAATTTGATCGTCATATTTTAAAACGGGGAAAAATAACTGATCTCGTCAAAAAAGTTGAAAATGACGTAACCAATAATATTTCAAAAAAATTTAAACTACATTGAAAACAAAGTAAATTATATAATTATATTAATGAAATGGACGATTTCTTTCAATTTCAAAATGCCAGTCAGGCTCAACTCGTCCTTCTTTACCGGAAGAACCTAATAGCACGGAGAAACCTTCTGTTGAAAATTTGGTTCATTCAACAATGTTTATTTTTCCATCTTACCCCGAGATTCGTTTCAATAAAATGCAACATTAAAACCAAGTCATCCTTGACAGCTATGAAGACTGCCAAAATCATATGGATGAAAGAAGAAGTAAAAGCACATTACCGAACCCTCAACTCGGTGAATTCCAAGTTGAAGTATTTATATTTAACACTCACCTCTCTATTGTCGTTTATGGAGTTTCTATTTCTAGACTATAAGTTTAGAGACGAAGTTGAGTTGTTCGCATCCAACAATTTTGCAAGATTGAGTAATAAGATCCGTAACCTTAAAATAACTCAAAGACATTCTCTAAGACATTATAACTTGCCTGAATATGGACGGATGATAGGACAATCTAATTTTAATTTCCACAAACGTTTTTTAAACTAAACGGACATTCAATTCTCCCCAGGCGAAGAAAAGCTGTTGAATAACAAACTTAAATACAATTTTTCGCATAAAGTTGATTCAAATATCAAAGAAACGCTGGCAATTGAGGCTGAATCCATTATCCAGACTACGGACATCTCCAATAAAAACATTATACGAGCCAACATCATCAGCTTCTTAAACAACACAATACCCCAAAGTTCACATAAAAACAGTAACCAAGATAAGTTTCACATAAACTCACTTAAAAATAAAATCAAAACAATTAATGACCTTATAGCTACAAAGGCCGATAAAGGATCTTGTTTGGTACTTATGAAAAGATCGGATTACATAAATAAGGTAATGAATTTTTTAGATAACGATCACTTTGAAAAGATCAGTAAAGACCCCAGAAATTCATTCTTTAATAAAGTAAAAGGTGTTTTGGATCGCTCTTTAACTACCATAGAGTATTTTAACTGTTCAAAAGATAAACTATATCCTATGAATCCCAGAACGCCTTTACTTTACGGCTTGCCGAAAATACATAAAGAAGAGATGCCGATTAGACCCGTGGTATCTTTTGTAGACTCACCTTGTTATAAGCTTTCTTCCTGGCTGAACAATATCCTGAGGGATGTGACAGGTTTCCACAGTACTTATGCAACAAGGAACTCTATAGAATTTGCAAATTATCTTAAGACCGTTAAGATTCCAGATGAGGCATTCATGGTATCATTGGACGTGAGGAACTTGTTCCCGAGTGTGCCACCCACGGATTGTATTAATCTGGTGGAGGGCATACTGGGGAGAAAGAGCCTTCCAAAACTTCTGATCTCCGATCTCATATTGCTTTTAAAGACAGTGCTAGACCAGAATTTCTTTCAATTTAATGGACAGTTTTTTAGACAGAAGGCCGGCCTCTCAATGGGTTCTTGCCTTTCACCTTTTCTGAGTGAGGTTTTCATGAACCACTTAGAACAAAAAATCATGAACAGTCGATTTGCAACATTTTTAACAGCGTATAGGAGGTATGTGTATGATATTTGTTTAGTGTGGAGTGGTACCGACCAAGATTTAAGAGATTTTTTAAATTACATAAACTCACTACACAATAAAATTGGTTTCACTTTAGAAAAAGAAAACAATGGCAAACTCCCCTTTCTTGATTTATTGTTAATAAGAAATAATAGTACAATATCATTTGAAATATACAGAAAACCCTCATCCAACTCACAGCCATAAGTTTGCCGCTTTTAATTCGTTCTTGTACAGACTTTTCAAACTACCACTGTCAAAAGAAGCGTTTGTTAAGGAGTTCAATATAATAAGGCATGTTGCCTTTAATAATGGCTTTCCTATACGGTCAATAACCAAAATGTACTTTAAATATGTAAATAAGTATAAATTCTGTTATAATATTATACATAACAATGACAAACACACCAATATTAATTATAGATGTATGACGTTTTTCGGCAACATTTCTCTACAATTGGCAAAATTTTTCAAGAACTTTGACATTTTAATAGCTTTTAGAACTGTAAATACACTTAAAAGACATTTAGTTAATACTAAAGATAAAACTGATCAATTCTTGAAGTCAGGTGTTTATTCCTTGTACTGTGATGACTGTCCAGCTGTTTACGTCGGTCGGTCAGGGAGAAAGATTTCTACCAGGGTTCGCGAACACCTAAGTCTTTATAATAAGTACAAAAACACAGATATAACTGAGACAAGGTCTGCATTCGCGACTCATTTGTTGACATCTGGGCATAGTTTTTCTTCGCCTAAAAAAGTTTCTGTGTTACACGAATGTCTAAAGGGGAAAAAACTTGATCTACTGGAAAAAATGGAAATTACTAGAGCAAAAAAGAGTCCTATACTCACTTGCATAAACGATGTCTTTAATTTTGAACCCCATTTAATTTTCAACAACATTAGTAATAATAATGATGGTTAAGTTGATGCAAACAAACAAACAAAACCAACTTGACATGACGGACCGAAATCGGCACTAATTACCACTATACTTAAGTACATGGGCCAAGCTCAGTTAAACATATAGATAGGCAACCAGTCAACTTTGTCTTACTTGTTTAATTTTTTTATTAATAGTGACGTGTTAAATATTTTTGTATGATGTAAGATAGTTTTTTAAGAAGTTTTAATTTTACATTTTTGTTCTGCGTAATTGTTAGTTTTGTGCTGTTATTTCTTATGTAATGTTGTTATATTTGGTAAGTCCTACATTGAATCTCCGGTGCTTAATCTATATTTTATCATTATGATCATATTCTTTAGGTCTGAAGATGCTCCTTCAAGAGCGAAACATGTAACCTATTGCTAATAAAAATCAATTTGAGGCCGAGACTGGTTTTTTAACGTTTATTAACGTATTAATTTGTAATTATTGTTGATGGCTATCCTTCTCCTATCAAAAATCTGCAACAGGTTGTTGTAATGTTCAATCTGTATATTAAGATTCCCTATCCTTTCTTGCACTCTATTTTGAGCTTTTTGTAGTTCAAGAAGTGCAAGATCTCGTTCTGTCACTAAAATAGCTTGTCTTTCTAGGTGTTCGTAAAGTTGGTCATCATGCATCTGTACATCGTTTAATATCAATACTTCTTGATTTTCTTGTTGAACGTCTGGGTTGTGTCCTTGATGTATATCGTTTAATACCATTACTTCTTGATTTTCTCCTTGATGTACATCGTTTAATACCAATACTTCTTGATTTTCTTGTTGAACGTCTGGATTGTCTGGAATCACTGTTGCAGGATAAAATAAATTATTTTCTAAAAGTGGTAGTTCAAAATCCATATCATTTTGATTTATGTTGATATCGTGAATTATTAAATTTGCAACTGGGTCCTGTATCTCGTTTTCGGATTCTTCTCTAACCGGTATCACAACCAAATTTTGTAAAATATTTACTCGTTCGATTTTACTTATTTGTTGCTTTTAAATATAATAAGTTAATTTTAGTTTAGTAGCAGATTCTTTACTGACTTCTGCAAATCAAAAACCCCATTTATATATAAAAGATATGCATAATAACCCCTCATTTCAAAATGTTTTACCGGTTAATATGTTTCCTTATTATTGAAGGGACTCACCTATTAAAGCGAAAGTTCCTATAAACCTGTGTCCGCAAAAGCAGAGAAAACATCATTACCTTTTTCTTTTTTGATGGCATATTTATATTCAGTTGAATGTCTCATGCAAGGTACCTTTCGATATTTTTTTATTTCGGCTTCGTTTTGGAGATTATCAAACTCTTAACACATAGCGCTTTGCAAATACATATAATTTATTTTTTTAAATCGACAATCGTTTGTCACATGAAAAAGGTCTTGGGACAAGACGTAATTATGAAAATAATATTTATTTTGGAAAAGAAACAGCGACGTAGCATCGATTCGATTAGTATAAAAAAACCCAACATGCTTTTTTAAGTATTTTAACACCCTGTACCTTAAAATTGGAGCATTTGCGGACACAGGATTACAGGTGAGCCCGCTTTAATAACTATGAAACACCCTGTACTATTCCTTAATAGGTTTCTTAAAGGTATCACCAGTAGAATATTTATCTCAATGTACCTTTAAGCGTTAAAAGTATGAAACACTTTATTCCGTTGTGATGATATTTTTAGAAACCTGTAGTGAATTATTTAAATTGAACATTAAACTTGAGAAAATACTTTATTTAATCGTCAAAGAAATACAGTAATTAAAAACTATTTATTTTTGATTAATGACAAGTTTTTAAAGATATTTTTCCCTGCTATGACAGTGGCTTAATAGTTGATAACTATTTTTTTATTTATTGTTACGTAAATGTTAAGAAAAGAGTTGACGACCGTATTATAGCGGTACACGCTCGAGACGAAAAGTGAAAGTTTGTATAAAGGTTAACATGCCTGCAGTAAAATTTACCTACATTCTATTTCTGGTTTGTTGGTTAAATGCTAGTAATTACAAGATGTATAAAAAATGGACAAACAATTTGGGTTACCAAGTTATATTTCATATTAAGTTTTTTATACAGGGACGGTAAAGATTTAAACATTTGATTTTTGTTACACTTAATTTACACTTGGGTTGACATGATGGGGTTACAAAAGTAACAAGTTTTTTGACAATTTGGCACTCCATCAAAATGAGTTCTTTGATTTGGATTATTATAGTGAATTAAGCACGGTAAACGAATTTGCAAATGTATTCTTATATGCTGGCGGCAGTCTGGACCATATCTCTAATATTTTCATTGGTTCGCCATAGTCAATCAAATATTGTAGAGGGAACATCTTTAATTCTTCAGTTGTAAAATCCATGAGCTGTTTTTTACCATTCATATGGGACAACATAATGTTCACCGAAGCGCTTATCATTTTTTTTTTTAATTTTGATTATTGAAATTGTAGGAAGAATAACATTTTCTAAACTGTGTTTGTGACAGCTGTGTAGGGAGGACACAGTGACAGCTGTGTAGGGGAAGCTGTAAGGTGGGAGAATTGAAAACCTGGTCCGTACTTCGCATGTGGTTTTGTTGGTAGGTTAGGTAGGAGGATACAGTGACAGCTGTGTAGGGGGATAACTGGTATGTATATAGGGTAGGGGGTAGGGGGATAGGGATCAGTGATCCCAGATTTAGAACCAAGGAATAATAACCACTCTCTTGCTATTATTAACGTCTCATTGCTCACCACAATTCGGCTCTTAAACGTCCGTGTGTGCAGCCAAGAGAGTTATGTATGTCGCGGGGACCCTCGAACCATCCGGGACAGCATCAGACCCGTGCACTCGAGACTCCGCCGCCAATTCTCTGGTCAAGGTTCTTACCTCAACCATACGAATATCAGGCAGTGTCCGAGATATACCATCCACACCACTTATCATCCTTCATTTGGCTCAAGGGTCCCTCCTTCGACAACATGCTGTTTCTAGAGTACCTACTAGACTAAAGTGCCGTTGAGAATTTGTCGGTGTGTGTTGCATACGCAACACTACGTAGTATGGTGACCTAGGCCACTACCACCGTAAAGACAAGGCCGTGAAGCGTTAGATTTTATAGACCGATGAGTCATCACAAGTGGACCCAAAAATCCTAAAATATACGTTTACGTGCTGTACGATGCATGCTTTTCATTTGTGTAATGTAAGGTATTTACCACCTATAATCTTGTAAACTACAGATATTTTTTGGTGTTTATGTGTGCTTGTATTTAGGTAATGTGCTTCTATCGTTTACTTTTGCTTGACACGTAAAAAAAGGTAAGAGAGATATTAGAAAATATGATGTAGGTAAAATGTTTTATTCTTATTTATTTTAGAACCTGTCCCAACCGAGCTGCTTTTGGATGTCAATCGTTCGTGTCGAAAGATGATATCCCTATGCGAATCTCTCCAGAGTCTAAACGATTCCAAATAGAATGTCGAAAAACTGTGACAGAAACTATGAAAGCATCAGCAATTTATAATAAGTCGATTACTTTTTCTAACTTGGTGAAAGCTTCTAACAAGTTGATAGAACCAGGCTGTGGATGGGCGAGGGGAAAAGGCAAACAAAGTATTTGTTTTTTCTATATAATGAATCATGGAATGACCTTGCCCAAAAGTTGTTAGTGTTTTTAGAGGACAGAACTTAATATAAAAGTGTGTTGTGCTAATATTGAGGTGAAAGAAATTCTGCGTAGTGACAAAAGTGATCTGAAATTTCCGCTAAGAGTTACTGCTATTAATACTTTATAATCTGTGTCGGAGTTAAAAGTGTTTTTGTTAGATTATTTACAGGAGAAAAGTTCAGATAAAGCAAACACAAACAAAGAAAGGAGTTTTACAGTTAGTAAAGGTCAGTAATAATAACTGTCTTAGATATTCTTGCGAGTTGTCACTGTTTGCTTGTTTATTACAGTCCATCTCTCGTCGCACATATAAATTTTTAAGAAGTGCAAATAGACTTATACTTCCATCCTACAAAATGTAAATATGAAATTACACAGTGACTACAAAAAGCATGACAAATCTGAAGCGGCCAAAAAAACATTAATACTTATTTATTGAACCCCAATAAGTTTAGTTACCTACTTTAGTTTAAATAAATATAAGTATGTCAAGAAAATAGGCAACATAATATCTATGCATTTTGTAATCATACTGTGTCATATTTTTTTTTTAAATAACGTAAAATGTGATTGAAATAATTACTGCAATATGATTTATTTCATATTCCCTTATATATTTTGTGAAATAATTGTTTTTTTTTTTTTTATTAAAATATACAAAATAAATGAAGCTATTCTGTTTTTTCACCTTTCCTTTTCAATTTACTCTCCTATCCAGGCAAAATAAAATGATAGAAGTACCAGTAGGCCTATACAAGTGCTTTGATATTCAGATAAAAATAATACCTAGGTACTCAAATAAAAATATTTGGGTTATACATTTTGTAAGTACTAAAACAGCTTTTTGGTATGGATTTATACTTTACATAATATGTAAAATTGATCATAGTAAATAAATCCCAATATTAAATAAGAAATATTTTATTGCAATTTATTTAATCAGGAGGTCGACATATACTTTCCGCTTTAAGGCCTTGTTTTTCGGTGGTAGTGCCTGGGCCCTGCAAACTGAAAAAGTCTGCTGGGCCAGCCCGGGCTTGAACCAGGTACCTGTAGCATGGGAAGCGAAAATGCTGCCACGCGACCAGGCCGTCACCGATATATTATCGACGAAGTCAGGAACGGAATTGCCACCACACTCGTTGGGCAAAAAATTTTACAGAGTTGACAACTGATTTTTTAAATACTCGGGTCATTCTTGTTTAATAAAGATACTCTACATTTGTTTTGACAAAATTAATCGTTTTCGAAGAAAATACATTTTTTGTATAATAAGTTTAAGCATTGACTTTCAAAACTAATCAAGTTTATTAACATACGTTATTTAAACACAGTAACTAATCGAATAAGAACATTATCTAAAAATTCGCAGTAAAATAATAAAATTTGTCATTATTACATCTCATTAATGCTCACATACAACTAACTTTTAGACAAGCACTCGGCAGTTGTGTGAATACAAGAAGAATTTATTCTGATACATTTCCAAATCGATATGTGCCGCATAAGGGAACCATTGAAATGGTTGACATTTCGGAAATAACTTAAATGAAAGAATGTTTAAATTGTGAGAGATTTGCTTCTTCTTATTTACTTTAGCAAATTTTGACGAATGTTTTGTCTTTGTTCTTGAAAGAAAATTCCAAGATTGCCTCGAATTTCGTTGAAATGGTGTTATTCTACTTATTATTTCTATCAGATCTTCCGTGGTGTGAACTGGTGTCGGATATTTAAGCCTCTTTAAATTTCCTTATAAAAAGAAATGCATCGATTATCAAAAGTATTTATTAAGTGCTGACGAACTAAATTGCTATAATGGGGCAGTGCACCTCCATGCACATAACACATCTGATTTATAATTTCTAAGGTAACATTTTCTAATAAACCATTTAATCTGCCTTTAATAAGGAACGATCCAATGAGATTATTGCCAATAATCCCCGCTCACATGTTAACCATGAACGTTAGTTGGAGCTTTGTCTGTAATGTTGCATGAGGATTTTCCTTATACCAGATGTACAAATTATGGCAATTTATTACACTATCTCATGGAAAAGCGGCCTCGTCTGTGATCAAAACATACTAGTGAAATTATGATTTTGCCTAAATAGTTGCAAAAGCCAATTTGCGTAGTTGATCTTTGCAGTATAATCAGCGGTAGACGTGGCATGTACCCTTTGAACGTGATAAGGATGTTGCAGTTGTTTTCGAAGGGTCTCATGAACAATCCACTTTGTCGCATGAACTTAAACCGACCGTTTTCTTACACTATTAGAGGGATTTTTAGCAATCTCATCCAGAATTTCCGCCTCTAACTAAGGGTTCCTTGCTCTTCTTGGAGACCCTTCTCCACCACGATGCGGCCAAAAACTTCCTAAATGAATTAGCAAACGTACTCTTAGCAATTTTTTTATTTCACTTGACTATTCGCCTGTTTCCCTTAAGTTAAGATCAATTCTTTTAAAAGTTCTTCGGTGCGGTAATCGTCGATTTTGAAATGTATCAGAAAAAATTCTTCTCGCTTCTCCCTTATGTACTCAATCAATCAGACAATGTCAAGAGCACATTGTTAACTTAATAAAAACGATTGGTGCTTTATTGTAGTATTCCAACTTATTATTTCAATAACGTGTTCTTCGAAAACAAATAATTTTATCGAAACAAATGCAGAGTACCTTTCTTAACCAGGAATAACCAGAGTATTTAAAAAACTAGTTTTCAGCTCTGTAAAATAACATCTGTCAAAATTTTTGCCCAACGAGTGTGGTAGCACATCCGTTCCTGACTTCCCTGGCGATGAAAAACATCTACTATAGTATGGTTTTATTACTTTTAATGACCGAGACGGCAAGCCGATAGGTACCCTTTTCGGCCTCTGTATTTCCGTTAAGGGGCACGTTAGGATTTTTTTTGATATCAAAGTAGGGTTGTTGTGACCTCTCCTATATGCTCCCGTAAGTCTGCCATAAACTTACCGTACACCCTGATTATGTATTCGTTCACAAGCAGCTACAATTTGTTTAAATATATATATATTTATTATAAATTAAAAAATGTTAAGATGATAGGGACATTTTCACTAATTCAGTATTATATACGATAAAAAGAGACCAAATAAATCAAGGCCCAGGTGATAATTTGTGACCCAGGGTCCGCATTGTATTAGACGTGCATTGTCAAAATGAAAAAAATAAATGAATAAATAATTTTTTTTTAAATCTTTACCATTTTAACGATTATAATTTGTAATGTAAGGGGAAAAATAAACAGGATATATGTTACAGGGTATATACAATGTACAGTGAATGCAAACGACTCATTGTTTTGTCCAATATATTTGAATTACATTTAAATTCGTACCAGTAGAATTTTTTGTCCACATTTCTTAAATTCCTTTCGTACCCAACGAGACGTGTGGCGAATTTATACCTCCTACTGGTTTCAAATTAATGTGCTTAGGTAGTAAAAACTTAAATCGTGTGATTCTTAGTTTAGTTTTGAATTGTTGAATTGTATATCTTACTTATAGGCTTAATAGGCCTTAACTTAAATGTGATGGTTAGTTTAATTAAAAGCTAATATTGTTTCATTCCCACTTACCTAATAATATTAGAATGTGCGACGGCGATTTTCCTTAAGGCGTAATAAAAATTGAAGTCATTTTCCTTCATAGCTTCTAATTTTTGAATAAGGACTTTTATGGAGTTTATCTTAGCACCAGCGAATACCGTAAGTGCATAAAATATAAATTGATTTGCCAAAAGTACATTTATAGCACAATAAATGAATAAAGTTTGTAAAATAGTCGATGTAATCAAATAGTCGGTTTCTTTAAAAGGCAGCCATATGGGATAAAATACTGATACTTGAGCTAATTCTTTCTTGCTTTTCAGTGTGTCTTTGGTCTGAATAACACTTATTAGTTTAAAAGGCAACATTATTATGGCACTTAAATATGCAACATATATAAGTTTCTTTTTCAGATTTATGAAAGCGTATATGTCTCTGTTGTAAGACTTAATTATATCATTATCTGAGAACTTGCTCATCTCATTTTCATAGTCTATAATGTCCTGAAATAAGCTTCCTGATTTGGTTCTGATTCTCTGTAATATTAAAGCTTTTATGGAAAATCCTAACACAACTATACAGAAAGAGATACTTGTGAATAAGGCGTCTGTATCAGCGTTTACTGATATTAATTCTATGAGCTTTAAAATTAATAATAAAAGTAACAGATAAAAAAACCCATAAAGTAAACGACGATACCAGCGTTGAACGATTCTTAAATATGGATCTTCTATCCAATTAGGATCCCATGCTCCTAATACCATCAGAAAATATTTAAGATCTTCAACAAGCATCTTAAGAAAGTGGATTCCTACAATTAACAATGACTTTAATTTATTTACCCAATATTTATACTAATAACTAACAGTAAGTAATTAAAAACCTTGAAGAAGTAATCCGTGCTTGCAGTGTAGTCATTACAATGAAATAAAATATAGACGGTCTACCTCCACAATATATATTTAAAAGTTATCAAGTCATGCTTAATAAAGATCAGTTTTAAGAAAACTCTAAAATGGTTGAAAGGTTTTTGTATTATATTGATTCGAAATAAAAGTATATGATAACCGACAAGTTTACTAACTACTCGACCATCAGATGCTTTTATATCACATCAACAATCTCACTTATACAATAATCTTTTAACAGTGTCAACTTTACCACTTTCTGCCTTCATTTCTCAATATTAATTTAACCCCAATTCTTCACCTCCTAAATCCTACTATACCGTAACAAAATTTAAACTTCACTAAGTCATCGATTATCGTATACTTTTATTTTGTATCGATATAATACCAAAAGCTTTTAATAAATAATTGTCCTTTTCTTAAAACTGGTTGTTTGGGAAACACGTTTTCTAATAATCAAAGTAATAAAGATAAATTAATATGTTAACGACGCAACGACGTCTGCTTACAAATTCAAAGTGCGAATTGGCAACCCTGCAATAAAGGAAAAACGGCACCCGTGTTCAACAGTCCATCAGTCTTCTAGCGCAGCAACAAAATATTCTTATCTATTTTACTGGCAAAACCACCAAATGTCTAGCCCATCATTAAAAATCATAAGTGTTCTATCCTATAAGTAGTGTAAGTATTCTAATTCTCGGAAAACATCAAGTCTTTTGTAAACATAGAAACATGCTATATTCTCAACTGAGTAATACTAAATTCACTTGTACGAAAAGTTCCAGTCTCTTTTACAACAAAACCAGTTAAAATTTCATATAAACCGTTAATCGGTAGCTTTGCAATAGGTTTGCGACTTCGAGAATATGTAAATTAGTTTCTGTGATGTTTTATCCGACAAAGGGCAACTTCATGTTAATGCCTCAATAGTGGCTTCAATTTCCCTATTGGCAGTAAACAAGTACGGCCGCCGTCTTGGGCGAACACGACATCCACTGGTTAGTCAAGAGGGTCCACGTGACCACATGAGATTGTTAGACCTTCCATACCAGAGAGCTCTAGCAACATAAACAAATCAGTGTCCTGTTAAATTTTAAAGTAAGCAGATACTTCACGTGACAAAAAAATAATAGCACGTGTTTTGATCTGACATGTGTGTATCGCATCAAGCAAAGTGATTTTCTAATGTTAAAGTAATTGATATTTTTGGGACGCACGACCAGTCACACAGGTTGCGATTCTTTTAAACGTACAGTAAAAGTACCGTGAATTTCGCAGTTAAGTAGACTACATTCTCTGTGTTTGGTTGAGACGTGCACGAAGTTGTACCTCAGTGTTCTGCAGTTCGCGTAAATACGTAAAATATCCGTTCTATACAGTATATGTATTTCTAACCCTCGTGGTATTCCGACGGCAATGAGGCCGTAATTAATTCAGATTCATTCTCTACGGTAAAATCATTGAAATCCTAACAGAATCTCGGTGCACTGTTTTAGGGTATCTTGATGTATTCGTATTTAATAATGTAAATATTATTATATTGTAAGGGTGGATAAAAGTGGAAGAATAAAAGGACAGCAAAATAAAACGAACCAACCTTGTACTGTGGGTGATACAGTGTCTATGTGAGGCCAGGGCGAACCCCTGTCTAAAACTTATGGTCCTTCGAGCCGGATTGCTAGATTTAATTTAAAATTCTACTGTAACCATAAAATATATGTTCGCGGCGTATTTCTAGATACATTTTAAAGTTCTACTGTCACGTTTCATCGATAATGTACAGTTAAAATTCATAGTGCATTGAAGCACTGTTCCTGAAGTGTTTGTACAAAATATCTATGGCGTTCCAGTGTTCCTGAACTTTCTTTAGAAGTGTTGTAGTGCTTCTGACTTTCTAGACTATCCAGGTTAGTGGTCGAGTTTAACAAATGTTTTCCAGACTAATAATGCTGTGTCAGTGGTCCTGAAGTGGCACGAGACTGTCAGGAGTGTTCAATTGTGTGAATAGAAGTTCAACCTGATAAGAGTGTAGTGATATGCGACAAGGTAGCTTAGTAGGGTGTTCAAAACATCAACAGTAAGTTTTTAAAACAAATCTCGATGTTCTACATGTATGTAAACTCTGTTTTTCATTTCTGTGGAAATATTTTGCATTTGATAAAAACTTGAGACAAATTTTATCCCTGTATACTTATGTAGATTCTGCTTTCGTTGACCAATGACTTCGTAAAAGTTGTATTTTGTATTTGATAAAAATTTAAATGAAACAAATTTTATTACTCTATGCTTATGTAAATTCTGTTATTTTTTGGATATTTAACCAATAACTAGGCAAATTTCAAACCGATAGTTTAAAAAACAAAATTCGTTATTCTATATTTAAGTAAATTAAATATTGGAACAAGTTTAAAACAGATCTCACCGCTCTACGTTTATAAAAATTCTCCTTGTATTTCAATTTAGATAGTAGTTAAGCAAATTTGATATTTGATTAAAATAAAATATTAAATATAAATATAAAAAATATAAAATATAAAAAAAAATATTTCAGTGTTCTACATTTAATTAAATGTTACGTGGGTAGTTATTGGATATTAGTTCAGCAAATCTTGGTGGTGAAATTTTAAAGTAAATTTCAACATTGTATATGTATATTTTCTATAATTTCTAAATTCAGTATTAGGGTAGTCAATTTCATATTTTAGTAAAGTTTAGTAGGTGTTGGGAGTACTATTTTCGATTTCACATATTATCTGGATAGTTTTTATGAAAAAATAAATTTATCTTTGTAAAAATGGAGACACCAACTACGTTGGATGCTTTAAAAAATCAGGTCAGTAGAATAAAGGCTTTGATTACTCGATCACAGACTTGGTTTGGTAAAAATAAAAATAATAATGAGGGAATAAAACAAGTTTCATTTCGTTAGGAGCCTTTAAAAAAGACCTTCGAATATTCAAGACAAGATCGAGGAATTAAATCCAGATGATTTAAATAGAGATGAAGTCGAGGAGAAGTATTTTATGTTATTGGCTAATTACAAAAAAATTAGTTCAACCTTTAAATCAAATAATATACAGGGTAAATCACAACAAAGTATTGTGCAAAATGTCGGTCAATCATATATAAATTCGGGAGTAAAGTTGCCAAACTAAGAATTTCTACTTTTGATGATAATATTTCGGAATGCTGATTTTTGCCGAAATTTTTAGGGCATTTATTATCAGCAATTTTAGTTTATCGGACGTACAACGTTTACTTTATTTAAAGTCAGTATTAAGAGGAGAGGCATTAACAATTCTAGACAGCCCTAAAATTGATATAACTTTGATATAGTTTTTAGTATTTTGCAATAAAAATACAAAAAGTTAACACGTGTAGTAATTTGAATAGTATTTTGGATGTGCCCGCACTGAATAACCGACCTCCGTACACTTGAGGGATTTTATCGCACATAACAAGAAGGCTATAGAGTCGCTAAAAAAGCTAACATTATTTTACATATTGTAGACTATTTGCTAGTTTATATTATGGAAAATAAGTTGAATTTTGCAACAAAAAGGGCTTTTAAGCTGCATAGGGGCCTGGGTAAATTACCTCTGGTGGAAGACTTTTTGAATTTTTGGAACGACGATGTATAATTTTTGAAAATCTATCAAGCATAAACGCACGACAAAGTGCACCTTATAGGAGTAATAATACTCGATTTTATTTGTTTTCTAGTTAAGAGCAGGTTACTTCAGGTTAGTTTTACTCCCTTTCAACTTAGGAAAGAGACAAAGTTATAAAATCCAAGCAGTTGTGTTTCAATTGTTTTGGTAAACATCAGGTGGGTCAATATAGCATCACTACCTTTTGCACCAGGAGAGAGCTTTTCCAATTCATACAGCCCTCGATATATTAATACTCAAGGTTGAAATAGGCCTCAATATAATAATGTTCAAAATTCAAATAACCCTCGGTATAATAGTAATCAAAATTCACAAAGATTTGAAAACGATTCGAAATGTATAAACTCGTAACACTTATTAGCAAATGCGCCAAATGGTCGGCCTACTATGGCGACAAACGCGCCGGCTTAAGGGCATACGCGGTATGCAACCGGTACAGCTTTCAATGCTCGCGGTAACATTTAGAATCCACAGAATTAAAATTCGCAAAAATCACCAAGGGAAAATTCGCAAAATCACACAGTTTAAATTCGCAGGGTGCAAATTCAGATAATGGTGTAAATAGGAACAATGGACAATGAAATTCAAGCGGGAGTGCTCAAACAAATCAAAATCAATCTGTTGCGCTATCGGCAGTGTCGACAAAGCGGTCGAATGTCCTATCGACAACAGCGCAAATGAATCTTGTAAGTAATAATGGTGACATAATTTTGGCTAAAGTTTTATTGGATAACGGCAGTCAACGTTCTTTTATAACTCAATATCTGGTAAACAAACCTCAGCGTGACGTGTATAAACATAGTTTAAATATTTCGAGTATTTCGCAGAGTTCTTTTATGTCTAATAAAATGATAAACCTATTCGCGCTTTTTCAACACCAAAGCAAAACCATTTGGTCTCTTCACGTATTATTTTGGATAATACTACATATCAACTTAATCATATTCCAATCAATGTAGACATATTGGACATACCGCAAAATCTACAGTTTCAGTTCGCAGATCCAAATTTTAATGTCGCATCAACAATTGATATGCTGCTGGGAGCAGACATATATTATTCTATTCTGAGCGACGGTCATTATGTGTTAGGTAAAGATAAGCCTACATTGGTAAATACCACATTTGGGTAGGTTATTGCAGAAAAGGTACCTGCGCACTGTACTTCCCCTGCACAAAGTTGCCAAACCTTTACACACCTATAAAAGATAATGTTTCATTTTTTTGGACAGTCAAAGAGGTGTCTTCGAAACCTGCACTGTTAGCTGATGATCAGCTGATAGAAGAAATATTCTCCGTTAGAATTGTACTTTTGTGAGAAAGGGATAAAGGCTACCATGCCAGTAAGGATAACCTCCGATTCTTCTGTTGCACAGATGGATGGATCATCATAGGTAAAACAAACGTTCCGCCAAGGAAAGGTTCAAAAATGATCTTTTAGGTAATCCCACTTAGCGGATGTATAATTCCAGATCTTGCGTTCCTAACGGAGGCTTCACGGTGACAATGTACAAGTCGGGGTTTAAAATCAGGAAAAGATCCAACAAACTAACAAAATCACCATCTCGGTCTGGAATCCGAGTTGGTTCACCCACGAGTTGGACGAGGCTAGAGCTGATGGCAAAGGATTTGGCTTCGCGGCCTTCCTCGTCGGTTATATTTGAGTATTTGAGCCAGTTGACATTATGAACGTTAAAGTCGCCAAGGATGACAACTTCGGAATTGGGATGCTGGGTTTGCAAAAAGTCGATAGTATCAGCAAGAGATAAGAACAAGTCTCTATAATGGGTATCGCTTGGCGGCCGGTAAAGGCAGCAGATGAATTTAATAATTATCTGCGTTGATATTTTAAACCACATTACATCAAAGTCGTTAGGCTCGAGTGTCTTCTCTCGTTGACAAGAAATACCACTGCGACCAAAGAGACAGAGGCCAAAACTGTGCCTAAATCGGTGATGGAAGTCGTACCCAGGATATAAATAGCTGACTGTACTAATCGATGATCTGTCCTTTGTTATAGTTAGTGCGAATACATGAGGTTTGGTAGATTGTAGATATTGATTAACTGCATTGATGTTCGAGTTCAGTCCTCTTATATTACAGAAGTCAATTTGGAAGCTGCTAATCTCGGGACTTTTTACAACTTCAGTTGTCACAACATTTCAATTTTGAATATTGTTCGAAGGACCCGCTTGGGTACTGGATATGATGGATGTTTGGATAATCTCGCTTGATGAGACGCCAGGACCTGCCCCCTACCCGGAGATCCGATCGGGGGACGATTTTAACTCCGAAGCATTTTGATCTTAGAACCATCATCATAGTATTTTTCATATATTTCCTACCCTGGAAACCGGAGACATCGGCACAGCGACGAAACATTAGCTCAAAGAGCAACTTTACGTTATCTAAGCCTGTTTCGGTGTGGTAACTTGCGATAAAGTTTACTGGGGCAGTTGGCCTAGCCCCTGGAGCAACCCTAAAGTATGTCAATGAATGTTGTTTTTTGTTGGCCCTTTGACTCGAGCCGAGACATTTATATGTTCAAAATATGTTGGGAACAATGAAGTGTTAATACCTTTTAATCATATGTCGTGGAGGTAGACCGTCTGTGTTTTATTTAATTAGCAACCCATTTAAAACAGACCCGTTCAAAACAGACCCGTCCAATATAGACCCGTTCTAAACTGCCCCGTTTATAAGTGATCAGTTGTGAAAAAGTTTAGGGGTTTCAGCTTAAAAGGTCTATTTATTAAAGGGGTGAGGCACTTAAAAGACAGAATCGATAAAGGTAATTTAGAAACCCCCGTATTTCCGAAATGGCTGAAAATAAATATCAACAACTATAGAGCTTATTTTAATCGGGTCGCGAAATCCAATTCGCTCGTGTGGTTATTAATGATGGTTGCCATTTAAAAAAACTCAAAATGGCGTCGTGTCTGTCAAATTTGTGAATGTATATGTTTTTAGATAGTAAATTTGGAATCATTGAGAATGTGTAATTTATTTTTTATTATAGTCAGCGGTAAAATCGCCAATTGGATGAGACACTTAAAAAAATGTTTCTGTACATGACTCGAACTAACCGAGAGAAAGGTCAGATCATCGATAAGTATGGTCAGCTGTATATAGCCTGGATACCACCTCCATCATCGATTTAGACGTAACTTTGTTGTTTGTCTTTTTGTCTCTAATAACATTTCCTGTTAACGAGAGAAGCTAGTTGAGCTTAAAGACTTTGATGTAATGTGGTTTAGAATATCAACGCGGAAATTAACCAGTTTCATCTGCTGTCTGTACCGGCCGATTCCTAATGCAGACACTACTTGTTCTTATCACTCGCTACTACTGTCGACTTTGTGCAAACCAACCATTTATTTTCTAAAATTGTCATCCTTGGCGACTTTAACGTGCATAATGTCAATGTCGTGTCTCGCTGTCTTGGTTGATGCGGGATTGGATCTGACGGAAAAGATACGGGACAACTCTATACACGAACCTTTTTTTAGTTTGTCTTTCGATACTGAGCTTTCGGTATGCTAGACCGATACATTGACTTTCAGCGCAACCCGACATAGTTTGCCGGCAATGGGTCGCTATGTCAGCGTTTGAACCTATATTGAATCTCGCTGTCCTTTTCGGGTTGATGCTTGTGATTGCCACGAGATGTAGCCACGTGCTGTAACTCTCGTCTGTTTGTAATGTCATCTGACTGAAATCCTCAGATATAAACGAGGAGAAACATAGTCTATTTCCCTCGAGCAAATTTTCAACGAAAAACGCCAAATTGTCATACAAGCATGAAAGTTGGCATAGTTATAGAAAACGATATTTTAAGAGATTTGACCCGATTAGCCACCCTCCTAGACCCGTAGGACACCCCATACCGCCATTTTTCCAAAATGGCGGATAAAAATTTCTTAAATCTTAGGCTTTTTTAATATGGGCGATATTATACTCTATATTATATAATTCGAGGATGGAGAATTTAAAAAAAAATGTTTCAGGTCGATATGACCTTTATTGACCTTGAAAACTGCTATATGATTGGAAAAATGGGCATGTTTGCAGACTTTGCGTAAAGATAATTTTAAACGGCTGAAGCGTGAACAAATTTATAACAAAAATAAGTAATTAACATTAAAAAGGTATAAAAACCGTGTTTTCTAAAATTATAGATGTCTACGACGATCATAGGCGGCGCATGGATTTTTTGAAATAATGGTAAAAATTTAGAAAAATGTGTCGAAATCAATTTAATGAGGTTGTATGGTTTCCCAGTGATTTTACGGCAAATAAATAAAAAAATAGACAAATATTTTCCAATCGTTCGGGGGATTTTTATCGAGGCGACCTGTCAACCCTGTACGCATTATCCAATACGCATTGTTTAATGTGTTATCGTCTGGATCTTCACTCCGTTTAGAGACTATTTAGTATTTTTGTGTTGTTTTGAGGTATTTAGTCTACAGGTGATATATACAGGTAAGTTCTATATTAAAACTCTTGCCACAGTTTTTCATGATCGTGCATTTAGAAAAAATGTCATTATTTCCTCGCATTTCCTTCGCTTTTAACCTAACCTAACCGCACCGGACCGGCATGTTATTACGGAGGCACGGTTGCCACGTTTATGATACGTCGGGAATAAACTCTATAGATAACATAGCCATACATAACTTCTTCATTAGAGCAAATTTGGTCTAATAAAATTTTACCGAGTTTAAGGTTACCCTACATGATTTTAATTTTTGGTACAGCTGATGATTTCAAATAAAATCGTTTAACTTAAGATAAGGCCCTCTTCCTATTTACATTTTGCTGGTTTTAGATTTTGAAGACTGAAAATGTCAAAACCAAAACCAATTATAGCAGGAAAATCATCAATCGGGCAAAATGTTTCTATAAATTGGGAAAATTGTTGTATTTGCCAAGTAAAAGGAGGTCTACTTAGAAACCCTCTAAATAATCCGGTCAAATCTAAATCTAATACAGGATATGAAAGAATTGCTGCAAATCTGTCACAACTGAGCGAATTGAGACATGTGCTTCCATCTGGACAGGCAGCTAATTTTTTAAATGAAGGAGATGGAATAGAGTTGACCTTCCAAAAACATAATGCTGCTTGGCATCCAGAATGTTACAATTCATATACTGGAGATCGATTCAGGAGACTTTTAAAAAAACTCCAGGAAAAGAGCGAAATCCAAGAAGACGAGCATCTTGAGCAAGAATCTGAACCTTCATCGTCACAAGAAGTTAAAAAACTCGCTCTGCGTGCTCTTCGAATCTTTTGCAGGTTATGTGCTTTTTGTGTAAAGCCCCAGGTTTTCGAAAAAATCCTCTACGAAAATGCGCCACAGAAGATATTTCTAAAAATGTAAAGAGGTGTGCTGAAGTACTTAAAGATTTTGAGTTGGTAGCTTATTTAACTCAAGGAGACTTGGTAGCACAAGACAGTCAGTATCATCCTAAATGCCTCGCAAAACTTTATAATAAAGCGAAACAGAATGAGTGCTCAACTAAATCAGATAGTGATGAGTTGATGTGTGAAGGTATGGCTTTTGCTGACCTGCTGATTTTTATGCAAAAGAAGCTTTGCGATTCTAATAACTACGTGTTTAGAATGGCAGATTTATTGCACATGTATCATATAAGGTTAGCAGAGCTTCAAGGGATCCCGGAAAACCGAGTTAAACGCGAAAAAACTGATAGGCTTAGACAAAAAATTTTGGCTCGTTTTCCAAAGTTGGAAGCTAAAAAGTCTGGCCGGGAATATATTCTTTTACAATCAGAGGCTAGTCTTATAAACGCATTCGACCAAGAAGATCAAGATGAAGATGCATTAGGCTTTTATCAGTTTGCCAAATCGCTACGTAAAGTTATAGAAGAATGTGAAACGTCATTCACTGGTACTTTTGATGATGAATGTCAGCAAAAAAGTATTCCAAATCCTCTTCTGGCTGCTGTTAATATTTTGTTGTACGGTTCTTCAATTGTTAAGGATTGCCAAGCAACTAAGCCAGCGTTAACAATATGTCAACTTATTCTTTACAATTTCCACTCGAAAAATCCGAAAGGAAATTTTGTCAGGCATAGTAAACGTAATGAACCAACACTTCCTCTATATTTGTCTCTATCTTCATATGCCCGTGGAAGAGACAAAATAAAAATAGATGAATTGCACAATATGGGAATAGGTGCTTCATACAAAAGAGTGTTGGAAATTTCTTCTCACTTTTGTCAGCTCGTTGTTGAAAGATCCAAAGAAAAAAATGTTGTGTGTCCGTCTAATCTTCAACATGACTTGTTCACGGTATCTGCAGTGGATAACATTGACCACCGAACGTCAAGTACTACTGCAATGAGCGATTTTCATGGAACAGGTAAGTTTATTTAGCATACCTTTATCGTTGGAACATAACCAAATTGGTTTTTTAGGAATCTCACTATTCCAGATGATTGATTCTAGCGATAAAGGAAATGATCAAGAGTTTCAAGTAAATTATCAACACGTATCAAATCAAGGTCTACAATCGGTTCCCAATTTACCAGACTTCTACACTCAGTTGCCGGAATGTATTTTACTGGATAAGCATCCCCCATTAAACTCGCCTATATTGCATGAAAGTTTAAAAGAAAAAGTCCTTCATTTGCGTAAGTCGTTGTGTTTTCGAAGCTTTAAGATTGCCTATTCCGAGGCCTATTTTATAATTTATTCATTTTTTTAGAACCAATTGAAAATGAATGGTTAAAGGAAAATAAATGGTTGGACCATATTCATAATGGCCTTTTGGGATCTAACGAAGACAACATTCAACATTTTTCTTGGTCTGCTTATCATGCTCAAGAGCAGCGGGTCAGAGACAGACATAGAGACACCTCAGCTTTGTTGCCTCTATTTAATGAAAAATCAAACACTCACAATATGATCAAGCACTCAATGGATTTAGTAAAAACAACAATACAATATCTTAATAAGAATCAAACCCCGGTAATGTGTTTCGATCAGCCACTTTACACTATATGCAAAACAATCCAATGGAACTGGCCAGAAATATACGGAGAGGATAAATTTGTTATTCTAATGGGTCCTCTTCATATCGAACAATCTTTTCTACGTATTTTGGGTCAAGTTTTAGAAGGTAGCGGTTGGGTCTCCTTAGTAGCGAATTCCAACATTTTAACTGAAGGATCAGCAGAGGCAGTAACAAAGGTATATTTATGTATTCTCTCTATACTATTCTTCTAATACGCGTATCTAATCATGTTTTAGGTAACTCATATCCTGAGAGCAAGAAGGATGCATCAAATTTCTGCAGCAGTTCTTCATTCCCTTTTAATTGATGCCTATGAGAATGAAGGAACCGACAAGCCATTACATGATTGGATTGATGAGAAAAGCAAATCCTCACCAATGTTTAAATATTGGTTTATGGTGCTCAACCTTCAAATTCTATTGCTGACATTCGTCCGATCAGTTAGAAGTGGAGATTTTGTTCTTTTCAAGCAGGCTTTGAAAAACATGATACCGTGGTATTTTTCATTTAGACACTATCACTATTCAAGATGGCTATCTGTTCACATCAAAGATTTAGAAGAACTTCCGGAAAAAGCGCCCGATGTATATGAGCAGTTTAGCTTAGGTAAACATTATTTGACACTCTTTGAAGAAAAATTAAACAAAACATTTGTTTTAGGAAAATTTGTAGTGAGGAAATCGACAAGATCATTTTCAGCTTTAGGAGTAGACCATGCCCACGAACAGAACAATGCCGATATAAAAAGTAATGGTGGAGCGATTGGCCTTACACAAGATCCTTGCTCATTGAGAAGGTGGTCTATTGGTGGTCCTGAAATACAAAGATTGATTGAACAATTTCAGAAAAATGACACAAACACATCTCTCTTACACCACGAAGAAACTCCAGCAAACCAGAGAAAATTTCTTTCAGACTGTGTTGCCCTCAAGGATGCTTTTTATGAGTGTGAAAATCCTTTCACGATAGCCAGTGGGGAATTATTGTGCTTAAGTAGTCGGACAGTTGTAGAAAAGAAGGGAATTGACATTCTTTATAGGTTGGAGGAAGATGGCCTTAATTTGTACAAAACTTTTACGACCGAAAGATTGGAGTTGAAAACCAAATCAGTTCACGATTCCATTCCGAGAGTTGAGTCGAAAATATTTTTGACAAATAAAAATAAAACGATTAAAACAGCCACTCATATTCTCAAGTCGGACGTTCAATTATTTTCCAGGCTATTTATAGTAAGTACTGCGAGGGAATTAGACTTAAATGAATTTTTTCAATACGAAAATCAACAATCACCACCATCTTTGTCGGTTAATGGGTGTCTGAGACCTGGAAGCAAATCAGTTCTTATGCCTCTTCTTGAAGGTCTGGCCCCTGCGACTGACTTGATTCCGTTGTGCGATGGATGCGTTTTTGATGGTGCAGGTTTAGTTCACTTTTTGAAACCACGAATAGAATTTAAATCGTTTTCTCAATATTACCTTCAACAATTTAAATTGTATATCGAGAAAGTTGGTGCCACTACGAAAGCTACAAGATTGGATGTGGCATGGGACTTGTACTATGAAAACAGCCTCAAAAATGCTACAAGAGAAAATAGAGGAACTGGTTTGAGGCAGAATAATTTGCCAAAAAAGAGTGAGTAAAGTGACAGTTTAGGCTACCTACCAGTAATTTTGTATATTAACAAAATAAAGTATATGATGGATATTTTTTTTCTTTTTAGATAAACTTCCTACCAACTGGGAAAAATTTTTAAAAGACTCCTCTAATAAACAAGAACTTTTTACGTATTTAGCGGAAAGTCTCTTAAATTCGTTGGACATTAATTGTGTGACAAATGTTCGGGAAAATCTGATGGCATCTAACGGTAAGTTGTTGGTAGGGTTGCGATCATTAACGAGCACATTTACCTTCGATTGCCCTTTTTTTTAGAAAACATCAAAACCAACCTGAGTAACACCCCTTGCGGAAATATAGAGGAGGCCGATGGACGAATTTTTCTTCATGTGAAAGATATGGTCCAGAATGGGCTAAAATCTATTTTGGTTAGATGCTCCGATACAGACGTGGTAATTATCGGAATTTCCTTTTTTTACGAACTGAAAGACTTGGGTCTCCATGAATTATGGTTTTTGTACGGGGTTGGAAAAACACAAAGATATATTGCAGCTCACATCATAGCAAATAATTTAGGGCCTCAGAAGTCACAAGCTCTTCGTGGTTTTCACGCGTTTACAGGGTGTGATACCACATCTTTTTTTGCCCTAAAGTCGAAGATTAGATGCTGGAAAACATGGGAAGAGTGCCCGGGGTCAACTTTGGCTTTCCAATATTTATCATCGAAAGATACTGAAAAAGAATTACCGGATGATATAATTGGTCAAATAGAAGCATTCACGGTGAAGCTATACGACGCCAAGACCCAATTATCAAATGTCAATGAGTTAAGAAAAGTGCAATTTTGTAGTGGTGATAGACAAATATCAATGTGTGCACCAACGAAAGGAAGCCTTATTGAGCAGTGTCGTAGGGCTGCCTACCAAGCGGGACAAATATGGGGTCGGTCCCTAATTCACGATGAGAAACCACCTTCACCTGAAGGATGGGGCTGGACATTAAAAGTGGATCGATGGGAGCCCAAATGGAGCGGGGAACCCCAAATTTGGTCTGCTTTAAGAGGGTTGGAAAAATGTGGGTGCAGAGGACAGTGCGACAGCATGCGATGCTCCTGTCGCAAAGCAGGACTTCCTTGCACTCCTGCATGTACGATTTGTCAAGGGGCATGTGAAAATAAACAGGTTACCTAAATAAAGACTTAAAATTTAGCTGTTTTTTTTTCAATCATAATTGGCTTGATTAGAGATTGTTCAAGATCAATCAATATCAAGTAGAAATCATGTATCTCTATTTTTTTGCCGTAAAATCACTTGGAAGACCATACAATTTCATTTAATTGATTTCGACACATTTTTCTAAATTTTTACCATTATTTCAAAAAATCCATGCGCCGCCTATGATCGTCGTAGACATCTATAATTTTAGAAAACACGGTTTTTATACCTATTTAATGTTAATTACTTATTTTTGTTATAAATTTGTTCACGCTTCAGCCGTTTAAAATTATCTTTACGCAAAGTCTGCAAACATGCCCATTTTTCCAATCATATAGCAGTTTTCAAGGTCAATAAAGGTCATATCGACCTGAAACATTTTTTTTTAAATTCTCCATCCTCGAATTATATAATATAGAGTATAATATCGCCCATATTAAAAAAGCCTAAGATTTAAGAAATTTTTATCCGCCATTTTGAAAAAATGGCGGTATGGGGTGTTTTACGGGTCTAGGAGGGTGGCTAATCGGGTCAAATCTCTTAAAATATCGTTTTCTATAACTATGCCAACTTTCATGCTTGTATGACAATTTGGCGTTTTTTTTCTCGAGGGAAATGGACTAACAGGAGATTTTGTCCCTTATGTCACTCATTCTTCTGGCATGCGTCCCACTGATGTTGCCCACACATGGTTTCTCTTAGTCTTTCTCGAACATCAGTGTTCAATAATTCCTTCATATGAAGAACGTTATACTCTGGAACGACATTTCTGAGGGTCATATTCCCAACGTATATAATCTCCAAAGATTCAAAATAAATGAGCTCCCTGCGCACACGGCCGCTCGAATAGGGGCATAAAGGATTTTTCTTGCAGTGCTATACTTTGGTTCTTGATTGTTTTTTTACGTCAGGTCTGAAACCTTTAACATCAATTGACTTTTCGTTTAGTTTTTACACCTTATCGTTTACGAAAAATTTAGAATTGGCATTTCTTGCTTTGATGAGTGTGTATCTTCTTATCTGACTGGAAATATTAGTGATGCAGTAGCACGGCGCCTCAGATGCGTCAAATCAAAACGTATGTACAGTGCCTCTTTACTTTTCTAGTGCCTCTCAACTGTATTTAAGCGCATCTCTACTATTGAATCTGACCGATAATAGGTAAAGGTAAATAGTCTTTTGAGAGTTTGTAAGCCGAGTCTGGTCTTATGCGTGAGTTGGTGATTTCAGGGTTTGTCGATACGTCTGTGCGTCTGTAATAGTCTGTAATAATTTTTAGGAAAAATTGGTCCAGAGTCGGAATTTGGAAATCTTGATGTAGTATCCGATTCATCGTGTAATGAAATCTGCGATCAGTTTTAAAGCCCTGTTTTGAATGACCTAAAACTTATTTAGCTCAGCCTTGCTTATATTGTACCCCGAAGGCGCACCGTAAGTTAGAGCCGGCCTGACCAATACCTTATAGAGGTTAACTTTGGTGCGATTACTAAGTCTGCTCCGCCTTTGAAGCAGGGGGTAGATGGAGCCCCATTGGTGCAATGCAAGCTTTACTCTATTGCCCGAGTTCAACCCCCAATTCAGTTTCTGCTCAAAGATAAGTCCCAGGTATTTAACCTCCTGGCACTAGTTCAACTCGATTCGATTGACCCTGAGCCTTGTTTCAGACCTTCGTACTTGACTTTTTGAAGAAAAAAAATCACCTTCGTTTTGGCGGGATTCAGACGAATCTTCCAATTCGAAAGCCATTTTCCAACTGATTAATATAGCGCTGCATCCGGGTGACCACAAGCCACGGCTGCTTAAAATTGGTCGTAATTGCAGTATCGTCGGCGAACAGATAGAGCTGATTCTGCCTATCGCACAGAATGTCATGTATATTATACAGCATCGGGTAGAGCGGTGACCTTGCGGCACTACCGTCCTGATGTTTTTCGTCAAGGAGAGTGCGTTCTCTGGCGAGACTGCAAAACTTTAATTCCCAAGAAAAGAAGCTACTACCTTAATGAGGTAGTTCGGCGTTTTGAGTCTTATCATCTTTAGTATGAGAGAGTTATACCAGACCTGATCAAAAATCGCTCCCGTATGGGCTCATCTGTTGAAGCCCTTTAAAGTGTTTAAAGCTAGACGTGTTGTCTGCCTGACTGTGCAATGTTCGGCTCTGAATCCAAACTGTTCATCAGGCAGCACATCTCGCTCAAAAACAAAGTCGTTTAAGCGAGGAATTTTTATTAATATTATTATATTATTTTAACCAGGCTAGACAGCAGACTGATGGGTCTGTAACTTGTGGGTGTCGTGGGGTCCTCACCTTTCTTAAGAAGAAGGATACCTTCTGCATGTTATGCACTCAGATAGTGACATTCTTTAATTATCGTCTGGGACAAATTTACTATATTCCCTAAAGCTCTGTCGGGTAAGTTTCGCAATACCGCAATTTTTAAACCGTCGAAATTCAGGGCTTTTTTCCGATTTAAAAAGTTAACAAAGGACTTTACCTCGTTCAGCGTAACCTGGGGAAACAACTGAACGGGGTGTTTGATTGTCTTGTAAATTTGCACCGTTCTGGCGACCCTAGCATCTCTAGGCACGTCATTACTTGGATTTTCACTGAATTAGCCAGAGAGGTCTGTTAGCAATTTAGCTGTATCCTTTGCGTCCGTCAGAACTTGGCCCCCGTTTCCTGATTTCTTAGATATGAAATCAGGGCTCTAACGCCTCTGCTCAAAGTTTTGGTCATTCTGAAGACATATAAATTAAACTCGCGTTTGATGAGCATTTGTCTGATGACAGCGGCCTCCCGATTTGCCTCGGCCTTAATTCGAGGATCTCCAGAGCGGTATACCCTATTCTTTGGTCAATTTTTGATCCTGATGCGATTTTTAATATCGTCTGTCAACCGGAAGACCACGCCAGTAGTTAACCAAAGCGGGTTCTGCGATATAACGTTATCGGGGCTATGTTTAGCGTAATCAGCGTGAGTAATCGTGTGCGGTAACTCCCTAGTGTGAAAATAGTCTGTTCTTAGTTCGTCCATTTGCCGCGAGCGGATTGTAGAGGGCGCTGTCTGTGGTGTGTGTGTGTGTGCTTGTATATCTGGTTGCTGTGTTGTGTGTGCGCGCGGGAGACTTTGTTTCTATAGCAGCACCCTTGATCTTGCACCAGTAGCGCCGTCTGCTGAAGGAAAGGCGGGCGAAGCCCGCGGGGGCCCTGGGCCCCTGAGCCCCTATGTTTACGTAACCTTGTTAGCATATTTTAGCGGAGAATTAAAAAAAAAAGTGTGATAATAATTTATTAATCTATTTTTCTAAAAGTACAAACTTTGATTTACATATAATATACTTAATGGTTAAATAAGATGCATAAGGGATAACAAGAGCTAGTAAGAGAAGAACATAACATTAATATTAAATTATAGCTATATTATAACTTAATATTAAGGTTACAGGGGGCACACGGATTTGAACCGGTTACTTCTCGATCTGCATTCGAGTGCTCTACCACTGAGCTATACCCCCTTACGTAATTTGTGTCAACATGTTTGACAGACTGGTAGACAGGTAGGTTAGACAGACTGCTCAGGTTAATCAGACTCGTATGTCCGACTGATCCGTCAGTCTTACCTGAGCAGTCTGCCTATCTAACAAACCGGTCGGTGTTTCGGTAATAATGTAATGTAGGTAATTTAATACCATGTGTGCACTTTATAATATGATCGATACGTATAATAATTTTTGAATGAATAAAATAGTCTTAATTTTACTTATTGTTTTATTTTTTCATCTCATTTATACTGTATTACATTTATATTTCATATAGTTCTAACCTCCTAGGTATCGTAGAGATGCATTTTATATGGGGTTTCTCACATTACCAGATAAGGGCAAATATTCGAGAAACCGATCATGCACGATGATGCAATAGGCGCGTGTGTTGTCAGGAAAATTCTCTGAACTTTGAAACTCGAGTTTAATGTACAATAGTGCATTTGGATGCGCCACTATTGTGGGGGGTTGGTTAGGGTAAATGAGTATAACCGTAGATAGTTGAATACTGGTTTATTAATAAAAAACTGTTCGTATTTATATTAACATATGAACTTGGACTTCAAGCATGTAACCTTACCCGGTCTATTGCCGGTACCGAGACGTGCTGGCTCAGCAAGGTTGTTAGTAGGTGTTTATATAGTTTATTATTTCGTGCATGTGTGGTTATTATATGCAAGGATGGATAAATAATTAGTTTGGGTAAAATATTAAAAATTTGTAAAAAATGAAAATAAAAAGATGTTGGTTAAACATTAATATCAACAGTGCTGCTCTTAAGGGATTCAGTTTGTCTGGAGCAATAAATAACAAATACAGTTCTTAATGAAAATTTAGTAAAGTCTAGTAATGGTTCACTGCATACTTTTTCTAAATATGTTTTTTGAAAATCGGTATACATTCTATAGGCTTCTGCATATTGGCGATTTGTGAAATTCATGTCCATAAGTTCATAGGGATAAATCTCCGAATTTAAAAAGAGTTTTACATCTATTATGTTTAGGTTATCAAAGTAAGTACAGTCTTTCTTCAAGTTATCTTTTCGATCTTTTTGGAAAAATACAATAACATATCGAGCACGTTCAGATGTTGATTTAACTGTCCAAATATCTTTTTTTGTTTTTTGTAGAGCGAGCAGTTAATGAATTTCCCAGCTTCTGAATGGCATAAGAATGGGCTTATTTTTAGCAATTTTATCAAATATTTTAATTTAATTACGTCGTTTAGATATATGTGTTTAACTCTCAGTTCAATGGAAGATATTACTATCAAAGCAATTTTATTACCACCATCGTTAACATAACAATTTGCATCACTTCTAGCACGCACAAGTTTGATTTTTTGCTTTCCCATAATTACGTTTTTGTAATCGGAGAATATACCAAACAGTAAACAGGTGATTTAATGGAATAAGTAGATTTAAATTACCATCGTTTTCACTTCCTGTTTTCTTGACAAAAGATGATATTACACCAGAGGGCCAACACCATCCTGCAATATCAAGAGAAGTACTTTCATGCGCATTGAGACATAACATATTCTTAACGTTACTGGTAAGCCCAGGATCTCGAACTTTTTCAATTTCTTTACCATTCAGTTCATAAGTTACAGTCTCAAAGAGAAAAGCACCAACACTATTTGTTAATTTGCAGCTTCCTGTTTTATTGGCAGTAGTTTCTGCAACAAGTGATGCTTCTATACAAAGTTCAGCTTGACTAATGTCCAAAAAAATATCTTGTTGGTTAATAACAATTTCTATTTCGTCACTTTAATTAAAAGAATTTGTAAATGGATGATATGTATGCCATTCTTCTCTAACAATCGATTCATCTGCTACTACAGGACGATATATTTGTAGTTTTTCGGACACGGAAGCCATATTTGCGTGAAATAGAGTGAAGTAGAATAATATTGTGATGCGTGAGTGACTGCGTCTGATTATAGACTGATCTTTGGTTGTAATTGTCACTTATTAACTATCCTTGCTGTCCTGGACCACCCTGATTAAAAATTAATACCATGCTTTTTTAATTCTAATCTCACTACAATTTCTTCTCCTCTAAAATTGATTGATCTTGATTTCTGATCTAATATGTTTATTATAATAATATCAATGCGCAACTAGGTTTCGTGGCTCTAGGATTATACTATATTCAGGATCAACGGTTGGCGCAAACTCGTATATTGTATGTGATGGATTGCTTGTATAATATGATCCTGATACAATATTACATTTAATTCGTATAGTAACCACTTTTACTATATTCACAGGTATATCAGATACATGCGGTAAATTAGCTTTCAGTTCCTTGTGTGAAAATCCCAATAATTTCCCAATGCTATCTGATGTCTTAAAATCTATGTCATAGATACACTTTAGTTCACACTTTAATGTATTATTGTTTGGTTTTAGTGAAATTAAAGTTGCTGAGCCTTTGCTTAAGCGCGTTTGTAGATAGCTTTCAATATCTGCAACTTCATACGACCCTGTAGGATTCTCAAGCACTTTTTGCACTCCCTCGACTACGTAATAAAACTTGTTACAACCAGGTTCAATGGTTGGAATAGAATTCCAAGTACACAGTGAAATAAGAGCTAAGGAATAGCTGTTTCTATAATCAAGTTCGATTGGAGGTGTAAAATCGACACTTTGTTGGAGCTTCAGGGTAGTGGAGAGGGCCAAAACAAATAATAATATCATCAGCTTTCAACTCTATTAATCAACACGAAACTCTCAAAGTATAAACTACATCCTTTCTCGCAAGGCGCCATTAACCAACTAAAAATGACAGTTCTCCCCCTAAAAGTCACTAGATCTCGGGCGAAAATTCAAATGGCTCGTAATAGGTGAAGTTAACAGTTCGGCCAGTCCTGACAATGATTGCCCTCGACCTCTATAAATAGCCTAAACGATTTAACTTTAACTAACCCTTAAATTATTGTAACAACAAGATCTAAAATCTAATCCTTAAGATTTCTAATATAAGTACGTACAATTTCATAACATAATTAACAAACATAAATATGTATCATAGGCATAAACGACATGGACGTCTCATAACCATAAACGACATAGGTCTCATAAACATAAGTTTCATAATCATAAATTCTTTTTCATAAACATAAGTTTCAAAATCATAAATTCTTTTTCATAAACATAAGTTTCATAATCATAAATAACGTATACATAAGCGACATAAAAGTCCCATAAGCATAAGCGACATAAGTCTTATAAACATAAGTTTCATTATCATAAATTCTTTTTCATAAACATAAGTTTCATAATCATAAATATCGTAAACATAAGCGACATAAGTCTCATAATCATAAATTCTTTTTCATAAACATAAGTTTCATAATCATAAACGACATAAGTCTCTTAACCATAATAAGGAGATACATAAATACTAACTTAACTAATATCTTAGTAAGATAATCACCTATCAACCAGTAGTAACATTATTATTCGAAGTATAGGGTTTTAATCGTGAAGCTTCTTAAATTCCCTCGTAAGGTATTTGAGTATTCTGAAATCCTATAATATCAGTAATAGCGTAACGATTGTTGGGTAAAACAGATTTAATAACGTTAGGACCTCTATATTTAGGTATTAATTTTTCATTTACTTCGATAGTGGTATCAACATTAGAAATCATTACATATTCTCCCTCCTTATATTTATACGCTTCTTTATGGCTTTTATCATAATATTCCTTACTAGTTATCTGACGTTTTACTATTTCCTTACTAGCTTTTTCCCTAACTTGTTTTAGTAAATATAATCTCTCTGTTGTATTTTCTTGATCTAATCCTTCTATTACTGTATGACTTTAACCTTCTAATAATTCCCGTAAAAAATCAGTTACTTTACCTATTTGTTCACAACCAAATAATAGTTTAGCTGGAGTTTCTTTTGTAGACGAATTAACAGCATTATTAAAATAAAACTCGACGTCTGGTAACAATAAATTCCATTGATTTGTTTTTTCATTCCTTAATTTAGCTAACATAGGAGTTAAAGTACGATTTATACGTTCAATTTGAGCGTTTGCCCAAGGGGCACCTGTGGCTATCAAAGTATGTTTACTGTTATTTTCATTACAAAAGTATTCAAAGATACGTGATGTAAAACAAGATCCCCTATCTGACACAATATTTTTTGGTCTGCTATAAGCTGCAAAATACAACTTTAAATGTTTAATAACTTCTTCTGAGTTGGTGGTTTTACACGCATAAAAACTTACAAATTTTGTAAAACCGTCAATTACTTCGAAAATAAATTTATCTCTATATTTTGTTTTATCCAGTGGGCCATAATGATCGATATGTATTGTTTCGAAATGTGTATTTCCTTTAGGAATAGGATTCAAAAACCCTTATTTTTTCCGTCCCTTTGGATTAAATTAGATATACTGTAGACAGTTTAAAATGTGTTTCTTAACTTTGTCTTTAAGATTAGGCATGAAATAGGTTCTCATAATTAGTTCAGAGCATTTATCAACTGTGTGTCCCATGTCCCATTTCGTTATGATATTGATTTAAAATATTATACTCCAGATCTGTAGGTACATAGAAGTTTAAGTTATTCTCATTATTTTTCCTATACACCAAAGCATTTCTTAATTCATAAAGGGGATGTTCAGAAATTTCTAAGTTTTTACGAATTTTTATTATATTCGGATCAGTACTTTGTTTTAAAGCTAATGTTTGTTCCCGAGTATTTCCAACTAGTATAAGAATATTTTGAACTCTGCTTAACGCATCTACATGTCTTATTTTTGTATTAGATCTATGCTCAATATTGTAATCATAATTTTGAAGAATAAGACACCATCTCATTATTCTAGGATTAATGTATTTTTCGAAAGTGTTAGACGAAAACTATCACGATCTGTAATAATTTTGAATTTAAGACCCTGTAAATATATATGGAATCTTTGAGTGAATAAATAGCTGCTAACGTTTCTAGTTCAAAACTATGATAACGTGATTCGAACTCTGTAGTTCTTTTACTGAAATAAAAAACTGGATAAAATCTATTATCAGTTTGTCTTTGTAATAAAATACTCCAAAACGCTATACTACTTCCATCACAATGTAATTCTGTCTCTGCATGAGGCGAATAAATAGCTAAAACCGGCTCTAAAATTAACTTAAGTTCTAATGTTTCAAAAGCTTTCAGTTCTTTACTCTCAAATTTAAAAGGAACATGCTTTCGTAAAACATTATATAGCAAACTTGCGATTTGAGCAAAATCCTTAACAAAACGTCTAAAATAACTGACAAGACCCAAAAAACTTTGTACTTCTTTAACATTAGTAGGTATTGGATACTTTTTTATTGTTTGAATGTTTTCTTCATTTGGACTAACTTCCTTATTATTAACTGTATACCCCTAGAAAATCAATTGACTTATTTGAAAAGAAACATTTGTCGATACGTAGTTCCAATAAGTTAGAGGACATTCTTCTTAATACAAGTGTCAAGATCTTTAAATTTTCCTCAAGCGTTTCTGTAGCAATTAAACAGTCATCAAAATATATAAGCATTAACTTCTTTTGTATAAAATCTCGAAAAATTTCACTAACAAATCTCATAAAAGTACTTGGACTTGAATTTAAGCCAAAAGGCATTTTCACAAATTCATATTGACCCTGAGATGTTATAAATGAAGTATATTTTATAGAATCTTTATTCATAGATACATGATAAAACGCATTCTTTAAATCCAACTTATTAAAATACTTTTTATTTTTAAGATTATCTAAATGATCGTCAATAAGAGGTAATGGAAATTGATCTCTAATAGTATATTTATTAAGATGTCGAAAATCTACACACATTCTATATTCGCCCTTTTCTTTTTTGTAAGAACAACTGCAGAACAATATGGTGAACTACTTTCGCGAATAATACCCTTCTCTAATAAATCATTTGAAATTTTTTTGAGACCATTTTCTCTGAATAAGACAATCGTCTTGGACGTGTATAAAAGGTTCGTGTTTAGATAATAACAAATGCATTTTAAACTCAGTATCTGATCAAAAAGGTCTTTCCGAATTTACATAGTTTTCTTGAAATAGTTTATTGATCTTAAGTTTCACTTCAGGCGATAAGTTAGGATTTTTTTGTAGTGAAGTTTCGTTATATTCCCTAATATCAGATATAAATAAAATATCATTTGTAAGAAAATCCTGAAAAACTTTTTATTTATTATCTTAACCTCACTCTCTCTTAGAATAATCTCTCTATTTTCCTTATTAGAAATAAAATCTCTCCCTAACAGCATTTTATAAGACATTGTCTCTTTCCCAACAACGTAAAATATTAACTTGTAGTAATAACCCTCTATTATAGCTCTTTCAGAAAATAACCCTCTAATATTCAACTTTGAATTATTAATGCCTGATAGGTTACTAAAAGTATATGATCTTACGTACTTAGGTAGTTCAATCCCTTCGGAAATCAATGAAACTGGACTACCCGAGTCTAAAATTGCTAAGCTGGTTACTTCCACAGTACATAACTTAACCTCAACCATGTAAGCATCTAAAAACTCTGGTACACTTTCCTCAACTAACATTGTTGCGGTCTAAAATATACAATTTGGAAAATCAAACTCTAAAATTATGGTTGTGTAAGAAAGATGTATAGTATATCCAAATTATACAATCAAAATGAAGGACATAAATAAGTCAAGCATGAACATAAGTTTTTATACATTTTTTTTCCTTTTGATACTTAACACCTTTTCAAACAACAAAACATGCATAAGAACAATTGACATATACAAAACATTTAAGTGGTTGAATCAGGTTCAGTTTGTCGGTTACGAGGACAAGTACTCACACGATGGTCCTTGCTTCCACATCCAAAACATGATCCCTTTTCATTCTTTGGTCTCTTACACTCGGACATTCGGTGACCTTCTCGGTTACAGTTAAAACATCTAAGTTGCGATTTATCGAATCTTCTGGTCATGTCTGGTCGTTGAGTCTTTTCCTGACTATTGTTTGCTCTGAACGGAAAATGAGTTTCTTCCTTCGTAATGCCATTCATAACGGAAAACAAGTCTTCTAAGGTTTTAATGTTGGATAACATCATACGGCATTGATTTTTCAGTAATTTATCATCAAACCCATCAATTGCATAATGAATAAGCTCTGATTCAGGTACTCCTGCATATAAGTACATTGAAAATTGTTCACTTCTCTTCCATCGTCTTCTTTCCATAATCTTTCTCAACTGTATTGGATCATCTGCACCGCAGTACATTTTCCTTATTTCTGTTTTTAAAGTATCCCAATCCACTTGTACATATTCTACTCTAGACTGATACCAGTGCTTCGCTTGGCCTTCGAACTTCTCTATAGCAATTAACTGCATGATTTTATATGGTACTTGGTATGCTTGTTGAACAGAATCCACTCTTTCCAGCCAAATAGTTCCTCCGAACCCCTCAAAATTTAACAGTAGTGCTGCAAGTTCTGAGTGTGCATAATTTAGGGCTCTCGGTTGCTCCCTGGGCGCTTTATCCCTGTTGTCGTACAGCATCATAGCTCTTACAGTAGCCTGAACTAAATCATCAATCGAAATCTTTTCTGTATTCTCCGTTCCCGTGGCATTCTCGTTTTCTTCCATATTATTTCGCATGTAACCCAAATGAGACACACTGTACTTTTCTAATCCACTTTTATCTCTTCTGGAATCCTCTGCCCTAAGTCCACTGCTACCCCACACCTGAGATTGTTGGAGCTTCAGGGTAGTGGAGAGGGCCAAAATAAATAATAATATCATCAGCTTTCAACTCTATTAATCAACACAAAACTCTCAAAGTATAAACTACATCCTTTCTCGCAATACGCCATTAACCAACTAAAAGTGACAGTTCTCCCCCTAAAAGTCACTAGATCTCGCGCAAAAATTCAAATGGCTCGTAATAGGTGGTTAACAACTTAAGCAGCTAGTATGACCTCTAAGCGTGAATGTTTGGGACATGACTAACGTAAACTAATGAAAACAAACTTCTATATATTAAAGAAAACAAGGTCTGTCTATACCACCAAACTAAAATTTTTATTTGTCCCTTTAAGGTGAAAAAAGGATTAAAGAGTGTACATAATTTAATGTCATTTTAGGTTGTACTAGTTTCAACTTTAGTCAAAGTCATCATCAGCAACCATACAATTAAGAATTATGTTTAGGATGCACCTAAATAAACGAACTAAAACAAATTAAAAGGGGGGGGGGGAACGAAGTGGTTCAACAATACATGGCCATAACGTGCACCTTATGCAGCCAATGGACTCGACAGAAGACAATCACATACACGATGCTACTTTCAGCAATGAAGGAAATTAGATGCGAAAATTGTAGTAGAGGAAAAAATTCCAAATGGAATCATTTATAGTCATGATATGATGTATAGCTGTCTATAATGAAAATTCAATAAAGTAAACGTTTCATGAGTCAACTCCAAGAAAGAACATGATTTATATTTGGTGGGTCAGAATTTTTAATAAGAATAGTAATAAAGTAAAGGGGGGGGAGGGGGAGGGAAATTAAAATGTGTTAAAATAATTTACGTCATTAAGTCAGTTGGGGTCATCTGAAAGGAGAAAATTGTTTTCAATTAAAATTGTGTACGAAAATGTCGTAATCTATGGTCTCATAATTTAGACTTAAATTTGTATGTGAAATATGATCAAGTACTCACCAATTCTCCATATTTAGGGATTATTATTTAAATTGTATCGACTTAATCCGGTTTACGTTGCAAATTTTCTTTTTTCTTTTCTTTTTAGTAAAAGAGGCACAAATTAGGAACATGACTTAAGACTTAATGCTGTTCAAAGCGAATGTTGCAATAAAATGGAGGGTATCTCTAATATCAGTACTGAAAATTTTTTTTTTGTATTATTTAAAATTTCGTATTTCCGGGTATCAACTGTCAAGTCCAAAGGCGGCAAATTCAAATTTAAACAAGAATCGTCATAACCTAGAGGGGGGGGGATGGAGGGAGGTTGACGTGGACTTTATGATACACTATAAATAATTGTTAGACTACATTAACATCCCTTATTCGGGGTGTGTACATATATGAGTATTATAATAGATAAATCAAAGTAATGATGTGAGAGAGCACAGAAAACTTTATAAGAGAATACTTTATTTTATTTAATCATACATCCAACCTGGCTATTAAAGCACCCTATCGCTAAGTCACAACGACCTTCAATCATAATTACAAAAGCGTAACAAAATAAGCTCAAACCATAAATAACTGGTATTATATGCAACCAACTTGACTGGAAAGGTATAAAAGTCAGCTACAATTGTTACACAAATGAAATGAAAATTGCGGTATAAATAGTTACTGTAATGTCATCCGATAAATGTGTATGAGAGTTTAAATCTTATTTTATGGTTATAACCAAATTAAAACAATAGAGGTGCTAAATTTGGTGAAAACATGAGAAGAAGAGTTTATATTTGAAGAGAATTAAAGAAGGGGAGACAGTCAAAAGTGATCTGTTCATTCAAGACCTGAATTTGAGGGGTTTTTATAGCTTTGTTAATCTCGTATATTTCCCATAAACAAGAAGTTCGACCATTGGGAACAACATGTAGGATTTCAACTCCTGTGTCCGGGTTAAAAGTGTGTTTTGTGTTAAGAATGTGATCGGAGAAATTTGAATCTCGCCACAGAAAATGGACTACTTCTTGAATCTTCTATATATTAAATTGTTCTATTTTAACAGAAATGATAAAACAAGATGACCGCAATTATGTGTATTGTATGTTTGATATTGATCATAATTAAAAAACATTTTACAATTCTTAAAGTATCGAACAACTTCAGTAGGAGGATTTAAGGTTCCAAAACTATCGAATAAATCACCTTCTTTCCTATTTTTTTATAAGCTACCCAATGCGTTCCAATCCCACAGCTAATATCTAAATTAATTCCACCACGTTTATTATTGTATGGTGTATTTGGTAAGTTATCTCTCATAAAGATACCTCTAAAATTTGAGATATTTAACTGTTTCGCATACCGTAAGATATCTTGATCGCTCAACGCGCGATTGGGTAGCTTTATTGGGAGTTTTTTGCCATTTTTTTATGTATAATCTATGGCCAGTCTTATGGGGTTTAAGATATAAACCGCTGCCTTCTTTCTTTCCTAATGCAATTGCTTCCATAGTTGTATTGTGTCGTTTTGATTCTTCTAGTTTCGCTTTTGCATCTCGGGCGTCATTAACGGCTTTGGTTATGCCGGCTGCACCCCCGCTGAGTGCTCTGAGGGCACTTAATCCAGAGAATATTGGGATAAGAGGAAGAATTCCACCTAGCTTCGGTACTCGGATCACTCTAGGTAGTTTAATTTTTTTCTTCCCGCCAACACTTTTTAAAAATTTTCGTGCAAGCTTCACAGCATGTTTAATATTATCCTGAAGTGAACTACCCCTAAAGTTGCTCATCTGCCTTTTTATACTATTAACAATAGTTGTATTGAAGGGCTTAAGATTTTTACTTCTAATTCCAACCTTATTAGGTTTTTACGTGTTTTTTTATTATTGATTGTTCCCCCCATTCCAAGTTTACGTTTTGCTTTCATGACAGTAGTTACAATCCAAGCAGCACTCTTTTCACCAAAATTGGAATCCATAGCCGTAACTCGTTCCCAAGCCCTTTCTTGTAAAACTTTATCTGCTTGATGTCTTCTTTTTAAATCATTATATTTAGAATATTGAATATCGTGATCCTTACAATGACTATCCAACTTATTTTTCAGTTGATCGCCACGAGCTAATCGCTCGCTAAGCTTTGTTCCAGGCCCGCAGTATGAATAGCCAGGTAAATGATGTTCAAATGGCAATTTGTTAAGAGCGCTATTAATAAGACCTTTGCCAAGCAAAGTTCTCGTTCTAACTGAGAGATTGTTGGCGGAAGCTTATATTTAAAGAAGATGCGAAAAGAGAAACAAAGCATCAACATTGATGTTGCCAACTTTGATATTAAAACATCAAGCGCAACAAAACGACATAGTAAATTGTTGCCGAATACCATACGAGCAATTATTTGTGGACCAAGCAATTCTGGGAAAAGTAATGTCATGTTAAGTCTCTTAACTGATCCGAATGGTCTAAGATTTCAAAATGTCTATGTGTATTCAAAGTTACTATATCAGGACAAATATAGGTTTTTGAAGCAAGTACTTGATCGAGTATCAAACATCAAATATTATGAATACACTCACAATAATATGGTTGTGGATCCCGAAAATGCTTAACCTAACTCAGTTTTTGTCTTCGATGATGTTTCTTGTGAAAAGCAAGATAAGATAAGAAACTACTTTTGTATGGGGAGGGCATAAGGCTGTGGATTCATTTCATCTCAGTCAAACATATTCAAAGGTACCAAAGCAGCTTATACGCGATAATGCTAACATGATAATATTATTTAAGCAGGATAATATGAATCTAAAGCATATCTATAGTGATCACGTAAACACCGATATGACATTAGAACAATTTAAACATATATGTGCAGAGTGCTGGAACGAAAAATATGGATTTTTGGTTATTATGAAAGATGATGACTTGACTGGCGGTAGATATAGAAGTAAATTTGATACTTATATAATTCCTTAATATACTGATTACTTGTCAGTGCATATTATACCATTAGTGCAAATAGATCGCAGAGTAACAGGAAAACAGCATATTAAGTATGCCTCCTCCAGCACTAAGTCAAGCGAATAAAGTTATTAAACGAAAAATAATCGATGCAGCAGATAATATAAGAAAAAAATATTTATCACTAAAATTAGAAAGAAGTGAGACAGACGATGCTCTAAATAAAACGTTAAACCCTATAAGAGCCCCATTAGCCAAAATTGTGGAAAATACAGACAGCATAATAAACACAAAAAACATCAAAAAGGAAAAGGAGTTACTAGTTAAGGTGGAGAAGAAGGAGGATCACACATCAAACTTTCTTCCTGCCAAATTAATGGCTGAAACTACTGCAACTAGGTTCAATTCAGGTAGTGGGGGTAATAATGATGATGATGATGATGATGAAAATGAGGTTTTTAGTGAAGCGGAAAATCACTTTCAGAATACTCTTTAAAAATCCCCCTTAGGACATTCTAATAGTAATATAGAATATCCAAAGTTATCTCGCGAGTTTGTTAGCCTGTATAACTCCAGGTCAGATAAGATAGATCATACATATGGTTTAAATTATGATCAACAAACCAACTCTTGGAAAATGGGTTCTGAAAGGGTTGATTTTCAATCAAATGGTGATATTAAATTAGGTGATGTCATTTACAAAGGTACACGAGGATTATTTGAACTATTATTTTTAAAAGAACCTATGTATCCAACAAAAAGTGATGAAGCGCAATTTGAGGATATCCTACAACAAACAAATGTACATAGACGGGATCATAGTCAATCCGATCAAATAAAAGGTAGCAGCTTAATAAAATACAGACAATATATAAAACCGCTTGTAATGAAAAAATCACTGTCGTCAGTAAGTTCACCAACAATAAAGAGGAGTAAATCACCAAGTAAATCTGGTTCAGCTGTGACGAAGTCACTTTATAACCGGTTAAATTCGCGTATTAATAATTAAGTTACGCGCCGTGTAAATTAATTGAGCTAGCAAGTCAGCTAATTACCCTCCCAGACCGTGCAAAAAGGACGTAGGCAGCAATCCACTATGCGCCTACGCGCAGCCAACCGCAGGCTTCTTTTCCCCGGAGTAGGATATTACTAGTGGGGGAATCGAAGCCCAGCTCGAACTCAAGGAGAGAATCACAAGGGACTTGGCGCTTGACCTCCAGCCAGAACAGTCAGCCAGAAAGACCGAACAAGTAAGTAGCCCTGCCTGAGTGTCTTGGGAGTAGCAATTGTATTAAGAGCCGAGACCGATAATAAAAAGGGGACATACTGGGTGATGTGTTTTGACGCGGACTCTGTGTTAACCTACAAATAAATTATCCGTCCCGGACAATATGGGTGCGTGTTGAATGAGTGAAACCGCCGACGAAGGGAGACCTACAGGGTGATGTGTTCTGACGCGGACCCTGTAACAACCCAATAACGTTGTGTTTTTCCCAAAGAAAACTCTTTTGGAAAAACCGGCGAGTGCATGAAAGAGGCATGACCGAGTCTAGTGACAAAGGGGACCTACCGGGTGATGTGTTCTGACGCGGACCCGGTAACAACCTAAGTAGGTTTTGCGAATAAAGCACCCGGCATTCTTCGCAAAACTAGGACTGACAATGTACGAACCGACCGAATGAATGTGTTAAAGACCGAAGATACTCCCACGGCAGCCACCAGGTTTTCTTTTGTTAAAATTGCTTACTTACACTTACCGCTTGCTTGCTTACCGCTGTAGAGTGACTGCTGGAGCCGTTCCCTATTACCGTATTGCTTTACCCGCTGTAAATCATAACCCGCACCTTTTCAACCGCTTTCTGCTTAAGTTAAAAGAAAACCGCTTTTGCTGGCCAAATTACCTTAATTTCGTCGCATGCCGCCCCGGTGCTCCGCACCCCCATAACTCCGCAATTTACCACCGTTCATAATATATTAGTATGCTTTCCCGTATAAATTAACGATAGGAAAAATTAATATTAAGGCTGTTCATATCACCTCTGCCCGTTATTTCTTTTCTTTTTATACTTAAAAGAACTATTTAATCCCGTACAATTAGAGATAGGAAAAATTAGTATTAAGGCTGCTCATATCACCTATACCCGTTATTTCTTTTCTGTTTTATATTAATAGAAGTATTTAACTGAAATTTACTTGTTTTATTCCGAACGGAACGTTTCGGAATCATCCAAAATTAGGGAACCCGACTGCACATGCGCAAATACGACCCCTGACATTATTTTCTCCTCTGTCTAAAAGCTACCCGTAGGTCAAGGTGATTCTCTGTTACACCACGAACAACAGAGTGGCGCTCGAGAAACCCGCTAAATACCGTTGTTAGGCCCGAAAAATGACGCCTAACTAGAGGATATAAAACACCCCGTGGAAAGAGCGTTACAAAATGGCGCCCGAGCAAATTTCTTTTTGCGCATGCGTAGCATGCAAACCCCGTGCAAATTTTTAATACCATTTTTCATTTCTCTGGAGTTTCCGTTAAAACAGAATTTTTAATACAAATTTTCGTAACCATTTCTCAAAAAACCCGAAAAATAGGAAACCAGATTTTAAAAAATAAACCGATATTTTAAATGGGCCGCAGGGAAATAAAAATTTTGAAATAAATAATATTCCTAAAAACAGCATTTTAGTGATACCGAGCGAGTGAATCAAAGATAAGACCGATATTGACAAGTTTTTTTTTGGATGAAAAAAAAAACCGAAACCCGTTCCATTCCGATAATTAAAAAAAATGTGTATATAAATAGATAGTTTATTTAGGTGTACCGTGCACATGGATGTCGCTTATATGGTTAAATTTTAAATAAAATTTAAATAGTCCGGTAAAACTAGGATGAAGTTAAAAATAAAAAACAATACCAAACACAAAGTCTAAGTCTCATAAAAATAATAAAAAAAAAAAAAAATAACAAAACCTTTTTTAAACAAAATCATGGTTTGGCTATGGGATCATGTTTATCGCCTTTTTTGAGTGAGGTTTTTATGGGCAATTTAGAACGTAATATAATAAACAGCCAATTTTCTAACAATATTTTGGCTTATAAGAGATATGTTGATGATATATGTATTTTGTGGGATGGAAGTGACGAACATTTAAATAATTTTTTGCAATATGTGAATTCTTTACATCCACAGATTGAGTTTACTCTAGAAATGGAGAGTGAGGGGAAATTACCATTCCTTGATTTACTTATGTTAAGAAATAATAATAAAATACATTTCGAAATTTATAGGAAGCCCTCAGCAACAGACAACGTCATTCAATTTAACTCAAATTCTCCCCATCCTTATAAATTTGCAGCGTTTAATTCATTTTTTTACCGGTTGTTTAATGTTCCCTTGTCTAGAGAAGCTTTTATGAAGGAACTAGGAGTTATCAAACAAATAGCTTATAATAATGGTTTTTCGTTAAATACAATCAATAAAATATATTACAAATTTCTTAATAAATATAAACTATCCTACAATATCATAAATTATCATTTAACTACCACTCAATTTAAATCTATAAGCTACTTTGGCAACATATCACAACATCTTGCTAAATTGTTTAAGCCCTACAACATCAACATTGCTTTTAAAACAACAATTCTTTGAAAGGTCATTTAGTTCACTTAAAGGATCCAATATATTCATTGTCAAAGTCCGGTGTCTACTCCTTGAAATGCGATCAATGCCCCGCCATTTATATAGGCCAATCCGGGCGTAAAATTTCCACTAGAGTTCAGGAACATATGAAGCAGTTTGATAAATATAAAGACTCGGACATTTCGGTGACTAATTCTGCCTTTGCCAACCATCTCCTTTCAGCTAAACATAATTGCAAAACACCTGAAAATGTTGAACTAGTTCACGAATGTTATAAAGGCAAGAAACTGGACTTACTTGAAAAGCTGGAGATAGGACGAGCTATGAAAAGTCCCATTATTGCTTGTGTGAATGATGTTTTTACATTCGAGCCCCATTTAGTCTTCAATAACCTTATTTAATTTTATTATTTTTGTCATCAACAGTTCAGTCAGCTGTTCGCATTTTAAGTCAATGCTACCTGTCGTTACTGTCACCTTCTTAGTTCTCTTCTTCTTCTTCTTCTTCTTTCGGTTGGGATTAGATGACCTTTGCCTAGTGGGCTAATTCAGTGTGGTGCCTGCACTTGGTTTAGTTCCACTCGGATCTGGGTCGGAGTTGTTTAGCCACGCGCAGACTATCCAACAGATTTTAATTGTTATTTGTAATACGATTGTTAGTGGTTAAGGTTTGTTTTTTGTTAAGTTAGTCTATATATTTTTGTTTTAATTTTAATTGTTCTTCTTGTAGGTCTGATGATGCCCTAATGGGCGAAACATGTAACCGATTAATATATTTGATTTTTATGAGACTTAGACTTTGTGTTTGGTATTGTTTTTTATTTTCTATAAAAGTCTTTTGGAGAAAATGGACGCTTTCTTTGATTTAGGATGAAGTTTTTAATAAATGTTCCAAATGTATAAATATCTATTACCTAAGATAGGCCGTAGTAAAGATTAGGTAAATAGAATAAATATCCCGAAGGTCTAAGTACCTATTAGTTAAGTTAGGCCGTAGTAAAGACTAGGTAGTTAAATTAAATATCCCGAAGGTTTAAGTACCAACTAAGTAAGATAGGCCGTAGTAAACATTAGGTATTAGAATAAAATATCCCGAAGGTCTAAGTACCTATTAGTTAGGTTAGGCCGTAGTAAAGACTAGGTAGTTAAATTAAATATCCCGAAGGTCTAAGTACCTATTAGTTAGGTTAGGCCGTAGTAAAGATTAGGTAGTTAAATAAAGATCCCGAAGGTTTAGGTACCGACTAGTCAAGGTAGGCCGTAATATATAGTAGGTATTTAAATAATTATTCCTTAAGTTTAAATACAGACCGTAGTAAACACTCAGATTATTTATAGTTTTAAATAACCGGATATGGAGATACCATAGTAGGCTAGTAAATATAGCTTGGTATATAGGAGGTTTAGGTAACCAAAAATCTAGACACCGTGTTAGTCCAGGCAAAAGTTTTTTTTTTGAAAAGTAAAATGGCGACCGTAACCGTTAATAGTGCAGTAAGCATTGGTATTACACAGACTACAGGAAGTTTAGTAGTACCACCTGCACCACCGTTACCCCCGCCCCCTCCCGTAGGACGTGTGGATGCCAGAACAAGCTGGATCTACCTTCTAAAGAAAGCAGAATTAACCGATGAATTACAAAAGTTCGGCTTAATGGCCACCGGACCTGTCGACGCATTGCGCAAACGCCTAATAGGCTTTATTCGAAATGGACATGCCACCCCACAACCGTCAACACAACCCTTTGTGTTTCCGATAACGCTGTCAACCAGCATATGCAGCACAACGACGACAGCCCAGTCAATACCGACATCCGTGGTGTTTGCAGCCAATACCAGACCCACCCCAACGATAATTTGTACCCCTGCTATACAAGGGATACCGGCGACTACGACCGTAAGCCACACAGCAATCCAGCTGACAAGCACCCCCGTAGTTAATACCACGACACCCTGTGTACTAAACACCCCTACTATCCCCCGTGTATATAATGCCCCTATTACTGCCCCTGGTGTATATAACGCCCCTACTACTACACCCTGTGTATATACCACCCCTACTACCACCGCCTATGGTTATTTACCCCCCGCTGGAGGTTACCAGACACCGACTAGCAATACCCAAGCACCACCGTTTACAATGAACCTCATACCGCATGGAGTACAACCAATGACAGGACAGGGAGGTACACCACCCCCTACCGCTAATAACACCGTACGATATGAAAACCCCTCCGAACTACATGTGCATAAGTGAAATATACACTTCGACGATAGAAACGACCCCGCAACTTTCCTAGAAAGAATAGATGAAATCTGCATAGCTAACCGAATAAATCCTGACTTGCTGCTACTGCACCTGCCCGAGTTGTTACGAGGAAATGCGGCATTGTGGTGCCGCAATAATAAACAAAATTGGCAAAACTGGGACGACTTCAGGAGAGCCTTCCGAATATTTTTCTTCCTAGTAAATTATGAGGTAGACTTGGAAGCCGAGATCAGCCGAAGGGTGCAACGACGTAACGAACCCGTTAACCGTTACGTAACCGAATTACAGACTTTAGTACGTCGGCATGGGAAAATGAGCCAAGAGCAAGAACTGCAATGGCTTTACCGCAACTTACTTCCCGAATACCGACAGAACATCCGAAGAACCGAATTTCACGACGTACTATCGTTTTCCGCAGCGGTCAGGGAGTACGAAATTTTGTTACAAGAATTAGAGAGAGACAAACCAAAAGAAACGGTGACAAGCCAAACGACGCCCACCCGTTACGTCACACAAATCGATGGATGGCGCAGGGTGACACCACCGGCACTAGCTCCGACACAACAAAGAAGACCACCGACCGGACAAAACCAAACAACCCGACCACAGAACTCGACCGAAGTAAATCATCGCAGATCTGGAATAACGCCCCCGGCCGTCACCTGCTGGCGTTGTAGACAAACCGGACACATGCGCAGTGAATGCAATGGACCAGCTAAAATATTTTGCTCAAGATGTGGCAAGACGGATGTCATGTCCCGAGACTGCCCTTGTTCAAGGGAGGAAAACTGGAACGGCGCTGCCCGGAGACGAGGCACGGACAGTACCGCGACACAACCGCCTCGACCGCAGTAAATATCACCGACTTAAATGAAAACCGACCACATGTGACCGTGCACATTAATGGACAACCCGTGTTAGCTTTGATCGATACCGGATTGTTTCCCATTGGGTGTATCTCCAAATGTCCGATTTTCGTAGACAAGTCTTAGCTTGTAAGATATCTACGTTGTTGCAGTTTATGAGGAAGAAAGGCGGTGTTCGAATAATGGACCATTATAAGGTGATGTGCTATTCAATATCATCTCGTTCCATCTGTTAGGCCAAGTGTCGTTTTTACTTCCATTATTATCAATGCAAATAAAAGCTTCCTTAATGCTATGAGGAGTATTACTGTAATATTATTGTTTGATGAAAAGCAGCGCAGAGGAAAATGATACTGCTAGATAAGACAGCCATTGTGTTAATGATAACTTAATTTAGTAGTTTGCACTTTTAATGCATTTGCAACAACTTCTCTTTGGTGGAGGTGGTCCATCAAAGCAGCCGAAGTAGTGTAAGTAGCAAGGTAAATTCAGTTGCAAATCTTTATTATTCTGATATGTTGCAGGTAACAATTCCCAAAGTTCTTTTAACTCGATTGAGCGAACGTTTTTAATCAGATAGCACAATGGCATTGAATTTAGGTCATCAGACGCAAAATCTCGTAATGATCTATGATTTTCTTGATAGGAACCTATCACATTTCCAACACGCTCAATAATAATTGTTCTGTCATGTTCTAAATCGGGGCATATGATCCAGTTACCAATCTTTTGTGATTTAACTTCCATAATAATTAGGAAAAAATATTTGAAACGTCGTTATTTATCAATTGTTTAAATTAAAACAAGTTTAAGTTATCAGCGGATGATAGGAAACCACACGCACCACTTACGTGACGGGAAATGCTAGCCTTATCGATGCAAAATATATGCATATGCAATTTTACAATCAACACTTGACAGGAAATGCACGTATTTATCTAACCAAGACCTACAACCGCCACATTATGCAAAACCTTGATACGTAATATTATAATAACGATAAAACCCACATATATTTCCACAAAATACATTAAATTAATTTATATTAGTGTGAGAGAGAGAACCTTTTGATTAGCTTATAACAGACAATGTTTCTACATAGTTCGAAATTTGAACCACGAGTAATTCGAGGTGACGCTAGTAGTCGAGAGATCCTATAGAGTGATAAGAAAGGCTTGATTTAAACGCGTGCTCCACTAAAGACGAATTAGTTTTACAGCAGCAAGCAAAAGTTAAGTTTAGTTGTTACCTACCAGTGTGCAAGTGTACAGGGACATTTTTTTAAGTGTCTCACCCGATTGGCGATTTTCCTGCTGACTATCATAAAAAAGGAATTAGATATTTCTCAATGATTTTCGATAAGGAAGCCGAATTTAATGTCAAAAAATACATAGATTCACAAATTTGACAGATGAGACGCCATTTTGAATTTTCTTAAATGGCAACCCTCATAAATAAATAGACGATTGGATTACATTTGGCGATCCGATTCTAAAACCATATAGTTGTTGATATTTATTTTCAGCCGTTTCGGAAATACGGGGGTTCCTAATTTGCCTCCATTGATTTTGTCTTTTAAGTGTCTCACCCCTTTAATAAATAGACCTTCTAAGCTGAACACCTCAATTTTTTTCACAGTAAGATAACTTCGCGTGAGCAAGCGATCTACGCTATAGCAAAATCCGACAGATGTCAAAAAGTGACAGATACGACGCCATCTTGAATTTTTTTAAATGGCAACCCTCATAAATAAATAGACGATTGGATTACATTTGACGATCCGATTCTAAAACCATATAGTTGTTGATATTTATTTTTAGCCGTTTCGGAAATACGGGGGTTCCTAGTTTGCCTCCATTGATTTTGTCTTTTAAGTGTCTCACCCCTTTAATAAATAGACCTTCTAAGCTGATCACCATAATTTTTTTCACAGTGACATAATTTCGCGTGAGCAAGCGATCTACGCTATAGTCAAATCCGACAGATGTCAAAAAGTGACAGATACGACGCCATCTTGAATTTTTTTAAATGGCAACCCTCATAAATAAATAGACGATTGGATTACATTTGGCGATCCGATTCTAAAACCATATAGTTGTTGATATTTATTTTCAGCCGTTTCGGAAATACGGGGGTTCCTAATTTGCCTCCATTGATTTTGTCTTTTCAGTGTCTCACCCCTTTAATAAATAGACCTTCTAAGCTGATCACCATAATTTTTTTCACAGTGACATAATTTCGCGTGAGCAAGCGATCTACGCTATAGTCAAATCCGGCAGATGTCAAAAAGTGACAGATACGACGCCATTTTGAATTTTTTTAAATGGCAACCCCCATAAATAACCACACGATTGGATTGCATTTGGCGATCCGATTCTAAAACTATATAGTTGTTGACACTTATTTTCAGCCGTTTCGGAAATACGGGGGTTCCTAATTTGCCTCCATCGATTTTGTCTTTTAAGTGTCTCACCCCTTTAATAAATAGACCTTCTAAGCTGAACACCATAATTTTTTTCACAGTGACATAATTTCGCGTGAGCAAGCGATCTACGCTATAGTCAAATCCGGCAAATGTCAAAAAGTGACAGATACGATGCCATTTTAAATTTTTTTAAATGGCAACCCCCATAAATAACCACACGATTGGATTGCATTTGGCGATCCGATTCTAAAACTATATAGTTGTTGATATTTATTTTCAGCCGTTTCGGAAATACGGGGGTTCCTAATTTGCCTCCATTGATTTTGTCTTTTAAGTGTCTCACCCCTTTAATAAATAGACCTTCTAAGCTGAACACCCTAATTTTTTTCACAGTGACATAATTTCGCGTGAGCAAGCGATCTACGCTATAGTCAAATCCGGCAGATGTCAAAAAGTGACAGATACGACGCCATTTTGAATTTTTTTAAATGGCAGCCCCCATAAATAACCACACGATTGGATTGCATTTGGCGATCCGATTCTAAAACTATATAGTTGTTGACACTTATTTTCAGCCGTTTCGGAAATACGGGCGTTCCTAATTTGCCTCCATCGATTTTGTCTTTTAAGTGTCTCACCCCTTTAATAAATAGACCTTCTAAGCTGAACACCCTAATTTTTTTCACAGTGACATAATTTCGCGTGAGCAAGCGATCTACGCTATAGTCAAATCCGGCAGATGTCAAAAAGTGACAGATACGACGCCATTTTGAATTTTTTTAAATGGCAGCCCCCATAAATAACCACACGATTGGATTGCATTTGGCGATCCGATTCTAAAACTATATAGTTGTTGACACTTATTTTCAGCCGTTTCGGAAATACGGGCGTTCCTAATTTGCCTCCATCGATTTTGTCTTTTAAGTGTCTCACCCCTTTAATAAATAGACCTTCTAAGCTGAACACCATAATTTTTTTCACAGTGACATAATTTCGCGTGAGCAAGCGATCTACGCTATAGTCAAATCCGGCAGATGTCAAAAAGTGACAGATACGACGCCATTTTGAATTTTTTTAAATGGCAGCCCCCATAAATAACCACACGATTGGATTGTACTTGGCGATCCGATTCTAAAACTATATAGTTGTTGACACTTATTTTCAGCCGTTTCGGAAATACGGGCGTTCCTAATTTGCCTCCATCGATTTTGTCTTTTAAGTGTCTCACCCCTTTAATAAATAGACCTTCTAAGCTGAACACCCTAATTTTTTTCACAGTGACATAATTTCGCGTGAGCAAGCGATCTACGCTATAGTCAAATCCGGCAGATGTCAAAAAGTGACAGATACGACGCCATTTTGAATTTTTTTAAATGGCAGCCCCCATAAATAACCACACGATTGGATTGCATTTGGCGATCCGATTCTAAAACTATATAGTTGTTGACACTTATTTTCAGCCGTTTCGGAAATACGGGCGTTCCTAATTTGCCTCCATCGATTTTGTCTTTTAAGTGTCTCACCCCTTTAATAAATAGACCTTCTAAGCTGAACACCCTAATTTTTTTCACAGTGACATAATTTCGCGTGAGCAAGCGATCTACGCTATAGTCAAATCCGGCAGATGTCAAAAAGTGACAGATACGACGCCATTTTGAATTTTTTTAAATGGCAGCCCCCATAAATAACCACACGATTGGATTGCATTTGGCGATCCGATTCTAAAACTGTATAGTTGTTGACACTTATTTTCAGCCGTTTCGGAAATACGGGCGTTCCTAATTTGCCTCCATCGATTTTGTCTTTTAAGTGTCTCACCCCTTTAATAAATAGACCTTCTAAGCTGAACACCATAATTTTTTTCACAGTGACATAATTTCGCGTGAGCAAGCGATCTACGCTATAGTCAAATCCGGCAGATGTCAAAAAGTGACAGATACGACGCCATTTCGAATTTTTTTAAATGGCAGCCCCCATAAATAACCACACAATTGGATTGCATTTGGCGATCCCATTCTAAAACTATATAGTTGTTGACACTTATTTTCAGCCGTTTCGGAAATACGGGCGTTCCTAATTTGCCTCCATCGATTTTGTCTTTTAAGTGTCTCACCCCTTTAATAAATAGACCTTCTAAGCTGAACACCCTAATTTTTTTCACAGTGATATAATTTCGCTTGAGCAAGCGATTTACGCTATAGTCAAATCCGGCAGATGTCAAAAAGTGACAGATACGACGCCATTTTGAATTTTTTTAAATGGCAGCCCTTATAAATAACCACACGATTGAATTGCATTTGGCGATCCGATTCTAAAACTATATAGTTGTTGACACTTATTTTCAGCCGTTTCGAAAATACGGGCGTTCCTAATTTGCCTCCATCGATTTTGTCTTTTAAGTGTCTCACCCCTTTAATAAATAGACCTTCTAAGCTGAACACCATAATTTTTTTCACAGTGACATAATTTCGCGTGACCAAGCGATCTACGCTATAGTCAAATCCGGCAGATGTCAAAAAGTGACAGATACGACGCCATTTTGAATTTTTTTAAATGGCAGCCCTTATAAATAACCACACGATTGAATTGCATTTGGCGATCCGATTCTAAAACTATATAGTTGTTGACACTTATTTTCAGCCGTTTCGGAAATACGGGCGTTCCTAATTTGCCCCCATCGATTTTGTCTTTTAAATGTATCACCCCTTTAATACATAGACCTTCTGAGGTGAACACCATCATTTTTTTCACAGTGACATAATTTCGCGTGAGCAAGCGATCTACGCTATAGTCAAATCCGGCAGATGTCAAAAAGTGACAGATACGACGCCATTTTGAATTTTTTTAAATGGCAGCCCCCATAAATTACCACACGATTGGATTGCATTTGGCGATCCGAATCTAAAACTATATAGTTGTTGACACTTATTTTCAGCCGTTTCGGAAATACGGGCGTTCCTAATTTGCCCCCATCGATTTTGTCTTTTAAATGTCTCACCCCTTTAATACATAGACCTTCTAAGGTGAACACCATAATTTTTTTCACAGTGGCATAATTTCGCGTGAGCAAGCGATTTACGCTATAGTCAAATCCGGCAGATGTCAAAAAGTGACAGATACGACGCCATCTTAAATTTTTTTAAATAGCAGCCCTCATAAATAACCACACGATTGAATTGCATTTGGCGATCCGATTCTAAAACTATACAGTTGTTGACACTTATTTTCAGCCGTTTCGGAAATACGGGCGTTCCCAATTTGCCTCCATCGATTTTGACTTTTAAGTGTCTCACCCCTTTAATAAATAGACTTTCTAAGCTGAAAACCCCAATCTTTTTGCTGGTAAGTTGTATCTTAATGAAAATGTTATCCCACATATAATTTAATTTAAACAACAAGAAACAGTACATGTTTTTTTAAAAAAAATTATTAAATTTCTATTATCAAGCTCTAACAAGTAAAGTGAATTATTGTTGATTATTATAGTGAATGGCTTTAAACAAAAGGTTTTATTTTTACCCCTACCGCCACTTAAAATGACAAAATGTTTTAGTATTTTCTTTAACATATTTTATGCACTTTAGTTTATTATATATTATACAGGGTGTCCCACGGTGGATGGAATGGATATGGAACTAAATAACGGATCATTTTGAAAATTTGGCAACCGGGATAAAAGATCATGATCTACCTTTTAAAAATATTTTTGACTATGCGGTGTTGCCGCTTCTACTCTAAACCGGTGACAACATTACTATTTTAAATAGAACACCCTGTATATTCTTCAATTTTCAAATTCCGAATATAATTATGAGCAACTTCTCTTAATATTTTCCTATACCTATCTGTAGCCGTTTTTCGGGAATAAATTAATTTCAATTTTTTTTTACGAAAAAAGGACTTCCAATAAATTTTAATACCTCCCTCCTATTAAAAAAATTTGAGCTGAAATTAGGTTCATACCTGAACAATGCATCTAGGCATTTGATCTTTTGGTCACATCTTAGTCTAAGTATACAGGGCGGTACAGAAATTAATTTATGTCGGTAACTTACAAAAATGCCAGAAAAATTATTTTTTTTAATGGAACACCCTGTATAATAATACGGATTTGAAAAGCCAATAAAACTAGCTTTCAGAGTATGTATACTTTGCCTAATACCTAAGTTCAAGTTTCCGATTTATTAGCGTTTATTCCTAAAACTTCATAAATCGACAAACTTTCAACGGTTTTAATAGTAGTGGGCTATGGAAACAAATTTTTTGTTACATAGTCACCATGGCAACTTGTTTTATAAAAATGTAATTTTTTTTAAATAATTGTGATTTGAGTACCTACGATGGCGGAAAATAATAATTACTCTAATACAGTTTTAATGAATTTATTTATTTTCCATGGACAGTGTGATAAAATAATTAGCAGAACCTGCAGAAAATTTAATGAAATGTATCCGAATTTACCGCAGATGAATAACAAAAAAATTGTTCGGCTTCAGAACAATTTTAGACAGTTTGGATCAATTCTGAATGCAACAAATAATAACAAAAATAATAAAAAGTATTACAAATCGAACTAGATAATCAAATACGATAAAAGTAAAATAGACTATTAATAAAAATAAATGGACTATTTTTTAAACAATTGTTCAAAATGTTGGCCATTAACTTCTAGACACTTTAATAAACAGGTATTGACACCATCCGTTGTAGCACTTTAAAGTTCATTCGCATCACGGTCGTTGAACGCTTGGATGACTCAATGCTCCAGTTCTTCTTTGGTATTCACAGGTGTTTTCTATATTTTCTCCTTCAATACACCCCACAAGTAAAAGTCTAAAGGGGTTATATCAGGTGATCTTGGTGGCCAATTCCATGGTCCTAAGCGTCGAAACCATCAATCAACGTATATCCTTCTAAGCTCCACAGATACTTCAGCGGTACAATGTGCAGGAGCTCCGCTAAGTTGATACCAGCACCTTCTGTACTCTTCAAGTGAGAGACTATCCGTAAAGATTTCAACTATTGTGTTTAAAATATCTACATATTTTCCAGAGTTTAGGTTTTCATAGTAAATCACATACCTACCTCACTTGATTATCCATTATTAAGCAGAATACATTGAAACTGAATTTATCTTGAAAACCTGCCTCTCTTGTGACATGGGAATTCTCATTCGCCCAAAAGTGGCGATTGTGACGATTGAAAATGCCCTCCCTCGAAAATTTGGATTCGTCAGTCTATATAATTTTACTTAAGAAATTTGGATCTTCCTGGATATGCACTAGCATCATTTCGCAAAACTCTACTCTCTTTTAACTATCTTCAGGCTTAAGAGCTATGAACTCTGGTAAATTTATAATCATGCATTCCATGTTTCCTTACAATTGTTTCTACCGATGAATGTGCAATGTCTAAGCCTTCTTCGGCGCTGCGCACGGAAGCGTAAGGATATGCAACAAAGTATGCCAGAACATTAATTTCATTCTCCTCATTAGAAGTCACGGGTCTGGGCAAGTTTCTTGGTGCTTTTAAAATTGATCCAAACTGTCTAAAATTGTTCTGAAGCCGAATAAATTTTTTGTTATTCATCTGCGGCAAATTCGGATACATTTCATTAAATTTTCTGCAGGTTCTACTAATTATTTGATCACACTGTCCATGGAAAATAAATAAATTCATTAAAACTGTATTAGAGTAATTATTATTTTCCGCCATCGTAGGTACTTAAATCACATTTATTTAAAAAATTACATTTCTATAAAACAAGTTGCCATGGTGACTATGTAACAAAAAATTTGTTTCCATAGCCCACTACTATTAAAACCGTTGAAAGTTTGTCGATTTATGAAGTTTTATGAATAAACGCTATTAAATCGGAAACTTGAAGTAGTTAGGTATTAGGTATAATTTTTCTGGCATTTTTGTAAGTTACCGACATAAATTAATTTCTGTACCGCCCTGTATACTTAAACTAAGATGTGACCAAAAGGTCAAATGCCTAGATGCATTGTTCAGGTATGACCCAAATTTCAGCTCAAAATTGTTTAATAGGAGGAAGATATTAAAATTTATTGGAAGTTCTTTTTTTCGTCAAAAAAAAATTGAAATTAATTGATTCCCGAAAAACGGCCACAGATAGGTATAGGGAAATATTAAGAGAAGTTGCTCATAATTATATGAGGAATTCAAAAATTAAAGAATATATAGGGTGTTTTATTTATAGTATATAAATAGCGATGTTTTCACCGGTTTAGAGTAGAAGCGGCAACACCGCATGATCAAAAATATTTTTAAACTGTAGATCATGATCGTTTATCCCGGTTGCCAAATTTTCAAAATGATTCGTTATTTAGTTCTCCATAAACGTAAAATACGCCATCCACCGTGGGACACCCTGTATAACTATTGGGAAAAGTAAAAAAAGGCAGTTGGGTGCCACTAGAATGATTAAGATATCCTATTGCATGTCTAGTCGAAGCAAATAAAAAGTAAGGATTATTAATTTAACGAATAGAAATTAAAATTCGTTGTTATTTGTTTTGTGCAATTGTCTTTTAGAAATTAGCGAATTGTAAACAATAAAATTAACTTAAATAAAATTACAAAAACTTTGGGTTTAAGAAATTTGCTTATAGAATATCCTACCTTTCTCTATGGTTGTTGGTCAGGGTATAAGTTTACATACAAATTTAAGTATTCTCCCTTGCATTATCTAATTACTTTTAACCCGGCGTTTCTCAACTTTTATTGTTTGCTATCAAATTTTTAATCACAATTCTCATCGTAGATCGAAATTTCACAATCAATGAAATTCGTTGTAACATGTAAATAAAACGTATTAATTATTGTCAGCTAAAAGTAAAATGATATAAGAAAATAACTAAGGCATCAGGCATGCTATATTGAATTTTAACAATTTTTGATATTTATGATGCCCAGTAACTCTTTATAATTTCACTGCCTTCCCGTTTTCCTCTTCGCCATATCGGTAACGCCATGTTCAAACTAATAAAAAATTAAACGTCTAGTAACATTTGACATTATCATTAAGAATTTTTTCTAAATAACTTAGCTGCTATAGGCAGATGGAAAACTATATATACAAAAAAGGCCAACTTCATATTATAGTTGGTTGCCAGTCTATCAGTATTTTTAATTAAGGCTAATTTTCAAATTAAATAGTAATAAAAATAGCCAGAGGGCACATACCGGATGATGCACCGCCAAACTGGCCACTGGAAATCACATGTAAATTTTGCTACCCTCAAATATTGGCTTCCCAATTTTTTGCCACAAAATTACATTCGACTTTTTTGAAGGTTCTCTTATTGACTACCACGAATCTAAATATTGTCTAATTAATAACGAAATTAAAAGTTATTTAGAAAAAATTCTTAATGATAATGTCAAATGTTACTAGACGTTTAATTTTTTATTAGTTTGAACATGACGTTACCGATATGGCGAAGAGGAAAACGGGAAGGCAGTGAAATTATAAAGAGTTACTGGGCATCATAAATATCAAAAATTGTTAAAATTCAATATAGCATGCCTGATGCCTTAGTTATTTTCTTATATCATTTTTCTTTTAGCTGACAATAATTAATACGTTTTATTTACATGTTACAACGAATTTCATTGATTGTGAAATTTCGATCTACGATGAGAATTCTGATTAAAAATTTGATAGCAAACAATAAAAGTTGAGAAACGCCGGGTTAAAAGTAATTAGATAATGCAAGGGAGAATACTTAAATTTGTATGTAAACTTATACCCTGACCAACAACCATAGAGAAAGGTAGGATATTCTAAAAGCAAATTTCTTAAACCCAAAGTTTTTGTAATTTTATTTAAGTTAATTTTATTGTTTACAATTCGCTAATTTCTAAAAGACAATTGCACAAAACAAATAACAACGAATTTTAATTTCTATTCGTTAAACTAATAATCCTTACTTTTTATTTGCTTCGACTAGACATGCAATAGGATATCTTAATGATTCTAGTGGCACCCAACTGCCTTTTTTTACTTTTCCCAATAGTTATACAGGGTGTCCCACGGTGGATGGCGTATTTTACGTTTATGGAGAACTAAATAACGAATCATTTTGAAAATTTAGCAACCGGGATAAACGATCATGATCTACAGTTTAAAAATATTTTTGATCATGCGGTGTTGCCGCTTCTACTCTAAACCGGTGAAAACATCGCTATTTATATACTATAAATAAAACACCCTATATATTCTTTAATTTTTGAATTCCTCATATAATTATGAGCAACTTCTCTTAATATTTCCCTATACCTATCTGTGGCCGTTTTTCGGGAATCAATTAATTTCAATTTTTTTTTGACGAAAAAAAGAACTTCCAATAAATTTTAATATCTTCCTCCTATTAAACAATTTTGAGCTGAAATTTGGGTCATACCTGAACAATGCATCTAGGCATTTGATCTTTTGGTCACATCTTAGTTTAAGTATACAGGGCGGTACAGAAATTAATTTATGTCGGTAACTTACAAAAATGCCAGAAAAATTATACCTAATACCTAACTACTTCAAGTTTCCGATTTAATAGCGTTTATTCATAAAACTTCATAAATCGACAAACTTTCAACGGTTTTAATAGTAGTGGGCTATGAAAACAAATTTTTTGTTACATAGTCACCATGGCAACTTGTTTTATAGAAATGTAATTTTTTAAATAAATGTGATTTAAGTACCTACGATGGCGGAAAATAATAATTACTCTAATACAGTTTTAATGAATTTATTTATTTTCCATGGACAGTGTGATCAAATAATTAGTAGAACCTGCAGAAAATTTAATGAAATGTATCCGAATTTGCCGCAGATGAATAACAAAAAATTTATTCGGCTTCAGAACAATTTTAGACAGTTTGGATCAATTTTAAAAGCACCAAGAAACTTGCCCAGACCCGTGACTTCTAATGAGGAGAATGAAATTAATGTTCTGGCATACTTTGTTGCATATCCTTACGCTTCCGTGCGCAGCGCCGAAGAAGGCTTAGACATTGCACATTCATCGGTAGAAACAATTCTAAGGAAACATGGAATGCATGATTATAAATTTACCAGAGTTCATAGCTCTTAAGCCTGAAGATAGTTAAAAGAGAGTAGAGTTTTGCGAAATGATGCTAGTGCATATCCAGGAAGATCCAAATTTCTTAAGTAAAATTATATAGACTGACGAATCCAAATTTTCGAGGGAGGGCATTTTCAATCGTCACAATCGCCACTTTTGGGCGAATGAGAATCCCCATGTCACAAGAGAGGCAGGTTTTCAAGATAAATTCAGTTTCAATGTATTCTGCTTAATAATGGATAATCAAGTGAGGTAGGTATGTGATTTACTATGAAAACCTAAACTCTGGAAAATATGTAGATATTTTAAACACAATAGTTGAAATCTTTACGGATAGTCTCTCACTTGAAGAGTACAGGAGGTGCTGGTATCAACTTAGCGGAGCTCCTGCACATTGTACCGCTGAAGTATCTGTGGAGCTTAAAAGGATATACGTTGATTGATGGTTTCGACGCTTAGGACCATGGAATTGGCCACCAAGATCACCTGATATAACCCCTTTAGACTTTTACTTGTGGGGTGTATTGAAGGAGAAAATATAGAAAACACCTGTGAATACCAAAGAAGAACTGGAGCATTGAGTCATCCAAGCGTTCAACGACCGTGATGCGAATGAACTTTAAAGTGCTACAACGGATGGTGTCAATACCTGTTTATTAAAGTGTCTAGAAGTTAATGGCCAACATTTTGAACAATTGCTTAAAAAATAGTCCATTTATTTTTATTAATAGTCTATTTTACTTTTATCGTATTTGATTATCTAGTTCGATTTGTAATACTTTTTATTATTTTTGTTATTATTTGTTGCATTCAGAATTGATCCAAACTGTTTAAAATTGTTCTGAAGCCGAACAATTTTTTTGTTATTCATCTGCGGTAAATTCGGATACATTTCATTAAATTTTCTGCAGGTTCTGCTAATTTTTTTATCACACTGTCCATGGAAAATAAATAAATTCATTAAAACTGTATTAGAGTAATTATTATTTTCCGCCATCGTAGGTACTCAAATCACAATTATTTAAAAAAAATTACATTTTTATAAAACAAGTTGCCATGGTGACTATGTAACAAAAAATTTGTTTCCATAGCCCACTACTATTAAAACCGTTGAAAGTTTGTCGATTTATGAAGTTTTAGGAATAAACGCTAATAAATCGGAAACTTGAACTTAGGTATTAGGCAAAGTATACATACTCTGAAAGCTAGTTTTATTGGCTTTTCAAATCCGTATTATTATACAGGGTGTTCCATTAAAAAAAATAATTTTTCTGGCATTTTTGTAAGTTACCGACATAAATTAATTTCTGTACCGCCCTGTATACTTAGACTAAGATGTGACCAAAAGATCAAATGCCTAGATGCATTGTTCAGGTATGGCCCTAATTTCAGCTCAAATTTTTTTAATAGGAGGGAGGTATTAAAATTTATTGGAAGTCCTTTTTTCGTAAAAAAAAATTGAAATTAATTTATTCCCGAAAAACGGCTACAGATAGGTATAGGAAAATATTAAGAGAAGTTGCTCATAATTATATTCGGAATTTGAAAATTGAAGAATATACAGGGTGTTCTATTTAAAATAGTAATGTTGTCACCGGTTTAGAGTAGAAGCGGCAACACCGCATAGTCAAAAATATTTTTAAAAGGTAGATCATGATCTTTTATCCCGGTTGCCAAATTTTCAAAATGATCCGTTATTTAGTTCTCCATAAACGCCTAATACGCCATCCACCGTGGGACACCCTGTATAATATATAATAAACTAAAGTGCATAAAATATGTTAAAGAAAATACTAAAACATTTTGTCATTTTAAGTGGCGGTAGGGGTAAAAATAAAACCTTTTGTTTAAAGCCATTCACTATAATAATCAATAATAATTCACTTTACTTGTTAGAGCTTGATAATAGAAATTTAATAATTTTTTTTAAAAAAACATGTACTGTTTCTTGTTGTTTAAATTAAATTATATGTGGGATAACATTTTCATTAAGATACAACTTACCAGCAAAAAGATTGGGGTTTTCAGCTTAGAAAGTCTATTTATTAAAGGGGTGAGACACTTAAAAGTCAAAATCGATGGAGGCAAATTGGGAACGCCCGTATTTCCGAAACGGCTGAAAATAAGTGTCAACAACTGTATAGTTTTAGAATCGGATCGCCAAATGCAATTCAATCGTGTGGTTATTTATGAGGGCTGCTATTTAAAAAAATTCAAGATGGCGTCGTATCTGTCACTTTTTGACATCTGCCGAATTTGACTATAGCGTAAATCGCTTGCTCACGCGCAATTATGCCACTGTGAAAAAAATTAGGGTGTTCACCTTAGAAGGTCTATGTATTAAAGGGGTGAGACATTTAAAAGACAAAATCGATGGGGGCAAATTAGGAACGCCCGTATTTCCGAAACGGCTGAAAATAAGTGTCAACAACTATACAGTTTTAGAATCGGATCGCCAAATGCAATCCAATCGTGTGGTTATTTATGAGGGTTGCCATTTAAAAAAATTCAAAATGGCGTCGTATCTGTCACTTTTTGACATCTGCCGGATTTGACTATAGCGTAGATCGCTTGCTCACGCGAAATTATGTCACTGTGAAAAAAATTATGGTGTTCACCTCAGAAGGTCTATGTATTAAAGGGGTGATACATTTAAAAGACAAAATCGATGGGGGCAAATTAGGAACGCCCGTATTTCCGAAACGGCTGAAAATAAGTGTCAACAACTATATAGTTTTAGATTCGGATCGCCAAATGCAATCCAATTGTGTGGTTATTTATGAGGGCTGCCATTTAAAAAAATTCAAAATGGCGTCGTATCTGTCACTTTTTGACATCTGCCGGATTTGACTATAGCGTAGATCGCTTGCTCACGCGAAATTATGTCACTGTGAAAAAAATTATGGTGTTCAGCTTAGAAGGTCTATTTATTAAAGGGGTGAGACACTTAAAAGACAAAATCGATGGGGGCAAATTAGGAACGCCCGTATTTCCGAAACGGCTGAAAATAAGTGTCAACAACTATATAGTTTTAGAATCGGATCGCCAAATGCAATTCAATCGTGTGGTTATTTATAAGGGCTGCCATTTAAAAAAATTCAAAATGGCGTCGTATCTGTCACTTTTTGACATCTGCCGGATTTGACTATAGCGTAGATCGCTTGCTCACGCGAAATTATGTCACTGTGAAAAAAATTATGGTGATCAGCTTAGAAGGTCTATTTATTAAAGGGGTGAGACACTTAAAAGACAAAATCAATGGAGGCAAATTAGGAACCCCCGTATTTCCGAAACGGCTGAAAATAAATATCAACAACTATATGGTTTTAGAATCGGATCGCCAAATGTAATCCAATCGTCTATTTATTTATGAGGGTTGCCATTTAAAAAAATTCAAGATGGCGTCGTATCTGTCACTTTTTGACATCTGTCGGATTTGACTATAGCGTAGATCGCTTGCTCACGCGAAGTTATCTTACTGTGAAAAAAATTGAGGTGTTCAGCTTAGAAGGTCTATTTATTAAAGGGGTGAGACACTTAAAAGACAAAATCGATGGAGGCAAATTAGGAACGCCCGTATTTCCGAAACGGCTGAAAATAAGTGTCAACAACTATATAGTTTTAGAATGCAATCCAATCGTGTGATTATTTATGGGGGTTGCCATTTAAGAAAATTCAAAATGGCGTCTCATCTGTCAAATTTGTAAATCTATGTATTTTTTGACATTAAATTCGGCTTCCTTATCGCAAATCATTGAGAAATATGTAATTCGTTTTTTATGATAGTCAGCAGGAAAATCGCCAATCGGGTGAGACACTTAAAAAAATGTCCCTATACACTTGCACACTGGTAGGTAACAACTAAACTTAACTTTTGCTTGCTGCTGTAAAACTAGTTCGTCTTTAGTGGAACACGCGTTTAAATCAAGCCTTTCTTATCACTCTATAGGATCTCTCGACTACTAGCGTCACCTCGAATTACTCGTGGTTCAAATTTCGAACTATGTAGAAACATTGTCTGTTATAAGCTAATCAAAAGGTTCTCTCTCTCACACTAATATAAATTAATTTAATGTATTTTGTGGAAATATATGTGGGTTTTATCGTTATTATAATATTACGTATCAAGGTTTTGCATAATGTGGCGGTTGTAGGTCTTGGTTAGATAAATACGTGCATTTCCTGTCAAGTGTTGATTGTAAAATTGCATATGCATATATTTTGCATCGATAAGGCTAGCATTTCCCGTCACGTAAGTGGTGCGTGTGGTTTCCTATCATCCGCTGATAACTTAAACTTGTTTTAATTTAAACAATTGATAAATAACGACGTTTCAAATATTTTTTCCTAATTATTATGGAAGTTAAATCACAAAAGATTGGTAACTGGATCATATGCCCCAATTTAGAACATGACAGAACAATTATTATTGAGCGTGTTGGAAATGTGATACGTTCCTATCAAGAAAATCATAGATCATTACGAGATTTTGCGTATGATGACCTAAATTAAATGCCATTGTGCTATCTGATTAAAAACGTTCGCTCAATCGAGTTAAAAGAACTTTGGGAATTGTTACCTGCAACATATCAGAATAATAAAGATTTGCAACTGAATTTACCTTGCTATTTACACTACTTCGGCTGCTTTGATGGACCACCTCCACCAAAGAGAAGTGGTTGCAAATACATTAAAAGTGCAAACTACTAAATTAAGTTATCATTAACACAATGGCTGTCTTATCTAGCAGTATCATTTTCCTCTGCGCTGCTTTTCATCAAACAATAATATTACTGTAATACTCCTCCTAGCATTAAGAAAGCTTTTATTTGCATTGATAATAATGGAAGTAAAAACGACACTTGGCCTAACAGATGGAACGAGATGGTATTGAATAGCACATCACCTTATAATGGTCCATTATTCGAACACCGCCTTTCTTCCTCACAAACTGCAACAACGTAGATATCTTACAAGCTAAGACTTGTCTACGAAAATCGGACATTTGGAGATACACCCAATGGGAAAACAATAATCTTACATTACCATCATCAACAAGAAGAGAGAACTAAGCAAAAGGTTTCGATAAATATGTTTTACTCTATATTAGGTTTACTAGCTCTTGTTATCCCTTATGCATCTTATTTAACCATTAAGTAATTATATGCAAATCAAAGTTTGTACTTTTAGAAAAATAGATTAATAAATTATTATCACACGTTTTTTTTCTTATTCTCCGCTAAAATATCTTAACAAGGTAAGGTAAACATAGAGGACACACGCACACACACACCACAGACAGCCCTCTATAATCCGCCTCGGCCAATGGACGAACTAAGAACAGACCATTTCCGCATTAGGGAGTTACCGCACACGATTACTCACGCCGATTACGCTAAACATAGCCCCGATAACGTTATATCGCAGAACCTGCTTTGGGTAACTACTCACGCCCAAGCATGTGGGTGTGCTCTTCCGGCAGTAGAATGTGGTAATTTAAAGCTTCGGAAAAATGAAATAGGGTGCGACCCCTCGGATTTGAATACCTGCAACCTCAAACCGTGGGCTTGGCATTGAAGGCCACCCTCTATAATCGTTTATTATTGTTAAAAGTTTTTGTTAGACTGTTGCCTGAGGAACCCACCGACAGACTGCAGTAAACCGGGTGTACGCGATGATTAATTTTCAATCTTATTGAATTGGAAGTTCACTCAATATAGGGACAGTTGTTAGGACCTGGTACAACTTGCGCAGATATGTAGTTTTTGACCAGAATCATGGTTCCACCCCGTGTCTATTTAGGCGATCGTTCCGGAACACCGTGTACTTCGGAGACTTAAGCCAAGTCTCCTGGATAAGAAACACATCAATCTCGTTCATCTCTACAAAATCGATAAGTTTGATTTTCCGTTACTTTATGTTACAGACATTAAAAGTAGCCATTGTGAGATAAGCCGTCTCCTGTTGTGCTGTTATTTAACCCATTTTCGGCCAATGGCGCGTATACGCACCATGGTAATATTTATTTATTAAAAAAAACGTTTTTTTATTTATTAGAAATTAATTTAATTATGCATTGCTTAAAGCAGACAAGCCTTATTATTAATATTGCGAATTTGTTTCGGGATTTTATTTTCGTTGTGTGATTTTTTTAAAACACCCAATTTTGACCCAATCGGTATAACTATATTTATATTTGAAAATAAATTATAATACATATATTTATTTTGACTATTTGTATGTAATGGCATTACTTGAACACTTACAAAACAATTTTATATTGTTTTTAATGAAAATAAATCGAAGTTTTTTTTATTACAACAAAAAACCAAGTGGTGCGTACACGAACCGTTGGCGCAATAAGTGAATTGTAGTTCCCCGAATAATAAACCGCCGAAACTTGTCAGAGCTTGTTTTGTTATGAATATTTTATTTAGTTGTGCCTCGACCTTTACAACGCAAAGAGCAAAATTCAATATTGTTGATAAAATCCTAGGATATTCATGACCAAAAGACATGTTTTGACGCAAAGAGAGTTACAGGACGCGTTAGAAGATGTTGTAAATGAACTAGAGGAGGAGCGTGGTAGGTTTTGATAAACTTTTTTTTTAAATTTTTGTTTACTATATTGTTTTCAAATAAGTCACATAAATGCTGTATATATTCCACCAGACGTTGACGAGTTGACCGATGAAGGAAATATTGATGACAATATAGTTACACAGGAAGAATCGCTTGATAAAGAAATGCCTGGTACATTTGAAATTGAGGTTAGGGATGATAATGATACCTATGGTGAGTCTGACGAAGAACCCCTTTCAGTAAAACGCAGGAAGCTTTAACGCGAAAAAGAAAGTGTAGTTACAGGGTGGCAAAGAAAAGAAGTGGTATATACTCATTTGCCCGTATTAAATGAAGACACCAGTTTACAAAATCTGAAGGATTATCTGGAGGGAAAATCCCCATTGGAAGTATTTTTTCTGTTTTTTGATGAAGAACTTCTTTCCATGATGGTGGATTTTTCTGTGAAACATGCTCGAGATAATAATAATCAAGAATTTAATTTGTGTACAAAGGATCTAAAAAAGTTTCTTGGTATTTTGATAGTTTTTGGGTACAAGACATTACCACAGGCCGATTCATATTGGAGTTTAGATGAAGACAAGGGTGTAGAAATAGTAAAAAAGTGTATGAGCAGAAATAAGTTTAGAAATATCAAAAGCTCGATCAAAAGGTACCTACATCTATCTGATAACGACAATTTAGAAAAAAGTGATACATTTTCAAAAGTACGGCCATTTTTCGACGCGATAAACATTCGCAATAAACAGTTTGGAATATTTAGTCATAATCTTCCGATTGATGAATAAATGGTGACCTATTTCGGACGCCATTTATGTAAAATGTTCATTAAAGGAAAGCCAGTAAGGTTCGGTTTTAAATTATGGTGTTTATGTTCATCCGATGGGTACCTGTTCACTTTTATACCGTATGGAGGAGCTAATGCTGAAAAAGATAAATCACCACTTGGAGTCGGGGGCAAAATAGTTATTGAACTGCTGTCTTCAGTGGAAAATCCAGTGCACCACAGAATTTTTTTTGATAATTACTTTTCGTCAAATAAGTTATTTCAAAAATTACAAGAGCTTAATTATTGTGCCACTGGAACGATTAGAGATAATCGAACCAATAAAGCTCCCCTATATAGTGCTAAAGTCCTAACAAAAAAAGGTCGAGGTGCTTATGATTACTCTTTTGATGAAGACATGAAAGTTACTCTCGTCAGATGGAATGATAATGCTATTGTTACAGTTGCTAGTAATAATTTTTCTGTTCAACCTGTAGCAAGTGCTAAGAGGTACAATGGAAAAGAACATAAGAAGTACAACTGCCACAACCTGACGTTATAAAACAGTATAATCAGTATATGGGAGGGGTAGATCTTCACGACAATGCAATTGCTAATTATAGAACCAATACACGAGGAAAGAAGTGGTGGTGGCCTCTTTTCATCAGTTCTCTGGATAGCGTCATAGCTAATTGTTGGAAAATTTATAGAAAAGCAAATGAGTCGCGTACCTCCCAATACGATTTTAAATCCTACTTGGCATTACGTTTGTTAAGAAGTGAAGAATCCAACGTAAGTCAGATATCTGATGGTAGGGCACCAGGAGAATCTGTTCCCAATGAAGTTCGGTTTGATAATGCGGGTCATTTAATAATAAGGCATGCGGATAATGCTCTAAGAAGATGTAAACTGTGTCAAAATCATACCATTTACCTTTGTGAGAAGTGCAATGTACATTTACATCCTGATTGTTTTAGAAACTATCATATTAGAAATTAAAATAAGTTTGGTAAATTTAGTTGTTAGAATTGGCCAATGGTTCGTATACGCACCACGCTTTAAAAAAAAACTTCATTTGGAAAAATTTTTTTTTGTAAAAATTTATATTGAATGACCTTCAAAATAATAAAAAAATATATTATCAACAAAAAATAATAATGATTTCATGTCTTGGCCGTAAATGGGTTAAACAGCTGTTTTCAAAAAGTAGCTCGCGATGTTTTTAAACTGAGCTTTCATTAATTTGATAAACTGGGCGAGGAAACCTTGCATTGTAGACTGCACCAAGGTAATGGCGCACCACTGCGGCTGTGCCATCTGATTATGCGAGATGGGTTAAAACCGAGATCTAGCAAATCTTGTTTTATATTGTCCTCGGTCCGGGTTTCCAAGACTTTTTCCTTAAAATTCTATTTAAGTCAAACGTGGTAGTGATTAGCACGAAACTTTGTTTCTCTTAAACAAATTTTTTCTAATTCTTTATACTAAAATATGGTTTTAGTTAAACCCATAGGGGCTTAGCACCTATCCTACTATATTTAGTTTTATTATTCACCAAAACATGAAATTTCATAGTTTTTTAAAATAATTCAAGAAAGGAGGGAAAGATTTTTTCATTCTTTTTTGGTTTCTCCACCTAAACCATGTTATATCGAAAAATGTTCATATATTAATTATTAAAATTTATTTTATACCATACTCATTAAAAATAATTAAATTCTCTTACTTTTATTAACAAATTTAAAATAAACTAAAATGTGCTGATTTACATATTATCCACAACTCTGAGTTACCTCAAGTTAGTCTTCAACTAAACAAATTTCACTTGCTATGATTATATTAAATGTTGTACTCATTAATTTGAGACAACTATTAGAACCCAATTTATACTTGATATAGTTCCCCTGAGGATGACTGTATATATAGTCGAAACATGTAGGGACAATCGCTAAAAATTTTCAAAATATATATTATTTGTGGAGGAAGACAGAAGTGTTGTTTTAATTTACATTACCTACACTCCACTGCAAGTATGGACTACTTCTTCAAATCTTATTGTAGTCTACCGGTGTGGGTGGATGTATTTGCACACTTTCCGGCACAGTCACAGCTGTAATGTCATCTCTATGGCCCCTGCCTTGGGGCTCCATTTGAATTTAAAATACAAAAATTATAACTTTGACTTTCAACTGACAATTAAATATTAATTCGATACGTCACTATTCAAAAAAACGAGAGCAAACAAAGTCACTGTCACACAACCTATCTGAGAGCTTATTCTTCACTTCGTACGTTCTTAGAAAGTTTTGTGTGACAAGCGGTCACAAAAGAACGAGCGGTACGCTTTACTGGCATTCTGCAGTCTCCTTCGATTTTAGATCATTTGGTGCAAGTGAAAAGACGTGGCAACACTGTAAATTCGAGTATTTCCCCTATTATGTTCATATTCTGTGGCACAAGTCGACAAGTCCTAATCTAATCTAACCTGTAAGACTTATTTAAATTATATTTTGTATTTAGAATCCCTCAAGTTAATGGCAAACAATTGGAATTTTTAACCGGTGCTTTCACAAATACTTTCACCAAGAAGGAACGGTTAAGGATTCCTTTAGGAGACAAGTATGGTGTTAAAATTTGCACAAATTGGCTAAATACAAATTGGTTTAGTCTATACATTCTTTTGAACTCAGAATCCGATAATTCCTCCAGTGCACTTTTCTTAGCACCATGGATTATCATATGAAAGCTATCATTTTCCGCCTCTGCATCATCTAAATCATTAATCAGGTCAATATGTAATAGACCCTCCATTCTTTATGTAGTTAATAAGTAAAGTCCAATTGCTATTTTCAAATTACTGACTTTTTGAACAGCAAAATAAAGTTAGGAAGTCAGGTGACAAGCGCTCACATACCGAAACTCCGACTTGCCAATCTCACCGATTTTCGTACCTTAAGTTACCGGTAGAAGTAGTATTAAATATTACTCGAGTATGAGTAACTCTTATCGCTTTTCGTTCGTTTTTTGAGTGAAGAATAAGGTCTCTGATCGGCTGCTAAAACGTGGCTACTTTTGCAGTGCTATGAACGTATCTAATAACTATAAAACTTTTTGGTAATTATAATTACTTGACTTGATAAAAACTTTACCATAAAAGTGAATATAACCTTTCCAACTTTATTCAGCACTAACTTGCAATCACTTGCACCTAATGTAAACAGGCTTTCATATCATCTTTCAAAACTTTTAATACTGTTAAACGAATATTATATTCTTTATCTGGTATAGTACCCCCACATATATAAACAATCCTATATTCTAACCTGGTTGATTCAATGGAGTATTTTTTAACCGGTTCAATTTTCCCTATTTATGCGAGTTGGATTTTTATGTAATTTATTACATTGTAAGAAAATCTTAAAACTCCCAAATTCAAAGTTTAATTCTGTAGCAGAAAACAAAGTTTGCCATTGCTGTCTTTAAAGTTTCTATTAAAAAAAAAAATTGTGTAAATAAAATATTCTTTACACGAGTTACCTCACCTGAATATGCCAACTTAACACGAATAGACAACCTGCAAGCTCAGCACTTATTTCCCTTTTATTGTTTGTAATAGTGTTTTACAGTCAGTCAGAGTTTTGCCGTCTTAATAGACATAGCTGTAAGACATTAAATTTTCAATTGTTATATTTAAATAAATAAAACTATTTTTTAAAAAAGGACTTCCTGGTTTCAAATAGTTAACTGGCGCAGTCGGTAGGATGTGATAGAATTGACTTTTACATCGAGTAAAGCAATTTTCGGTAACCGATTAATCTATCAAACGAACATTGTGACTTTTTCGACTAGTGGAGGTGTTGTGTTATACAGAGTGGCTTCTCAAACTTCAGAAAACCCAATCCATCGTGGAACTGTGCAACCCACCATCTGCAGCGAAAGTCTCGGGAGAGGAACGAGCATTGCCCTTTCCGCAAGAAGTTGTTTTTGGTCTCCAGAAAAGGCATCGCTGGACTTCATTATACTTCTTATAGTATAGAAACATGAACAGGATCGTCTACCTAGTTATGTAAGTGTAATTTTTAATGTCTGACGATAAATTGATTGATTCTTTAAATAATTTAACCTTAAATAACTCTTCCGCTGGCTCTGACTCCACTTCCTATCCTCAAGAAGTGCCGCTTGAAAACCTATACCCTCTTATTGGTTTTTTGTGCGAAAATTCAAGTTTAGAAAAAAATACCGAGCGCAGCTCAACAGTAGAAGAAACTAATTTAGATTTAGATTTAAACATAAGTAAAAAAATGCCTAACGTTTTCAAGCCTGAATACTTAAATTGCGTTCCGACGTTCGACGGAAACGCTACTGAGTTAAATAGGTATTTATCGACTTGTGAAACCATAATTAATAATTTTTTCGACGCTGCTAATCCAACAAATTTTCAAAATACATACCTTCTAAACTCTTTAATTGGAAAGCTCTCGGGTAATGCCCGCTTAGTCATTAATATACAAAACGTCACCAATTGGGCTGATCTCAAAAATACACTTTATAGAAATTTTGCAGATCGGCGAGACGAAAGTTGTTTAAATAGAGACCTAGTAATGCTAAAACAAGCACCCAATGAATCACCGCAAAACTTTTATGATAAATGTCTCGAATTATTGAATTTATTATGCAGTTATGTAGACGCGCATGAAAATGCCGCTGCAGCAACCGTTAAGCGAGAACTTTACCAAAAATTAACACTTAAAACGTTTTTATCTGGCCTCAGGGAGCCTTTAGGGACCACTATACGATGTATGCGTCCAGATACCCTAACAGACGCTATACAATTCGTTATTCAAGAAGGAAATGTAAAATATTTCCAAAATAACGCACCTCAAGTAAAAAACTTTAACTCAAAACAAAACATGGGATCACGGCCTACCTACCAAAATTATAATAACTTTAATAGTAATTCTCAACCTTTTAGACAAGGTTTTAATAGCAATACTAATTTTAATCAATTTAAACCGAGTTTCCCTTCACAGCCGGTACCAATTAGGCCAAACCCAAATTTTAGGCCGCCACAAAGATATTTCACTAATTCCGAAGTATTTGGTAAACAAAACCAAAGAAATGCATTTAAACCAGACCCAAACAAACCATTACCCAAGCCAACGCCTATGTCCGTGTCTACCAGACAGACCTACAGACCAAACAATTTTAATAATAACTACGCTGGTCCATCTCGCCAACAACCACCAAAATTTTCTTTCGAAGAACTATATAATGCGAATACAAATTCTTATAACACAGAGTACGATTCTAGTTGCGAGTACAATACTGAATGTGCAGACCACGACCTACCATACGAGGCTCAATATTGCGAATACCAAGAACACGAGCAATGCTATCCACAGTCGCAGACTGTAACAAACGCGGATAATGCAATTAGCGGTAACACATATGCAAATTTTCAAGATGCTCCGCAGGAGATCGAAGAAACCTAACGCAACAGATAATTTCAATAAACACTAGTAATACGAGTGAACTATCCTACATAACATTTCCAGAATATAACTTAAAATTTTTGATTGATTCAGGATCCACGAAATCATTCATTAACCCAAATTTAGCGTTTAAATATTATTCGAACTGTATAATTAACGATCCATTTATTGTATCAACCGTTTTCCAAAAATCTGCACACCAACACAGTGCAATGATCCCCGCATCAAAAATATTTAATTTACCCAAAAACTTAAAGTTAAGACTTCTATTAAAAATGGTGAAATTATTATACCACATCAAAAATTTCATAATTGCGAAATTCCCGAATGTTTAACCGTAGCAAGAAACGGTAAGGCCTTAACTACCATTTTAAATAACACTTGCGAACCCATTATATTAGACTTTTCCGAACCCTTGGAAGTCGAGAGATTTTGTAAAAAAAATTTAGAAAATATTGACCTAAATAATTTCGACGATACCGTCAAAACAAAACTAGAGTTTTCCCAAATTCGAACTGACCATCTAAATTTAGAAGAAACAAACGCGATCTCAAAATTGTGCCACAAATTTTCAGATATATTTTACCAAGAACACCCTTAACTTTTACACATAAAATAAAACACCGCATCAGGACTTCAGACGAAGTACCTATCTATACGAAAACCTACCGTTACCCTTTCATACATAAAAAAGAAGTTGAAAACCAAATTAACAAAATGTTAAGTCAAAATATCATTCGATCATCTAGCTCACCCTGGTCTTCTCCCATTTGGGTAGTGCCTAAGAAACTTGATGCTTCCGGTAAGCAGAAATGGAGAGTAGTTATAGATTACCGCCGGTTAAACGAAAAAAGTTTGGACGATAAATATCCGCTACCAAATATTACGGACCTTCTAGACAAATTAGGGAAGTGTCAGTACTTCACCACACTCGATTTAGCTAGTGGATTCCACCAAATCGAACTAAACGAAGCAGATATACCAAAAACTGCCTTTAATACCGAGAATGGACATTACGAATTTTTGCGTATGCCTTTTGGGTTAAAGAACGCGCCCGCAAGCTTTCAACGCGTTATGGATAACATACTACGCGTAATCACCAATGAAATGTGCGCCGTCTATCTCGATGACATAATCGTTTTCTCTAGTTCCCTTCAGGAACACATAGAAAAATTGACCGAAGTTTTTAACCGCTTACGAGAATCCAATTTCAAAATTCAATTAGACAAATCGGAATTTTTAAGAAAGGAAGTAGCATATTTAGGTCATATCGTAACACCAGAGGGAGTAAAGCCTAACCCCGATAAAATCAGCGCAATAAAAAAATTTCCCTTGCCTTCAACAACGAAACAAATTAAAGGATTCTTAGGTCTTCTAGGATACTACCGACGTTTCATTAATAACTTCGCGAAAATTACTAAACCTTTAACAAAGTGTTTAAAGAAAGGCGCGAAAATTGTACATAATCATGAATTTATATCTTGTTTCGAAACGTGTAAAAATTTGTTAATCAATGAACCCATATTACAATACCCAGATTTCAATAAACCATTTAACCTAACTTGCGATGCGAGTAACGTCTCACTCGGATGCGTACTGAGCCAAGGACCAATAGGTCAAGATTTACCAGTCGCGTATGCATCTCGCACTTTGAACGACTCGGAACGAAATTACTCTACGATCGAGAAAGAATGTCTTTGTTTAGTATGGGCCACTAAGTATTTTCGACCATATTTATAACAAATCTCAATGCTAGCACAACCTGATAACGAACCCGTAGATATTTTTAACGAACCAAATGACGATGACCTCACAGTTCACTCTAATGACGAGGAAAATCCTATCGTGGGTGTCCCTATCGCTGAAACACCCGTAAACTACGGCGCGAATCAAATCATTATTCAAGACGTATTACACTCACCAGCTAAACCTAAAAAGACTATATTATTTGAAAAGAAGCGGAGAACTACTGCCCAAATTTCCAAAAATAATTTTGAACAAGATATTATTAATTTCGTGAAAGAAAACGTCATTCCCGATAAACCATACCATCTATATTTTGAAAACCCCGATACTTATGAACGATTTTGCGAAGTAATAAGAAAAAATTTTAAATGGCCGTCCATAAAATTTAAACGTTGCCTAACAAAACTTATCGATGTCACAGAAAAGCAAGACATACCCGAAATTATACAAAACTATCATGAAGGTAAATCTAATCACAGAGGTATTGACGAAACGGAACAAAAAATTAAAAATAAATATTATTGGCCGAATTTAAAAAGTTCTATCCAAACTTACATAAACGATTGCGAAACCTGCCAAATCAGCAAATATGATCGTAATCCCGTTAAAATGCAAATGAATATCACACCTACCGCAATAAGACCTTTCGAAATAATTCATTTAGATACGTATACTTTGGAACAAACAAAATTCTTAACAATTATAGACAGTTTTTCAAAATACGCACAAGCATACCCACTCAAATCTTTAACGTCCACCGAAATTGTAGATAACCTCTTATTTTATTTCTCTCATCATAAAATCCCAAAACAAATAATTGTGGGTAATGGCACTGAATTTAAAAATTCAGTCGTTACCGAACTTTTACAATTACATAAAATTAAAATACATTTTTGTTCTCCTAACCATCCAGCCTCAAACGGCGTAGTTGAAAGGTTACATTCTACGCTATCAGAACATATACGTTTATTAAATAACCAAAGTTTTAACAAAACACCCATTACCCAAAAAATGATTTACGCCATTTTAGCCTACAACAATTCGATACACTCTTCGACAAAAATTAAACCTACTGACGTAATTAATGGACACATTACGGATGACAATCCTTTCGATATAAATATTGAACAGTTATTAACAAGCGATTACGTCAACGAACATAAAGAAAAAACGAAAGTTCTATATTCTCAAATTAACGAAAAGCTAATAGGCACTAAAGAAAAAATTATAGGCAAATTAAACGAAAATCGAGACGCCCCTGAAATCTTTACACCTGAACAAGCCGTTTACGTTAAAAAGCACATACGACAGAAAAATGCTGACAAATTCGCGAAACCCAGTAAATTAATTTCCGTGAATACAAAGCGTAAAACTGCAAAAACCGATTCTCACGAGAAAATACATCTTAGTAATATTAAACGTCCGCTGAGGAAAAAGTATAGTTTCAACTAACTAGTATTATCTCTCCTTTCAGAATTCTTCAAATTACACTCGGATACGAAGAAAAATAACCGTGAGAAAACTAAACGACAACCCCGGTATAATTCCTTTTAATTTAGGCAGTGCAAAAATTCAAGAATTTACTTATACTCTAATACACTATTACGATTTAAATCCAATAATCGTAGAAATCAATAAATTATATATTAAATCTAAAAATATATCGGAGACGATAACTTCCAACTCCGAATACTTATTCGAAACTTCAAACTATTTTAAAATTTTAGACCTATTACAAAATAGGGTTGAAACAAAAATATCAGAAATACTCCCACATCCAAATAGGATAAAGCGAGGATTAATAAACGCATTAGGATCCGTTTTCAAAGCCGTGTCGGGTAACTTAGATGCTTCGGACGGAGAAAGATATGAAAAGTTAATCGCCGAACTGCAATATAATCAAAATAATTTGGCTGAAAATATTTTAAAAGAAAATTCAATCTCTCTTAGTATCATAAAGAAATTTAATACGACTATTCACCAAATTAGTCATAACGAAAAACTGTTGGAATCTAAAATAAATGAAATATGTTTTATAGTACAGAAAACGACATACAGGGAAAATGCAAATCTTGTTAAAGACACCTTAAATCAAATTATTAATGTTTATGAAATAATCGACTCTACCTTACAAGATATAGAAAATTCTATTGCTTTCTCTAGATTAAAAACAATGCATCCTAGCATTATAAAAACAAAGGATCTTTATTTCGAACTATTAAAAATTCAAAAGCGAGTTGCCTTAAAACAAATGCCTTTAAAAGTAACTTTAGAAAATACCTTGATACTCGAAAAAATTATAAAATTAGAATGTTTCATCTTAAATAATAAAATTACATACCTCCTACATTTCCCGATAACCTACCCAGAAATTTTTAACTATCTACACCTTTATTCCATACCTGTCTTTAAGAAGGGTCAATTTAAGGTTATTGTACCGCGAAATAAATTTTTGTTAAAAAACAAATTACACTACGCATATCGAGGTCAAGAATGCCAAGAGGTCAATGTCCAATCATTTATCTGCGAAAAAATGGACCTGCAAGAAATAAACAGAAACAGCCCATGCGCAGTAAAACTTCTAGATTCCACTCAAGACACCTCCACTTGTCAACAAATTGAAGCTACAGTCACTCAACCAATTATCAAACAATTGGAAACTGCTGACCAATGGATTTTTATCTTGCCAAAAGAAGAGATCGTCAAACTGAAATGTCACCAGCAAGAAGAAAGCCAAAAAATATTTGGCACTTATCTAGTACAGATACCAAACAATTGCATTGTCACCATTAACGAAGAACTGATCATTAATAATCAAAATCAAATATCAAACAGCAGCCAACCAGTCCTATTTCCCGACTTTGATAGCAAGGTCAATGTACTACCAACCCTTAACCTCAGCTATCATATTGAAGATGTCAAACTAGATGAACTTTATGAAATTGAAGATAGAATCCAAGAAAATCAACCAAAACTATTTTTCAACAACGTATCAACATTTCCTAGTCTATGGACCATTTTACTTTATGCAGCTTCAATCATTTGCGTCGCCCTTCTTTGCTACAAGAAAAAATGTTTCTTCAACCGAAGAAAGGAACCAAAAGAAGAACATTTGGAACTTCAAGATGTTCAACTACCCCGATAGCCGTGGAGTTGAATCTTCGAGGGGAGGAGTTACCTCACCTGAATATGCCAACTTAACACGAATAGACAACCTGCAAGCTCAGCACTTATTTCCCTTTTATTGTTTGTAATAGTGTTTTACAGTCAGTCAGAGTTTTGCCGTCTTAATAGACATAGCTGTAAGACATTAAATTTTCAATTGTTATATTTAAATAAATAAAACTATTTTTTAAAAAAGGACTTCCTGGTTTCAAATAGTTAACTCACGAATCAATTAAACAGTCAACTTTCTTGTTAAGTGACTTTTGTAGAAAGCTGATGTTGGGGTGTATGCACCTAATTATTGTTTAACAAAAAACGGAACACATATAAATGGTTCCACGCACGTCTTTGAATCTGTAAGTTTTAAGATATTTTGTATTTGAAGGGATTTTGAAGGATTGATGCCAAATCGGTTGCTGCTTTAAGTTTTAAAATAAAATTGGTGCTAAAAGTATTTTACTCTTTAAATTTAATCGTACGTCAAGAGTAAACCTAAAATTGTGGGCATACTTATACCATACCGTAGGGCGGTACTAACCTAAGCTGCAGCTAACCAAAAGACAGCAAAATGTAGAACAAATAATTTATTTAAAAGCACAATATTAGCTTAGAGGTAGTCAGAAATTGAAAATAATACCAAATAAATTGACACATTTAATAATGAAATACCTTACCAACATATTTCATGAACTTTGTTGTTTTTTTTTTACCTGAGTTTGCAATTGTTTATTGGATCACAGTACTTGGAAACAGGTTGCCACGAGAAATAAACAGCATTTCCTTGACTTTTCTTTTCGCTCGATCTAATTATATTTAATTGGGATTATAATTAATATATAAATGATTTAATACATAACTAAACTAAGCAAAAATTGAAGACATTTCGTAAATTTCTAGTTTACTTAAAAATATTGGAAATTTTAATATCTCTCATAGTAACCTTACACAAATAAAAAGGCTGCTAAAAAACTTTGCACCTCAATATTTTAAAGGTATTTTTTTGGCACAGGGGACAATTAAGCATTTTACGTTAAAATATGATATTTGAAAAATATATACAATGTGGTCGTTTAAGTGTGGAACAAATGGGAAACTTTATTATTGGTTTCTCAGAAAATTTTATTCTTGATAAAAGTTGGTGCATGTTCGGCAACCATTTCAGGTGAACTTGGAATGGCTTCAAGTAAAATATGATACAGGGTAGGAGAAAAAATATGAAAATTGTTCAAGAGTAAAGTACCCTTGTGTCGAAAAATAGAGAAAACCGTTATTAATAGAAGTTGTTTAAAATTACAAAATATGTCTAATTACATAGCCTTCTATCAAAAAAATAATATTTTCTTTTGTAGAGTGTTAGATGATGGTGGCTTATAGCTGACTATATTAAAATTTAAATCTGTTAAATTTATAATAATTATAATAAGTATTGATTTCGAATTAAACGCAATTTTATTGTTGCAGCTTTCCCTTATTTCCTTTAAGTTCTAAATTTAAAACTGAGTAGATAAATGGAATAAACCGTACAAGTCCAAAAAAAAACGAAACAGAAGAAGAAGAAAAATTGTATCGAAAAATCTAGCTTCGGGACGGATGTAGAAAATAGTTACGTAACAAGTAGATACCGAAAGTACTATTTCTCTGAATAGGAAAGCTACTTCCAGGACGAGCTGCAGACAGGTATTTCGAGAGCAGTAAAGTAAGTATTGGGGAATCGTCGGTACGTATACTAAATTTTTTTTTGCAACCAGCATTTACTAAGTTTGTATGACTTCAAAAACTTTCTTTTGCATTTTAACGAAAAACCTGATTGGTACCAAAAATATGATATAATAACAGTAACATATTAAGTTCAGGCTTGTATTCATTATAGGTTTTCATTTAAAAATTATTAAATCACGTCAAAATTAATAAAGCTATTTAATATTAAAAACTTCGTCCACAGTGTGCCAATTTAATTTAAAATTATAAACTATCAAGCAGTTTCAATTGTTGCTCAGTTTATATTACAAAGTAGCATATGAAAAAAAAATTAAAAGCACGTTCTGTTGTATAATTAGCATGTAGTCAACTTTTATTGCAAAGGAGTTCTCTCCCAAAAGAACCAGTCATAAGTATATATTAAGTATTTAATAATTCATCAATTAGTCAAATAACGATCCAAGAGAAAAAGAATTATTATCTATATAATTAAAGAAATTATAATATTTGACCTCCACGTTTAATCCAACAACTTAAATGCCGTTGTCCCAGTTTCCGCAATTACGCGTTTCAATTTAATTTTTCCCCTTGTTCTGCCTTGACCGTTATCGATCGTTAGCGATCCTATTGGCTATAAGGTTACTAACGATGAAGATGATATGTAGGTATCATCTGCATACCACACATTATTCATCACTCTGCCTTTGATAGTAATTCTCACTTATTTCTTCCAAAGCTTCTTTAAATGTTTCTTCAGAGGATATATTGCAGAGCAATAGTTGGAATAGGTATGCATCCTTGTCGCACCCTCCTTTAAATGTTTATTATTTGTTTTTCTATTAGTTGATGGCCTAGTTTTACTGCTTTTTATCTTATTATTTATATGGTTGTTTAGAGAATTTTTAATGTTTCGCGCTATTAAATGCTTTCGTAGAGTCGGTCAGACTTCTGACATGTCGCAGTTAACATTACCTGTCGTGTGCCAAAATTCCTCTAGCTCGCCAGTGCTTTGTTTTAGTTTCCTTTAAATCCAGTTAGGAATCCTCAGAAACAATTTTAAGATGTGGCCATTCAAAATAATTACTGCATTTCCGCGGTATATTCTATTTTATTTGAGCTTCCCACAGATCCGCAAAATATGGATAAGGTGGTAAAAAAAAACAATCAATTTGTTCATTGACAATATGATGGGATTAAATTGGCAGTTGAAGTTAAACAAATTAGATATAAGTATTTTTCAATGATAATATATAAGCACTAAGGTCCTAGATAACATACTGAAAGCCTCGAAAAATATGACAATGGCAAGTTGAAAAAAAAATGGCCACCAATTTGTTCTTTTTTTATGATTTTGTCGATGTCCTTGTACACAACGTGAAAACTACACATTTTTTAACAAATTCTCAAGAAACTTTTAAACTTAATAAATTAAATTAATATAAGATTACAATAAACATTTGTAAACAAATTTTCTAAACAGCCATTGCTATTAGTAGCAAAAGTTACATAATAATATGTATATTTTATTAAAAACTTTAATTATCAGTATGTCCGGCCATGTGGCAGACAAGAGCAACCGGAACAAAAATTTCACTTTTCGAGAATAAATAAATAAATAAATAAATAAATAATCGTCTTATATTACATATTTTTTATAATACAAAATACAAAAAAAAAGTTTACACCCTGCATGGCGAAGTCTAGCCTTTGTGGGCTACTCTACTTAACCATACAAAAGCGATAAAAAAATTAAATAAACTTTGAAAGAAGATAACTGTAAGAGTAGATGAAAAAAAATTATTTATACTAAAAATAAACTGATATATCATTGCTGTTCAAAATGTAGAAGTTACTGATTACGTTCACACGTTTTGTCGCTGAAGTGAAAAATTTTTAAACTGGATTTTAAACTTGGCACAGTTAAGAGTATAAAAGTGATTATCGAGGGAATTATAAAGTGTTACCGACTGGTACGTAAAAGATCTTCTAAAAGTGTAGTGCGATAATGAGGCATAGTTAAATTATTGACATTTCTAATATTCCGATCATGAATGATGTCGTCGAATTAGTTTTTTCTTAAGTAGTGTTGGAGAATTGGGATTGTGTAATATTTGAAAAACAAAGGACGCCAAGTGATGCAACCTACGTTCATCCATTCTAAACCAATTTAATTCCTTGAATGTATGGGACACATGATCAAATTTTCTTAAACCTAGGATAAATCTGGAGCAAGCATTTTGCACTTTCTGAACACGATTCTTACTGAAAACGTCTAAACAATTCCCATATACAAAATCACAATAGTTGAAGTGTGATAACACCAAAGAATCGCATAAAGATTTCCGCAAGGTAATGTTAAGTAAGCGTCTATTACTATATAAAAGTTTTAAGGCTATAAATGACTTTTGAAGAAGTATTTTCACGTGTTCTTTGAATCTTAAATTTGTGTCCAGAGCCATACCCAGATTTTTTGCCGAATTAAGCATTGGCAATTTAGTACCGTCAATAAAAATATTAAGATTTTCGTTCAGTAAAGGTTTTTTAAATGTTTAATTATGTTTTAAAGATATCTTTTTTATTATGTTTAAATCATTATTAATAGTCAAGAAGGCTTGTTCGAGATCGTCAAAGTTAAATGAAAAATATAACTACGTGTCATCAGCATATGCCTGCACACGACAGTTTCTAACGGACTTGAGTATGTCAGCTGTATAAATAAGGAAAAGCAAAGGACCCAAGATTGTACCCTGTGGGACCCCTGATAAAATAGGAATTTGATCCGAAAACTTATTATTGCTGAAGATTTTTTTAGATCTATTTGTGAAATACGATTTCATTAGACTTTGTGAGTTTTCATCAAAACCGTAGAACCTCAACTTAGCACAGATAAGCTGGTGATTTATTGTGTCGAAAACTTTCGAAAAATCTAACAATACAAGAACGCTACACATTCCCTGATCCCAAGCGTGAATAATATCGTCAATCACACAATACTTCCTCAATAGAGGTTCAATTAAATAAAACATTGTTGCTGTTGTTGTTAAAAAGGTTATTATTATAAAATTCAATTTTATCATCACAATTTGAGATATTCTGCAAAAAGTACCGAAAAAGTTATTAATTTGTTCTGGATCACTTAAATATTCAGGAATAACTTTATTACTTGTCGAGTAAAAATTAAAATTTTTAAGTGCATTCCATGTTTTAAGCTGATTCTTTTCCCTGCAAATAGAGGCAAGATATTTTTTCTTTTCTCGCCTAACCATGGAAAGAGTGAAATTCCTTAATTGTTTATAATGTGCCCAGTCATGTGCAGCCCTTGTTCGTTTAAATGATTGTAAAGCGACATCTCTTTGCTTCATAAATAACTTTAAGTTTGCTGTAAGCCATGGGGCTTTAGGCTTCATAACACGAACTTCCTTAATGGGGCATAAGTATCAAATAATGTTAACAAAAGGTTATTAAATATTTCAATTTTATTATTAATATCATTTTCATATATAATATTGTCCCATGAACTATTATAGAGATACTGGGAAAAACTATTAAAATTTAAATTTTGAAAAGATCGAAACCGAACAAATTTAGGACTAATTCTAGCTTCATGAATATTTAAATCACAGAATACCAGTCTATGGTCAAATATTGTATCAGCAGAAATAGTGCCATAATTATTTACAATGTTAGTGTTGGTAACGAAGATTGGATCCAAAAGCGTAGCTGCACTGCTAGAAATTCGTGTGGGCTCATCAATAATCTAAACCAAGCCGTAAGTTCCAAAGCAAGCAATAAGTGGGTTATCCAGATATAAGAAATTAACAATAAAGTCACCTAGAATAATGGTTTCATCAACAATTGGTCCCACATATGATAAAATATTATCGAAATTATTAACAAAGTTATTAAAATTAGTATTGTACCGTTATTGCTAATCGTTCAAATGATGTTGAGTTGCCTCGGCCAAAAAGACTTTTTTTTTGTTTGTTAGTTGTGGAGTTGTCTTATTATCTGACAAATTTTTTTAGGGCGCCATCCTACCAGAAATAATACAAAATTTTACAAACACTTAGTAGTTTATTAAACTAAATCTGTATGATAATGATTATTGAGATTGGTTTCTGAGGAAACAGTTTACAGTATAAAAAGGTGAAAATTAAAGTGAAAATATAGCAATGGTCTGCTGGTCTTTACAAAGTAATCCTTCTGACTCGACAAATACTTAGCTCTGCTTGTCATTCATGAGGTGTGTCCAAGATTCAGTCCTCTTCACCTGAAAGTTGTCTCGATGAGGTGTTCGGTGTTCCATGCATATACTTCAGCAACGGAGAAGGTGTTCCATGCATAGACTTCAGCAATGGAGACGGTGAGGAAGACGTCAGGACTTGATTAGACTTGAATTCTTGTGACAGCGATTGATAGGAGTAATGACATCAGATGAGCTTGTCAGTTTGTCAGCCTCAGGTTTGCTCGTTTACATGTAATGTTAGAAAAGTGGCATTAGACCAGCGAATATTATTGCAATAAAGGTTTGAAAATGAATACTTATGGTAAACAGTACCAATTGTAACTTAAATTTCTATACTAGTCACAGGATGTTTTTACTCCCTGTTACTCAAGTGAATATGCATATTGTTTAATTACATAAGGTCAAAAACAAATTCTCTTTCGTGCTTAAGTAGTAAGAAAAATAAATGATTTGATTGACTTAAAAGGTACTTCAGTTTTAAGTTAATCCAAAAGAAGCATATATTGTGCCAACAAGATAAAAATTAAGTAATTAATATTCTACAAAATGTACAAATACATAACACTAATGTCTAAACTAGAAGAAAATACTGCATTCAAAGCATCCACAAATTTGTGCAGATTCGATATGCATAACGAGCAAAAAGGCAATCGTTTGCAAGAGAGATAAATGCAATCAAAAGTATTTCTAACTTTTGTGCAGGTGCGATATGCGAAAACGAGCAAAAGGCAATCGTTTGCAAGATAAATGTGGTTTAACGAGCTATAGGCATTCGTTACCACATGATATTGGCGTACCAGACTAATGCCTTAATTATGGCACCCAAGGTAAGATACGAACAAGATGAGTTCAAGATACGGTACAAGAGAAATTGTTTATACAGTGTGACTTAAGATACTATCCCTCCAGTACAAGCATGTCACGCAATTGAGTGAGAAGTTTAAGAAAAAATAAATGTTAAACTAGAATTGATTTCTGACAGATATCAGAGAGAAATTGGGTGAGTTTTTCAACAAATTCAATTAAGGTTTCAGCTTAGAAACAAAAGAAAAACTCACCTGCTTTCCTCGATATCAGCTTCCTTGGATATTCTGTCAGTCACCAGTTCTGTAGAGCCTGGGTCTGTCGGTTTCCTTGTAAATGGTCCAGCCAGGTTTACCCTATATCTGGTTCTCACCAATGTTCTTCTTCAAGAACTTAAATAAACCACCAACTGGCCAACGATATTTGCTAAAACGTAAAAGAAACGACACAGAGACCCGAAAAACAAAGTTAAATTAAGAATTTAAACATTAATTGATGAAGAAAAACAACCAAAAACCATGACCTGTTGATTGACTTAAAAGATACTTAAATTGAATGCAAAATTATTAAATTATTGATTGAAATTCCACACTGACTGAAGAAATATTATTATGACTGCGTTCTGTCTGTTAAGATGATGCTTTTAGATCTTCAACAACACTATAATTTATAAGGATGAATGAGATGAATGAAGATTATTAATTTATGACGCCATGATGGCCGGCACGTCTTTATTTTTGTTAAAACTACTTAAAACATAAAAATGTGGAATTTAGTTCGTGTAAAAATAGATTAAAAGGTCATGGGTTTCTAGAAAGTAATATTTATGGTTAAATTACATACATATTATCAGATAAAATATAAATTTAGTGAAACAGAGACTTAGCGTGACATACCTGTATCAGGATAAAACCAAAAGTGACGTCGAAAAATATTAACCTCGCTGAGTCGCCTTTCTATGCACGGAGACAATATAAACTAAATTAAATGTTTGAAATCGCTAATCTATATTAAAGAATAACCTAGAAATCTATATTATAGAACGGCAAATTTACAGTTCGTCTAAAGAATCGATATTCTGCAGTATGCAGAGGTATCCATAGATGGCAGCGCCAATACCTAAAGATACTTTAAAATCCAATGTAACGAAATAACTTTTATTACGTTACAGTATTAGGCGGGCGGTAGAAAACTGCAAATGCAAAATATTTTTTATTGATTTTAATTTTCAAAATGAAGTATTCAAGTAAATTATTAACGTCAAAGTCAAAATTAAAAAATTCAGGCGTGTATGAATTTTTAACATAGGCTGCAACACCCCCGCCTCTACCCAGTTTATCTTGTCTAAATAAACGATACCCAGGTAGAGAAAATACAATGGAATCTACATCCTCATGAAGCCAAGTTTCCGAAAGAAAAATTATATCAAAGTTATGTTCTTGTGTTAAGAGTTTGAAGTCATCGAAACCTGTGAACATTGAACGAATATTTAAATGTGCAATTTTCATTTTAAAAATTAATAATAAAAATATATATCTGTAACAGCAATGGTATAAGAGTAGTACCCTTCAATACTAAAATATACTAAAATAATCAATAAAGTAGTAACTAGCGAAAGAAAAGTGAGGAAACTGTAAAAGCTATCACTAATCGGTTTGATGTATATGTAATATAGTTATTTAAACGTTACAAATTCAAAAAGTAATAAACAACTAAAACATTATATTCAAAGAGAAAAAAAACATATCCTTTAAACAAAGATGGGAAGTAACAAAATATACAAAACCAAATAATTTATACTCAAACATCAGGTAAACAAAACATTTTGTTTCTTTTACACTATAATAAAAGTTAAATACATTACGAGTTTATACAAAAAAAAAAGTTTTCTATATACTACTGCCAGCTGTGGTGGAAATAAACAATTTTTTTTCTCCATTATTATCTACCTGCTTAATAATGAGAATTAAATAAATTTAAAATATATATATAAATGGATATATTATGTTATCTTATACAGGACAAAAGTTTTAACCTAAAGATTTGACCATCGAAAAGATAAATGGAATAACAATATCATTGTTTATATCATAATTATTGTGGTAAAAATAAAAGTGATAAACTACGCAAGTGGTAGCAAATCTGCATTTATAAGCAATTCCTGACTTTTTAGAGGAGTATAAAAACAACCAAATATTGCAGCTAGCTTTGAGAAAATTGAGCGACAGTGGTAGACCACGTCGAACACAAAATATCGAAAAAAAAAAAAGAAGAAAAGTCTGACTTACTTGGTTAGGATTGACAACGGGTTTTAGGCATTAGATAACCCGCTAAGATCACTCTCCGAGTTTACCCTATGAACATTGAACAACCCCATCACTTTTAACATATATGTTCCCATGCAAGCACCATGCACATTTACTTGTAAAAATACGCACTTCATTATTAAATAAGGACAATTTAATTTTAGTTAAATTCTCCTTGATTTGAATACCGCTGTTTTTAAGATTCGATCGATTTTTTAAAACAGCCGATCTCACCGAGTCACTACTGAAACGCACCATTGCAGCCGGCGGCTTATCTCCACTAGTTTTGGCTGAAATTCGATGGCATTTCTTGATATCGCTGTCTTTAATATTTACTTTAAGTTTTTTCGATAACGAATTTGTTATTATTGAACGGAGGCCGAAAATACGCACGTTGAGATTGCGCGATGCTTGCTCCTGGTTGTCAATGGCTTCCTTTAAATGTCCGTACTTGGCTTCTAACTTAAGAACTTCACCTCTTAGCTTGTCAAAAGCAGCTCTTTATGATTTGAACTGATCTTCAAACTTCTTTTCTATGATATCAGCGACCTTTCCGCTACATCAATCAGGAATTTTTCATTGAACATATTAACAATGATTCCTCTGATGTTGTCTAAATCGGCCTTGGATAAACCCATAATGGCTGACAGAGGTAGAGAAATGCACAGAATTTCAAAGGGTCGCTGTACAAAATATACTTCAACTTGGGAACTAGTAATTGATTAGCACTTAAATTTTTTTTAAAAACGTAACAAATTACAACACATTAAAAGAAAAACTTGGGACCCGAAACAGATTGAGTACCAACTACATGAGCGCCATCTACTCTACTATAAAGCCATTCTTTATAAAAATGTTTGCTTGCTGAAAAAATACGATTGTCGATGAGAAAAAAAAATTGAATACAGGGTCTCCAAAAAGTTAAAAATTTAAATTTTTTACAATAATTGTCAAGCACCCTTATTCTAAAGTTTTTAGCAAAATGCTATTTTAGAGAATTGGTTGAAATCATCACATCTTCTAAGATATTGGGTTCTATTAAGTTTGGATAGCAATAATATTATTGCTTTAAATTTGCATTTCACTGAAAAGTTTGGTAGCTGTACCTTTGATTTTGTATACCTTTATGTATCACCTTTGACTAGGTACCTCAGAAATGAATTATTACAGTGTGAAGCAAAATGTCACTGTCAGTAACTTTTAAAGATTTTATTAGTTTACAATGTTAATCACACATACAGGTACGTTATTGAGAGATGTCATGAAAGGTTCCCAAATGGGTGGTCTGCAAGCTGGTCCAGAAATTTCGTGAAACGGGATCCGTATTAGACTTAGCAGTAAAGAAATTCTACAATGAAGATAATGCAGGGACTCTACTCGTACTGCAGTCTGTTAGAAATAACCCCACACTATCCTGGGGGAAACGAGCTAAGCAACTACAGGTGTGTTGCAGGTCAAATTTGCCGCTATTAAAATAACAATAAATAATTTCAAATTTCAATTTATTTTCTACGAGAAAGGCCAACTACCACCTTAGGTGAGTTTTAGGTCACAAGTTCTGCAAGCCCAGCATGTCTCCGGGGGGTGCAGACCAGTTCGGCACTATCGATGGGGGCTCTCGGGGAGTACTTATAAATCGAGCAGGAGAGAGGCCTCGAGTCAATGTTGACACTTTGGGCACTCCTGTCGCAGGGTGGTTGACCAGTCGTTGAGACGAAGGTACCGTGTCCACCCAATGTTCGGGTATTTATCCCCCGAAAGTGCTGACTCTTGTTTAATTGATCTTGACATTGGGTGGCACAGTGGTCCGCGACCTCAACGCACAGTGGTATAGAGGTGTAGGAAATTATAATTAAAATGTCGAGCCCACCATTTTGTTGACATGCCCCCCCTCCGATAAACGTTGGCCCCCAACGCTTTGGAACATTCTAGGCCTTCTGTTACAATTCCTTAAGTGTATATTACAGTACATATTTTAAATTAAGTCATCTCTATTTCCATTTTTCTTGTTTCGCCTCATCCCCCGTCCACCAGCTTGACTTTTCCCTGAGCCGGCCCTGTTCTCTTTATTACTATCTTGCTTTGTCTGCTGTCTAACAATCGGCTGAGTCGGTTGTGGTTGTGCGTGAATTTGGGTCCGGGGTTGCCAGTTGTCGTCGGTGGCTGGTGGACTCCGAGATGGTACATGAAACAAGAGAGAAGACGTATACAGTATCTTTATCTTAATAATTATTAATTTATATATATATAATTATATTTTTAATCCTAAGAATCCATGACACAGCTTACTACTATAATATTATAAAATGTAAAACTTTAATATCAAAAGGTTATGAATGGCCATACTGTAACAAACGGTATATAAGGGAATAAACAAAAATTTCTGAAAAATTATTCACGTCATTATTCAACTGTATCAAATTTAAACGAGAAGGGACACCTTTATCATACATAGTTCTCAACTTATTTTATACCCTTGATACAACTTGTTTCCTTGACGCCCGCTGGCGCCAGTACCTCTAAATACGTCAATTCTATAGTGAAAACCCTTTCTTCAGCTCACAGCATGGCTCCTCTACCATTGGATTGCCCTTTGCTGTTCTCAACTTCTACGCCTGACTCTTATTGGTTCTGCGCGTAGGTAGATTTCCGCCTCTACGGGGCTGTTCCCAAAAAACTCTTTAGTTTTTCTTGCTAAAAAATATTCGCTACTCTCCTATTTACTTCAATTAACACATATTATATCAAAATGCACAGTATGGTTGAGAATTTCTGCTTCGTCTCTATCCCTTAGAAATACCACTTGTATGGTTAAAACCAGTGATAATTGCTCAAATTCAGCTAAAACAATGTGAAATTCAGGTAAATTTTAAAATTGTACAGTATGACCAAACATAGAAAGATACTCTGTATACAAGTAATTAACAACGGTACGTCCAGTACATCCATGAAAAACCTAAAAACATTATTGGCAATAATAATAAAAATTCCCTATGCGAATCATAAAAAATGTAAATAAACTATTTTGCAATGTTAATAAACATAAAATGTATAACTTGCACCTAAAAACAATCATCATAATAAGAATAACAGTATTTTAAATAAGCATTTGAATCAATAACACTGTCCAAATATAACAATCATTACAACATAAACTATACCTACTTTTGCAACCTAAAATAAAATGATAAACAATCGTCAATCATCAGCATTTCTGCTGATAAAGTAAATAATAGACTCTCCTGCAATGAAGAGAATATAGTAATTATATTTGTAAATTCAAACCTTCTGTTAAAAAAATTTAAAAATTTTAAAATGATATAGCTACTGGAAACAGTCTCCAGGGGCCTAAAAAATCTCTATAATATACTGAAAATGCAAAATAATAAATTTCTTAGAAAAATGCATACCCTCTTAAATTATCCCAGGCTCTCTGCGACTGGAACGTTTCTGCCTTTGATGCTCATCGTTCAGTGCTGATCGCTAACTGGCTGTTCGCTGACTCGGAGAAATAGATAGTTAACCCTTACTCAGTTCAGAGCCACTTCTATTTTCACGTCTAACTATTTGGTAGTGCCCGTTTAGCACCACCTGTTGGCTGCTTTCGTTGGAAAATCCTTGTCTGCCCTTTCTTCTTCTTCTTTACTGACGATGATGATTATTGACCTTCAGCCTCCTGGTCACCCCCTTCAGTTAAGTTGGAAATTTTGCATTTCCTGTTAATTTTAGTATGATGCTAAAAAATATAATAAAATGATTAGACTTCACAGGAGTTGCGCTTGCTTGCTTCTTCCTTGCCGCAATCTCTTCTTGTTACCGCAAACTTCTTTTTCTTCTTCATGGTAGCCTCTAAGGTATGGTGTTTAATGGGAGGATTAAACACCCCGAGTTTCGTTAGGCGCCTCCACCATGTCACAACTGGGGGTTGTTTCCCTAACGGGGCGTAAATGAAAACCACTTGGACTAAAAAACAATACAGGTCTTTATTAATGCTTGAGTATAATTATTACCAGGCAGCTCGGAGAAAGCCCAGCATGTCTCCGGGGGGTGCAGACCAGTTCGGCACTATCGATGGGGGCTCTCGGGGAGTACATAAATCGAGCAGGAGAGGGGCCTCGAGTCAATGTTGACACTTTGGGCACTCCTGTCGCAGGGTGGTTGACCAGTCGTTGAGACGAAGGTACCGTGTCCACCCAATGTTCGGGTATTTATCCCCCGAAAGTGCTGACTCTTGTTTAATTGATCTTGACATTGGATGGCACAGTGGTCCGCGACCTCAACGCACAGTGGTCTAGAGGTGTAGGAAATTATAATTAAAATGTGGAGCCCACCATTTTATTGACAATATTGTCATTAGCATACTAAACTAACTATTATATATATTCCGGCTTAATTTACCATCACGTTTTCACATTTCGGTTTAGCTTAACCTTACATTTTTTGCTTTCTGTAACATTTAACTTTTAAAAGTCAGCTGCTTGGAGCGGTTCCAGATTAGTTATTTATGTAGTAGGGGCATTATGAAGATGTTTATGCCTCCAAGGGCAACAATCTTACAAAGCCGAGGGCCTTTGGCCCGAGGGTTTGTAAGTTGCCCGAGGGTATAGACATCAAGTAATGCCCGTGGTACATACAATATTTTATGTCCTACTTCAGATAATTCATAGTTAAATTAAAAGAAACTTCAAAATCACGAACGGTTTTTTAGCTATATTTTTGCAAAATATTGCAAGTTAGGCCAGTATCTAAAGCAGGCATCCAAAGGATATGAAGCGGAGAAATCGAAAATTTTGACTCGAGAATATGTGCTGAAATTCATCCGTGAAGCTCCCAATGAAATTTTTTTGATGTAAAAAGTGGCTCTGTTATTTGGTGTATTTGGTGGGTGCCGCCTCCAAGAGCTAGAATATGTTGGTTGAACTTATAGAGGATAGAGAATCCGTAGTAATAGTTAATATTCCCGATACAAAGACCGATAAAAAGCGTGTTTTCACAATTATTGATGAGAAGGTGATGGGTTGTTTGCTTATTGGTCTTTACGCCCGGCGAACTGCAACATCAATAGATTCTTTTTGTGTTACAGTAACGGTCGTTGTTTTTCACAGCCAGTTGAAAAACGCCATAGGCAAGATTCCTTCCATTATTGCAAAATACCTGGGTCTAAGCGATGCGGACAAATATGCTGGCCATTGTTTGCGCAGAACCTCTGCAACTTTGTTGGCGGACGCGGGGGCAAACATGACCACATTGAAAAGATATGGCGGTTGGAAAAGTTCAGCTGTAGTTGAGGGATATTTGGAAGACAGTAGGTCTTCTAAAAACAAAATTTCGAAATTGATAGCTGGAGTACCATCAACGAGACCATCAACATCAAAAAACGTTCAATCATCGTCAATTTCTGTTAGTGAAAATCACGAAATAATAGAAAACATTGACTTATCAAAAGCCGGTAAATTCGTTTTTACTTGGTCTTTTCATAACTGTTTTAAAGTTAGAAGAAAATCCTAGTTTTTACCAGTTTACGTTTATACGTGACACGATGCTTAATATTATTGCTAGAAACAATATATTTTTAGCATTTGCCAAAAAAACAGAGGCTACGCGGCTCTACGGTTCATTGAAATGTTTGAAAATTTATAGTAAAATTGACACGAAAATTCTAGTTTTTACCAGTTTACGTTTAAACGTCGCACGATGCTTTATAATAATGCTAGGAACAACATATCTTCAGCAGTTGCCAAAATACAGAGGCTACGGGGTTCATTCAAAAGTTTGAAAATTTTATATTCAAAGTTAGAAGAAACTCCTAGTTTTTACCAGTTCACGTTTATACATCATACGATGCTTCATATTATTGCTAGAAAGAATATATTTTTAGCATTTGCCAAAATACAGAGGCTACGGGGTTTATTCAAAAGATTGAAAATTTTATATTCAAAGTTAGAAGAAAACTCTAGTTTTTACCAGTTCACGTTTATACCGTATACGATGCTTTATATTATTGCTCGAAACAATATTTCTTTAGCGTTTGCCGAAAAACAAGGGTTGCGGGGTACATTCATGCAGTAGTGTCGAGTGTACCCGTTCCGGTCGTCATTTTAAATATAAGTAGTATCTTGTGCTAAATAATTAGTTCTGTTATGAATAGCCGGTGGTGTGTCCGATGGTCTATTCCTAGTGTAATTTTGGGCTTCTCATATCACTCCTGTTAATTGATTTTAACGAACTTTTAATTATAACCTAGAATTCAATTGATCTAGCCCTACCTATTCAATAAATTGATTGGTCCCATATTGCGTTAAGTATCATGGCAGGAGGCAAAACTACTAGAAGCACTACACCCAGTGCACATGATGCCCTAGATGACGCAACAGAAAGGCTGATTACAAAGGTATGTTCGAATTTCTCCAATCAAATGGAAACCAAGTTCAATTTACGATTTGATAAGATTGATGATAAACTCTCAGATGTCCAAGCTACTCTGAATTCTCTTAAAAAAGAAGTTTCTTCGAATTCCGAGGCAATCACCAGCTTAAAAGACCGGGATGACCATTTGGAACAACTAATTAAAAGAAACTCTCTTCGGATTCATGGACTTCCCGATGATGTGAACGAGAACCTACTGGATGTTGTTGTTGGATTTTTTAATCAAAAATTGAAAATTCCAGTTACTCAGCAGGATATTGATCCTGCGTTTCGCATTGGTAGAGGAGATAGGAATCAGTCGCGTGCAATTTTGGTTTCTTTTCTCCGAAATATTAAAAGAAACGAGGTATTCAGCGCTAAAAAATTGCTTAAGAATACCAATTACTCCATGTTCGAGGATCTGACAAAGCGACGCTATGATCTCTTACTTGCTGCTAAAAACAAATTTGGCAAGAACAAAGTGTGGTCATCGGGGGGTAAAATATATGGTTGGAATTATAAGGAAGGGAAAAGTTTATACTTAACTCAAGTGCGGACTTGTGATTCCTGTTTGCGATGACATGCTTCCGCTAAACTTTAAATGATATTTTTTAGGCCTATAATCATGTATTAATTTAATCAATATACATACGATATTATTGATTTGGTAGGAATATAATTTAATATTTTCTTAAATTCCTTTCCTATTGTTATCACGCCTATATTGTTGGACTCCGAGCAGCATTTATTATGCTGATATGGATAGTTTTTTAGGTATGATGATAATGCGTTGTACGCCGGTTAAGTTACCTTCGGGTTAACTACTGGGTTTTATGGATTTAATTATGGGGTCACTATCGCTAGTTTAGGTTTCGGTCAAGAAATTATTGGTAATCGGTAAATCTAACTTGTTTTGATTTTAACCAGCTGCTTTACGCTTACCCTTATATATTATAGGCATATAGCTTTAGTACTTTTCAGAGTCACATTTACTTTTTTAAAAAATTCTAAGTTTATTACATCTAAGTATATCTATAGATAGGTAGATGTTTTCGATTTCTTTTTTTTTTTTTTTTTTTGTTTAACCTATTTGTCTAATATTATATACGTTCTGACTGATGATCCTAATCGCAACTATTTAAGTATAACAGTGTTATATAGGTATTGTTATTATTCCAATATTTTATTATTTTTTTTTCTATACAGGTAGCGATAAGAATATATTATTTTATTTTGACTAGCAAGACCGGGACAAACATTGATACGTGTATGCACAATATTGCACAATGCATTCCTTGAATTTGCCCATTTTAATGTTCGATCCCTTTTTACAGGTTTTGATGTATTTTCGGGGTTCCTGGCTGAGGGCTCCCTCGATATTCTGGGACTTTCTGAACGTGGCGCGATCAGAATATACTTAGTTCTGGTTTACTTATTGATGGTTACAATTTAATTAGAAAGGACAGAACTGGAAGGGGTGGTGGTGTGGCATTCTATATAAAACATAGTTTTAAGTTTTCTATCTTGGATCTTGGAAATGTGAACGATGGGTTGGAACAGTTGTGGATTAATTTAAAAATCGTTGGAAGAAAGCTGTGTTTTGGCTCATTATATAGACCTCCTTCAACAAATCTTCATCACTGCTTAAATAACTTGGAAAATACTTTGATTTCTCTCTTACCTGAATACGATTATGTGGCTTTTGGGGGAGATTTTAACGTCGACTTTCTGCAAGGCAATAATAACCCGGGATGTGCCTTATTTAACAATCTTCTAGAAAAGTATGGATTAACACAATGGATTACTAATGCTACCCGGGTAACTAATACGTCACAGACCTTAATTGATTTGATAATCTCTTCTTCTCCAAATATTATTGATAAATCCAAAGTACTTAAAATGGATAATATATCAGATCATTCCCTGGTATGTTGCAAAATTAAAAACTTTTTTAAAATCAAACCAAAACCGTTTTTGAAAACTTATAGGGATTTTGTTAATTTTAATAATAATGATTTCGTTCGAGACTTGTAAACTTTTAATTGGGATTATATTTATTTATTAAACGATATCAATGAAATTGTTCAGTATTTTAACGTAAGTATTATTGACTTGTTTAATGTACATGCACCTTTTAAGACTTCTAGAATAACTAAACCGCCAGCGCCCTGGCTCACTGAAAATTTAATGCTAATGATGAAATTGAGAGATTCAGCATTAACTAAATAAAAAAAGAATAAAACCGGTACGGCTTGGAATGACTACAAGGCCCATAGGAATCTAGTAAATATGTCTGTTAAATGTAAAAAAAAAGCTTATTTGCAACATGTTTTTCGTACTAACCCTAGAAGCTTCTGGCAGACATTAAAATATTTAAATATTGGTTCGACTTCTAATAATCAACCTCCTGATTATTTGGATCACTCTCCTGACATGTTTAATAATTTTTTTATAAACAGTATTCCTCCTTTTGTATCCGACAATAATGACTTCATTGATGATGTGTATGTAGATACATTTTTTTTCGGTATGGCTCATAATAAGTTTCAGTTTCGGGAAGTCACGGTCATTAATAATTTAAAAAGTAATGCCACTGGTGCTGATGGTATCAATCTTAAAATGATCTTGTTCTTATTTCCTCATTTAAAACCACAGCTAACATATATTTTTAACAAATGTCTAAAGATTAATCAGTTTCCCAACCAGTGGAAAATTGCTCACGTCTTACCCATTCCTAAAACCAGCAAACCCTCTGAACTTACTCATTTTAGGCCCATTAGTATTCTGCCCACCATGTCTAAAATACTGGAAAGGATTATGTAGGACCAATTAAATAATTTTTTCAATGCTTATAACATTTTACCATCTACCCAATCTGGGTTTAGAAAAAACCATAGTCCTTTATCTGCATTACTTTCAATAACTGATGATATTTGTAGGGCATATGACCAGGGAAAAGATACATGTTTAATTTTATTGGATTACAGCAAAGCATTTGACACCTTAAATCACACTATTCTATACATTAAATTAAAATACTTTTGACTGAGTGAGCAGGCATTAAAATTATTTCAGAGCTACTTTGCAGATCGCGACCAAAAAACTTTACTAAATGGTAGCTGCTCAGGGTCCTTACGTGTGTCAATGGGTGTTCCTCAGGGAAGTAGATTGGGTCCTTTAATTTTTTCATTTTATACGGCTGACTTCTATAAATTTCTCAATTACTGCAGGACACATCAATACGCCGATGATACACAAATATTTTACTCAATTTATCCTGATCAAGATAAGACTGCAGAGCTCAATATTAACAGTGACCTTAAAATTGTCTCAGAAATATCAAGGGCCCACGGTCTAATTTTAAATGAAAATAAAACACAAATGATGCTTAAATAATGTAATTCAATCAAATAAAGTTGTCATTTTGAACAATAAAGCACACATTTCAAAATGACAACTTTATTTGACAGTCATCTTTTACCTTGACTGGTGCCCGCAAATACGGGGCCATAAAAAGGAGAAATAGTTAAAAAGAAACCGGCGATAACCCGTAAACGGGCTCATCAAAAATATCTAAAGTTATTCTTTTGAATGTGGGTTTTAGTGCTCTTTAATAAACCTAAATAGAATTTTTGTCTAAAATAATTAGGGAAGCCAATAATTGACCCCATTTAAAATTACATGGGATTTCCTATGTCCCGCTCGACGATGCAACACCCGGTATGTGCTACTAAAGAATAGGCAATCAAACATTTCATATCTCTTTGGCGCACGCAAATTAAAGAAACAATTACTGCTCCTAATACAGAAATTATCATAATAATAATATTAATCTTTAAACTAATAGTTAAAAATGACTTTATTAAACAAAAAAATCCATACCCGCCTAGTTTCAACATTACTCCTGCTAAAATTATAGACCCAGAAATTGAGGCTGCAACATGAGCCCTAAAGAAGTCATAAATGAATAAAAAATATAGGAATCTTTATAAAAAAGCTATATTGGTACAATAATATACAATTAAGCTATTAATAGGATAAGAGAAATAAAAAATATTCAAGCTTATCAAATTTTTTAAAAAAATTAAAAAAACGAAACTATTATAAGTAACGACACTAATAATGTATAAAGCAGTAAATACACTCCAGCAGAAATGCGCTCAGGTTGATACCTTCATCCAATAATTAAAATTAACTTAAGAATTAAACTAATCTCAAAAATAAATAAAAAATAAATAGATTTATTGATCTAAAAACTAAGTTTAACCTGATTATTAAAAATAAATTTACACATATAAATATTCTATATGCATTATTAAATTTAAATACTTTTTCTCTAGCTAAAATTTTTAACCTACAAATTCAAAATCTTAGTAGAATTAAAGTAAAAGATAATAAATCGATACCTAAACAATAAGAAATTATAGTAAAATTAAAAGTAAATCTTAAATTTAGTAAAAATAAAAACCCAGGAATAAAAAATAAAACTAAAAATAATCAAAAATCAATAAAACATAAAGGCATCATAAATAATAAAGCCAATAAAAATTTTATCATAAAGAATTAAAAGATAAAATTAAATCATATCCATGAACACTGTTGAAACGCAGGGCTTTATTTCCTCTCACGTTCAATCAATTTTGTGGTATATTTCCACAGGCGTGTGACTCACTGGTCGTTTTTATTGTGATTGGAAATTAAACTCGTGTTAAAGCAAAATAACTCTATTTTATATACTGGCGAAATTAACACATTATAACTTCTGGCGAAATTAACACATTATAACTTTTTGCACAGAGATATGCACACTTAGTACCCGTACTTAGGGTGAAACTTCCACTTTTTACATAGAAATTAGTACACTAACATTTCTACAGATTTACCACTTGGTACAAACAGTAAAATGACCGCCAACAACCAACTTATTTCTTGACCAGCGCCAAATGGAGCGGCTGGAGCCGCTGCACGCATACCCTATGACACGATTCATTCATCCTTTGTGGCCGACGCCAAGCTTCCGCCAATCCAGTGAGCGCATTTTACAGCGAACAAAATTGGAGCGTGACAGTGGTCTCCAGCCGCTCCCTGGCGCGGATCCAAAATACATCATTTCTTATACCTACTATGTTACGAACGAGATCGTAAATTTGACATGTTACGCCTACTATGTTGCAACTAAACTAAACAGTCCATCTTTGGACAACTCATTTCAACTTTTAGGGCTGTTCCCCAACAAACACGAATTATTATAACTAATATAGATAATCATACATATGCGAGATGTTGCATGGGGCGACATCTCATGGCAATTAAGCTATCCACCCAACCAGACCAGGGAGGTCTTAGAGAAGATCAAACGCTGGAATGGAACCCGCATAAGCAGGTATTTATGTCAGGTGGCGCTGAAAGCCGATTGTCGGTTTCTGCGAACCGAAAACGCGATGTAAAAGAAAGAAATTTGTCAAGGCTGTAGAGTCTGACGCTTAAGGTACCTTTCATTTTCATCAGACTCTATAGCCAAGCCAAAGAGCCGTAATACGGCGAAACGCATCCAAGGATTGGGTCTGATGAAAGAGGGACAAGCGTCTTTCTTTTACATCGCGTTTTCGGTTCGCAGAAACCGACAATCGGCTTTCGGCGCCACCTGACATTAGATACCTGCTTATGCGGGTTCCGTTCCAGTGTTTGGTCTTCTCTAATACCTCGCTGGTCTGGTAAGGTGGATAGCTTGATTGGCACGAGATGTCGCCCCGTGCAACATCTCGGATATGTATGAATAAAATATAAAATATTGGTCTTGTAAATCAAATATAAGAATACTCTGTAATATTTTTAATAATCATTCAAATGATGTCGAGTTGCCTCGGCCAAGAAGACTTTTTTTTGTTAGGTGTGGGTTTGTCTTATTATCTGACAAATTTTTTAGGGCGCCATCCTACCAGAAATAATACAAAATTTTACAAACACTTGGTAGTTTATTAAACTAAATTTGCTTAACAATGATTGTTGTTACTGGTTTCCGAAGAAACAGTTTTGACATGAAAAGGTGAAAATTAAAATGAAAATATAGCAATGGTCTGCTGGTCTTTACACAGTTATCCTTCTGACTGACAAATACTTAGCTCTGCTTGTCATCAATAAGGTGTGTCCAAGATTCAGTCTTCTTCACCTGGAAGTTGTCTCGATGAGGTGTTCCATGAATAGACTTCAGCAATGGAGAAGGTGAGGGAGACGGCAGGACTTGATTAGACTTGAATTCTTGTGACAGCGATTGATAGGAATAATGACATTAGATGAGCTTGTCAGCCTCAGGTTTGCTTGTTTACATGTAATATTAGAAAGGTGGCGTTAGACCAACGAATAATATTGCAATAAATGGTTTAAAAATGAATACTTATGTTAAACAGTACCAGTTGTAACTTAAATGTCTATAATATAGTTACAGGACGTTTTTACTCCCTGTTACTCAAGTGAATATGAATAAAGTTTTAAATTTAGAAATAAAATAACCATGTTTAATTACATAAGGTCAAAAACAAAATTTGTTTCGTGTTTACATAGTAAGAAAAATAAATGATTTGATTGACTTAAAAGATATTTAAGTTTTAAGTTAATCCAAGAGAAGCATCTTGTGCCAACAAGATAAAAATTAGGTAATTCAAATACTATACAATGTACAAATATATAATACAGATATTTAAAACTAGTAGAAAATGCTGCATTTAAAAGCATCTAAAACTTTTGTGCAGATTCGATATGCATAACGAGCAAAAAAACAATCGTTTGCTAGATAAATGTGGTTTAACGAGCTACAGGCATTCGTTACCACATGATATTGGTGTACCAGACTAATGTCTTATGGTACCCACGGTAAAATACGTTCAAGAAAAATTCGAGATACGGTACAAGAGAAATTGTATATACAGTGACTTAGGATATTATCCACCCGGTACAAGTATGTCGCGCCAATTGATTCAGAAGTTTGAGAGAAAAATAAATGTGAAATCTCGAATACAACATCTGCTAAGATGAATAAAATTATCGAGTAGAGCATAATTTTTTTGGCTTTATATATACTTTGATATTCTCATGGTACGCCTTAACTAATTCATCATCTAAGCATGACCTCATTTCTCTTTCTCCGTTTATGACTTCCTCAAACAGCTGTGCTACGTTGTTTCGTTGAAATATTAACATTTTTATGGCAATTCCTGTTACAGTTATTACCTGACAAATACACATTAGTAAACTTTAGTCTTTAGCCTTGATTAATATTAGTTGAATAAGTTTTACATGTATTAATAATGTTGCTATAAATAAAATTCCGTTAGTAAATCGACGGTGCCATAGTTGGACTTTTCTAGATAAGGGTCCTCAGTCCAATTAACGTTGCATGTTCCTGCTAATATCATAACATTCTTCAAATTTTCAATGAGCATCTCGATGGGGTAGATCGCTAATACTGGGGAGGGCTACAACAATGGAATTCGGATCATTATAGAGTGTGGCAGAAATTTGGCCTACATGTATTGAAATCTTGAAAACTATAGAAGATAGAGAAACGGTTAAACAGGAAAAGTATGAGAAGAAAATATTTGCAACTTAAAACCGCTTAGTGCGCGATTATATCTTTTTTGTTTTTGAGATATTTTTAAAAAACCAAAAAATTGCATTTTCAAAATATGTTTTAGCTTTTTTATTTGTCACTATTTTGGGAATCTGTAAAAACATTTTTAAAGCAACTTCTTAATGCGATTTTACAACGATGTATCACTTATTGATAAATAAATGAAATTGACTTAAAAAACAAGAAAACTTATTTTCGCAATACCAATTTAAAAATTTTTACATGGTGTATTACTCACACAACACTGCCTGCATTATTTCAATTAAGAATAATTCCACAATAATCTTTTAATCAAAAATAAAATTTAGTAGACTATGACCACTACGTACTGTTTGAAAATGAAACAAAAAAATACGTGTCAAAACGAGTAAAAGTAATATTTTCTTATATAATTAACTTGAGAAACTGTCATTACTTACTCCATTTCTCTAATGAGAAGTAAAATTCCTCTAACCAGGTAAATAACGATAAGAAATAATCACCTAGGTAAATAATGAAAATATTTCTGTGTAAGGAAGATAAGCTACACACGATTTAGCATTCTTACTCACCCTTTCTTTAACATGTTATTGGTTTTAAGCCTTGACTAACCACTTTCAATGAAGCAAGCGCGCAAAATATTATCAATGTCTTAATAAAACAGGGATTTTTATTATAAACTGGAATATACAGGGTGTAACATAAAGGCTGGGAATAAATTAAACAGTGGATTCCTTAGTCAAAAATAATAGAAATTTTTCATATAAGGATATGCTCTACGGGATTTCGTTTCCAAGTTACAGGGTGTTGAATTTCTCTTAAAAATTTAGTTTTTGTTTAATATCTTTTGAACGCTGGCAGATAACGAAACGAAATTTTAGCAGTAACTTCACTTGATAATGCCCTAGGAGAAGTAAAAAAATTGTTTTCCTGGGATACTCAGTGGCGTGCATACGGATATTGCTGTAGGGTTTTTTAATGAAAAATGTGGTACGCCACTGGTAGAATTATTTTCTTGTTAAAATTTATGAATTTTCCTTTTATTTTAAACAAAATTCCCCTCTTGCGTTTTCTTTGTATCTCTTGCCATTTTCCCGTAATTAAACATTTTGCAAATATCAGTTTTCAGCAATTTCAGTACCTAACAGTAATAAAATCGAGTACCTACGTTGTGATCCAGTGTTTACAAAATGGCAGAAACGACATTGAAACTTTTAGATTTTTGAAACACCATACTAATATGTAATTTACAAAAATTAAAATACTAAAAACTTAAAAAATTGAAAACAATTATTTTAATAAAGTATGTAAACCAACACAACAAACAAAATTACAAAAGGTGTTGAAAATGTTGCCCCTCAACTTCAATACATTTTTCAATGCGTTTTCTCATGGATTGTCTTACTCGTCCAAAAATTCCAGGCATCTCTAGAATTTGCTGACAACCCATTTCAACTCTTTGACGAAGAATCTGTACGTTAGGAATGGGAACGGTATAAACCATGTTTTTAAGTGCCCCTATAAATAATAATCCAATGGATTAAGGTCGGGTGAACGAGGAGGCCACGCTCTTGGCCCTCCACGACCTATCCATTTATTGTGGTACGTTTCGTTGAGGTATTCTCTAACTTCTCGCCTAAAGTGAGCTGGAGCGCCATCATGCATAAACCACATTTGCTGTCGCGTTTCAATTGGAACTTCTTCTAATAAAGGTGGTAATCCATTTTGAAGGAAATCCAGATATGATAATCCGTCTAATCTATTTGGTAGTACTACAGGACCAATCAAATAATCGCCAATTATTCCTGCCCAAACATTAATAGAAAATCGTTGCTGGTGCCGGGATTGTATGATTCCATGAGGGTTTTCATCAGCCAGATGGTTATTATGAAAATTAATTATGCCATCCCTTATAAATCCAGCTTCGTCGGTAAATAAAACGGATGAGTGAAATGAATGGTTTAAATTGCATTTATTTAAGAACCATGTACAAAATCTAAGACGTGGTGCATAATCCTCGACAGAAAGAGCCTGCACTCGTTGTAAATGGTATGGGTACAATAAATTATCATGTAGGATTCGTTGGACTGTCATATGGCTTACTCTTTCCATTCCTCCAATTCTTCTAGTACTAGATTCAGGATTCGCCTCGACAATCTGAAGGATTCGTTCCTCAGGCTGTACTGTTCTTACGTATTGTGGTCTTCCACTGGAGGTGCAAGGCTTTAATGATCTGGTTTCACGTAAGCGAGCGTGAATCCTTGAAAAAGTCTTCCTATTCGGAATGCGTCGATTTGGAAAACGTTCAACATACAGACGTACAGCTAACACAGTATTCCCGTTGGCACGGCCATAAATAAAATGCATATCTGCTAATTCTTCAACTGAGTAATCCATTTTTAATAGGTTTATTACTAAAATTAAAAAGCCTAAGCAAAATTAAATATCCTAACTGACAATGACATTATCAGAAAATATCGTGGTCCAAGGCATGCTCGATTTTGTTCCTATTACCCTCAATTTCCTATGTAACTTGTGGAAAAACTGATATTTGCAAAATGTTTAATTACGGGAAAATGGCAAGAGATACAAAATTTTAACAAAAAAATAATTCTACCAGTGGCGTACCACATTTTTCATTAAAAAACCCTACGGAAATATGCGTATGCACGCCACTGAGTATCCCAGGAAGACAATTTTTTTTTACTTCTCCTAGGGCATTATCAAGTGAAGTTACTGCTAAAATTTCGTTTCGTTATCTGCCAGCGTTCAAAAGATATTAAACAAAAACTAAATTTTAAAGAAAAATAACTTGGAAACGAAATCCCGTAGAGCATATCCTTATATGAAAAATTTCTATTATTTTTGACTAAGGAATCCACCGTTTAATTTATTCCCAACCTTTATGTTACACCCTGTACTTCAAAAGAAAACTGTCATATTCAAAAATGTCAACACGTACACAAAATTTCTACAAGGCATTTAAAATCGCATTTCTAAAGTTTTATTTTTCTCAGGCTATTTGATTTCCAAAAATATTTTAAAAATTAGGCAGAAATGGCTAATATAAAGATCTATGCGAATTAAATAAGCAATATTTTCGTGTTAGTAGTAGCAAAAAATTTATATATATATCAGTTGCGAAAGCTGTTATATACCTCGCATATTATATCCTTCGGCGCTTCGCGCATCATGATATAAAACGCTAGCTATATAGTGGCTTACTTCTCAACCTCGGTATATAATGTACTATTCTCATTATTCATAAAAACGATTTATTTCTCTATTTTGAAGTACAAGAAATGCCATTGCGTTTTTCTCACGAAGAAAAATTTAATTTGCTGGAATGTTACATTCATTGCAACAGAAATGCAAGTCGTGCATTAGAAAGATATTTTGAAAATTACCCGAAAAGAGAACAGCCAAGTATAAGACTTTTCCAAAAACTATTATGAGCCTTAATAAGTATGGTAGTTTTTAACCACCGCGGCCCAAGAATTACGAAAAAGAAGATAATAACGAGCGTGACGGAAATGTAAAGGAATATTTTAATGCCATTCCGACATCGTCTACAAGAGTGGCGGCAAGAGCCTTACCAACTGCGAGAAGTGCCATATAAGGAGTCCTTAAAGGAAATAGATATCGACCCTACAAGCCAACTATAGTTTAGGCTTTACGAGAAACAATTATTCATGAAGATCCAATTTTCAAATGGTATGTGAACCAATACGAATAAAATCCTGATTTCAGTCGTCTTGTAATTTGGACTGACGATACATATCTTGTCGACTGCGGGGTGTTTAATACACATAATCATAATTTTTGGGCTACAGAAAACCCTCACCAATTGGCTCAATGAAGATTGCAAACCCGATTTGACTTTAATGTATGGTGTGGTATGTATGGTAGGTAATGTCACCTAGCTTGCTAAATACATAGCAGGTATTTAGTCAACTCACCTTTTCTTCTTGCTTTTTAGACAACTTACTTATCAGACCATACTGTTATCATCACACGTTAAATGGCCAAAAATACAGAGGCAAGAGCTCCTCAAGATCAACTAAATAATATTTGGTTTCATCAATACTGTTGTCCCGCACATAATGATCGGGAAGTTCAAACATTCTTAAGACAAATTTCATGATGAACTAATTTCAAACGGCGGACCAGTTAACCCTTCTCGATATTTTTTAAGGGTATATAAAAAATGGAATCTTTCAGTTTGACCTCTGAAACTAAGAAGAATATATGTTTACCTGCATAAAGAGCAACACTCTTCGCAGGGTCACCATTACGGTGTTGAAAAAGTGTCAAAAATGTATAAATAAAAACGGCCAACATTTCGAATAATTATAGTAAGTTAATAGCTATTTATACAATAAGTTGCGAAATGAGTGGCTAAAAGACATCGTTTCGTAACGAATTATATACAAGATTTTTTGTGAAAGCGGAGAATTTGATAATTTAAGCTTTTATTAGTATTTTTAAACATTTTGAAAAGTAGGCAGGCAATCTGTTTCTAAGGCATTGTTTATGCATTATTTAATGTCAAGTGTATTGTCAAGTTCGAACGTCGCGTTTTGCCTTTTTCCCGCAAAGTTTTTCGAAAAAATTACTTCAAAATAAATGAGTGATATTGACGAGTCTTTGGATATTGAACAAGCTGCTGAAGCTGCGCTATCCACGTTAGTACCCGAAAAATCGAAACATTTATACGAAAAAACCTACGAAAACTTTGAAACCTGGGCCAAAGAAAAACATATTGAGAACTTTACAGAAAATGAATTACTAGCCTATTTCCTCAAGCTATCCACCACCTTAAGGCCGTCAACTTTGTGGAGCAAATATTCGATACAGTTTACATAATTGTACATTTAACATATATAATAAATAGATATTTTTATTGATTTTAATGTTTTATTTTTACTTTTAGGCACTAGTGCCTAAAACCGTAACATTTGGACACTAGTGCCTAAAAGAGTGTCATTTCGAAATTCTAATCAATATCGAAATATGCCTATTTCGAAACGCTTTCACAAAAATATTTTTTCTTACGGTGCTTTAAACAATAATTAATTATTATTCATATTACTTTCTTAGTTTTCTTTAATTTTTTATTTTAATATTTCAAATGCAACTTTTTGGTTTTATTAAATTATCTCAAAAACGAAAAAGATAGAATCGCGTACTAGCCGGCTTTAAGCTGCAAAAATATTCGTCTATACCATTTCCTATTTAACCGTTTCTCCATCTTCTATAGTTTTAAGATACCCATACACTTCGGCCCAATTTGGACTACACTGTAGATATTTTAGCCAAAGTTTTCGTATAGTCCACTCTGAATGGGCAAGATGAAGGAAGATTGTGTAGTTATTTTGAAAACACAACATTCACAAACATTCTCTTAGTCATTAAAATTATCACTTTTGCTACAACAAAAATTCAGAGTCAAGACAAACCATTTTCTGTTATGGTCAAAATAGCCTACCTTCACGAAAAAGTTGAAAAAAAGATAAAAATACCTTTCTTGTTAGAACCGTTCTCCATTTAAGTGTAAAAATAGAATTAAATTTTATTGAGAAATTGCGAACTGCGACGCAAAGAAAAATATAATTATTATAGAAACTTTGCAGATTGACAAAAAAAAATGTTGGAAACGAAAAAAGCCTGTATTTGTATCAACCCTCTAGCGCGAACTGTAGCATATCTGCTACGCTAATTTTATTTTCCGATTTTGTCACCACTTATGTTATATGGTTGCCTGCGAAGTATTCTATAACTAGCTCAGCCTGATATATTAGTAATATAGATCATAGAGGTCGCCACAAGTCATCTTAAAGAACATATATTACGACAGTGTTGCAATTTTGTTCCCTGCATTGGTACGTAGTGCTAAAAACCACTCCTTATTTAAAAAAGTGACAAAATTTAATAAAAAAAGTGTGAAGTTCCTATAAAAGACGCGAGGCTTGAAGGGTTGGGATACCTACCCCAATGGAATTCTAAACGCCAGCGATGCAAAATACCTCAATGTGATGGTTTTTCATTTATTTCCTGTGAAAAATGCGGCGTAGCACTATGTTTCAAAAAAAATAAAAATTGTTTTGTAGCGTTTCACAAATAAAGCATTAGTAATAAATGCATTTGTTTAAAAGTCCTTACTGCATGTTGAAGCATATATGCAATAGTCAAAAATCGGTGATTATAAAAAAAATTGGACACTTTTTTTGGTACTTGTTTAGTAGTTTGTTTCCACTTTTTGTTCTAAGATAATTTTTCCATCAAAAGAATAAAAATTATGCATCAAAGGGTTAAAAACAGTTAGAAAACAGAATACAGAAATAATTTATGCTTGAACACTGCGAACAGTAGATACCTAATATAATTTTAAAAAATGCAAGTAATATATTTAGTAAGGTTACTTACTTGGATCTGCACAGGGGCCACACAATTTCCAGAATTGGTAAAGAATTATTAATTTTAAAATTATTGCTTATTAAATAAAAGAAGTCTTTGCCAGAGAAGAACTAATATTGAAGGAATTATTGCAATTAACAGAGTCAAAACCCAATTATAGCGACCAGGGCGGATCCGCAACTTTGCGACCCCGCCCCGCTTTGTAAGGACCGCAATCTAATGACACACGACACAAGTTTACTAGTCCTGTAGCGTCGAATATTCCAACGATAAGGAGGAGCGAAGGGGATTGATTATTGGAGAGTACAGAAAATAAAAAAAAAATATTAATATGCACGATAATTGGTTGAAACAGCTCTGACGTGAACATTCGTCCACAGCCTATGCACAACTTGTTCAAGCTAGCGTGATGGTAGAGGGGATTCGTCGGCTCTGCATCATAGGCTCCTCCAACGTTAAATTTTTAGGGATTTCTTATGCCCAAATCTCCGGAACCAATGGACCTACGTCATCGAGTTCACGTAAGTATGGTCTACAAAATTAGCTCTTGCGCATGCCTTGAAAACGACAGCTGTCAGCTGTCATTTAGGAAACAAACGTCACCTGTCAAATATGAACTGCCAAATGTCAAAAAGGATAACTGAAGGGTGATGTCATAAATTGTTTTAAAAAGAACGGGGCTGATCGGGTAATTAGGACCAAGGTTAGTGTGGCTAGTGCTCTAACGGCTGCGAGTGGAGGGTTGTTATCGGTTAAAGCACTAGAATGCCACCCCGATAGGCCCCTTAATTTACGCAACCACCGCGACAACATCACCAGGGCATTATTATTTAAATCAAGAACGGAGTTGATAGAACGATAAGGACCAATGTCACATTTTTTCCCGTATAGTGTCTTAGCGGTAAAGAGTGGAGGGTTGTGATTTATATGTTAAATGTAGCTGTTGTTGATCTTTCGATTGGCCAAATAATACTTAAATCATTTCCATTATTAAGGCTACAAGAGGGGTTAAAACGTAGATTTGAGATTGCGATTGACAGTAAAGAATTGAATTCAGTTTACTTCGCGCTTGATTTTATCACTTGAAGTAGGACTCTCTCTCTAGGTTTGATAATACACTTTATTTCTTAGAGGGTTAATAACCTCGAGCACCGTCTTCCACCTGTAGAAATTGCCAGTAAAAAGTTCTACATAACTATACATCTAGGTATTCTCTTACTCAGTATTCGCCAAATTGTCACCAATCACTCTATTGTAGTCAACTATTTACACAACATTATCAGGTATATAAATGGAACAACAGTAACTCATAAGCGCTTGCTAGCAAAAACGAACAAACCTAAAATGCTATGAAACGAATAAAAAATATAAAAATTTAAACCTGAACCAGAATGTTATAACGTATTTCATATCCAGCTGAAAATTAACAACCCAGCTAGAAACAGGTGGTGGTTCAGAAACAAACTTAGGTAGAAAACATACTCCGTTCAGGAAATATTCCTTCTAAACAGAGCTCGTGTAAACAAAGTACCTGCTTAAAACAGACCTGTTGCAAACAGACCCGCTTTAACTGGCCCATTCCAAGCAGACTCGTTCCAAACAGACGCGTTCCAAATTACCTATTTAAAACAGACCCGTTTAAATTAGACATTGATTAAGACAGATCTGTTTTAAAAATATACCATTTTAAAAATATACGTCGTTTCGGAAACAAGAAATAGGATCATGCTCGTTCTTTAAATCAGCCAAATTAAGCTTAGAGCAGATCACGAACAAGCTGAACGGCTCTGTTCGCCTCTGTTTTTATACGCGGATCTTCAGTGCAATACGCGCCGTTCATAATTCGATTTTTTAATCTAATTTGTTCCTTAATTTCGTGTGTTAAAATGGCGTACTTAGAATATCTGGATATTCTCGTGGGAGAAGCTCTAGTCATTAAAGTATGAACGATAACGAACTTAACGACTTAAACAACAGCAGGGTCAATGTCAGGGTCCGCCCCGGAACAGGCGGCGGCAGCGGTTTTTTGCATTCCAAAAGACGCCTGAACATAAGCGAATTGATACAGGTGATGGACGTTGAACGGTGTCACTTTTCTTGCGGATTACTATACTCAACAACGACCGGAAGGTGGTCAGATGACAGGTCGCAGAGAGCCATCGTCTGTGATAGGAGGTCGATGTTCTTTACCATAAAATATATAGAATTTCCGGAAGCCAATACAAACACAATGTGCGCACAATCGCACGGACCTGGCACGACCTGTGCAATGATACTTTTTTAACAAGAACCATGGTACCCCCTTTTTGCCTTAATGGCCGGTCATTCCTGAATATCGTGAAATCGGGGAACGTGAGGCGCTCCCCTTTAAACCATGTCTTCTGAACAAGGAGAATATCAATCTCGTTTCGCTCAACAAAGTCGATAATTTCAAGTTTTTTGCCTTTAAAACCATTAATATTTATCGTAGCCAACTTAAAGTAAGCAATCTCGGACTGCAAAGCCATTACGTTTTAGTTAATGCAAACGTCGACAGCATATTTTGAATCTGCAGCTACATTTGATGCCGCATCGTTTTGGAGAATTCGCCCAAATACGACTGCAGTGTAGCCTGCAATGATTTTTCCGAAGCCTCTGATGCTGATATTCCGTTTTGATCTGGTGAAAAGTCTTTGCATGTGGGTGTTATCAACATAAAATAAATCTATATTAAATTGTAACTAAAATTAACATGTATTATGGATTGCCTATAATTATGAATATTTGGTGTATTCTACATCCCCCCTTAGAAGATCAATTTTATGTTTATATAAAATTTAATTAATTTGAATTAAGTTAAACTTATATTCTAAAAATAAATGTATCTATATCTAACATTCTTATTTTAACCCCCATTTGCATATTATATGTATACAGCCAGCTAAAAAAAAATCTATAATGATAACCAGTTTAAAGCTTAGTAATTTTATATTTCATTTTTATATACGGCCAATACTTTATATTATACGTATTGGGACCCAAGCACCGCAAATAGGAATTGTGTTCGAAATGTTGCCCTTATTTATGGAATCTATGGAAACTTAATAGGTAAAGCTAGGGAAGTTTAAAGCATTTGCTTTTTGAAGGATTGGTTGTGCGTAAGAAATGCGCCTATTGCTCATTTTGGTGATTAAAGCGACGAAAACGGGTCACTATTTGATCTAGATCAAATGCGACAAACTAATAGCAAACCCTCTTTGCAATTTTATACCCGAAAAATGTTGAATCTAAGTGCTTTACATAACTACATGGGCAGTCTAGGGTGGCCCACATTTTTCGACTTTTTTTTTCCTTTTCTCTTACCCTTTTAAAATGTTGTAAACGTCAAAAAAATGACGTGTGCAAAATTTCAAGTCATTTAATTAATCCTAAATGGTGCCGCCGGTGGAATAAAAAACACGTTTTTTAAAATTTTTATACTTTTATTATAATAACTATCACTGACTATATAGAAACAAGGTATATACCTATACATATTATTAATAAATTGTACCTAAGCTAAGAACTAACTAACTAACTAACTATTACGTATTTAAACGAATTTGTTTTAATCACTTTAAAAAGTTTCCGCAAGTGTCGTCTTACTGACATCTTTAAATTTTTTTCTATATTCGCGTACAATTTGCAGTATACATTGGCGTTGTTCTTCATCTTTTGTTAATATTTTATTATATTCGTCTATGAGTTTAATACCCCTTTCTGCTGTATCATTCACTACTTTAATTTTTTTCACTACATTAAAATTACCTATGTACTCGTCATTACTTTCCCAGTTGTCTGGGCTCTCATTAAAAAAATTCGTGGATAACCCGAACCTTTCAAAAAATGTAAGAGAACTTTTACATAAAAATTCCCAAAGTTCTTTATGTTCTATTTCGTATATATTACTTAATTTAACTCGTTTTTCACCATCTAGTGAGTCTTGTTCTTCTAAAGCTTTTATCATATTTCTTTTAATTTCAATAGGGATTTCGTCATCAAAGAATGATACTGAGCAAATTTCAGAAGACAAGTACCACAAGTAATTTTTAATTTTTTCAACAGCAGCTTTGGATATCTCTGGATCAATAGTTTTATATTTAATAAGATTTTTAGCAAATTGAAGATCTTGATATGGAGCTTTGTATGGACAAGGAGCGGTAAACCAAGCCTTAACATAAACTTTGACGATAAAAATGCATAAATCTGTGATGCTCTTCCTTTCCCTGACTGTTAGTGTAAACTCGTCCCTATAAAGATATATTTTTAAGCAATAAATAGCTTTCGCCATCCACCGTGCATGATGGAACGCTCCAGGAGCACGAATGGTAAATTCTACATCGTCCTTTCCTAAAAATAACTGGGTCAGATGTAAAAATTCTCTATAGTCATCGCGAGGCTGCCGGGAATCTAAGGTTTGTTCTACAAAATTAAGAATACCAACCATGTCAAAATCTTCAAGTTGCAATAATGTATTTATATTTTCATCTTGTAATGCTGATTTATAATTTAAATTATTGATTTTAGACCAGGATTCTTTAAAACGTTTAAACAATGGTACGTTGGGACCACTAGAAGAAGTCATTTTTACATCAAAAGCACTTCTTAAAATAATTTCATAAATATGGTGTCTACAAGGTAAATAAATTAAATCTCGTTCTAACAATTGTTCTAATAAAACACTTGCCCCATTAAGGCGCCCCAAGTTGGAGGCAGTAGTGTCGCAATATAATGCAACTATTGTATCGGTTCGAATCCCGGCTAGGGCATGACTGTTTATGAGCGCTTGTAAATTTGTAAATATTTTAAAAATAATATTAAATACTATACTGCAGGTCCAACATTTCTGTTAGTAACTCATTGCTTACTACTTACTTATTTTGGAAAATATTGGATTCCGCGGTAGGCCGCTACGACTTTTACAAAGCTATCTAGAGAACAGGAGACAATGCGTGAGAGTAAATGATGAGGTAAGTGGGAGTAATTTCGTTGAATATGGAGTTCCACAAGGTACCGTTTTGGGCCCAGTATTATTTACAATTTATATTAATGACCTTTTTACTATCAACTCAGAATCAAATATAATAAGTTTTGAAATTGAAAAAGTAGTCCATACTTGCAGTGGAGTTTACGTAATGTAAATAAAACGACAATGTCTTCCTCCAATAGCGCTTCATAAACTGCACTAGCTTGCTCTCTCCCTGATGAACTGTGTAAAACTGGTATCCTTAGAATTTGTTCTGTATCGCCACTTGTAATTATAATCGCTAGTCTGTCGTGTTTTTCAGATCCAGTTAGATCAGCAAACAATTTTTTATCCCAGTAAACTACAGGAGCCACAAAAGTATGACCTTTAAAAGCCAATTTTAGTTTTTCAGCTCTTTCTTTTCTTAGGTGTTGTCTAGAACGTTGAATTGTTGTTCGACTTATGGACAAAGAAAGTACGTCATGTCCCAAAGCTTCAGCGACAGCACTTTAAATATGTACGGAATCTCGGTCACTTACTTTACATTTGTCTAGAGCTGCAACTACTTTTGTGGTTATTATGTTTTTTCTTCCCACTAACCTTTGTCTTTTTGGTTCTGAGGGCCCAGCTTTCTCAAGATCTACTTCTTCGTCATAAGAAGAACTTGTATGCGAGCTGCTAGATGACGCTACCAGGGCTCCCATACTATCATCGATCCCAGCACATTTTACAATATTTTCACGAGCTTTCTGTTCTCTCTCTTCGCACCTGTGCTCTTTTTCAGTCAGCTTCTTATCTACACCATACATAAATCCTGGACGATCTTTTTTTCGTTTTATTTTTTTCATTTTACATGCGTTTGCGTGTGCGATATCAAACAAATCGTTTAATTTATCGACAAAGGTTGCTTCCTTTTCCATTGTTGCGTCCGTTGTTTTATGAGAACTTTTTTGCAGACCTCTTAGTTCTTCATATAAGTGTTCTAATTTTTTGATACAATGCTGTAGGTCTCAAGTTGGAACACGGGCCTTCTTTCAGAAAACAAGTACTTCCTCAATTACTAACTTAGCACTTTGATGAAGATTTAACTTTACTTCACGTAAGTTAAAAAATAATACTCTTAATACATCTTTATTGGAAGGAAGTTTACTTCCGATAATTTGTGACGTGTAATTACCAATCAAGTACACTGAAGTGTCTTTCCTTAAACTTCGACTAGTCGACATAATGGAATAGAAAAACACAGAAACAAAGCTGACACAAATCACTTTAAAATTGAACGTTCTCTTTTCGAAAGATAGATTACAACTAAACCTTGCTTTGAAATATGAATTCTATCTAAGCAGTAATGACAGTTCGAGGGGTTTTTTGACCTGCTTTAGGAAAAACAGGTACATCGGCTGTTAAGTAAAATAATAATAATCTTTTGGAAACTCCAGACATTTCCAAAAAGCCGTTAAATTTGGTAATGTTTAACCACAAATATATAAATCTTATCATTAATAAAAGGATTAAGGGCTTAAACTCTAATTACGAATATAATAAAATAATTTAAATAAGGGATGTACAGTGTATACATTTAAGAATAATTATCTACTTTAGACCCGCATTGTTAATAAAATAACAGATACCGTGATAAAATTAGTTAAAATGATTTTCTTTTAAATAGGCATTAGTAATACCTACTTTCGGGTGTCGGCGGCACCACTAATTTTTGATTTAAATCAATTATTTTTATAGGATATTATTTTTGTAACAAGAAAAACACTTTTGAGGTGTGAGAACACAGAAATTCGAAAAAATAAAATAACCTATATAAAGATGAGCCACCCTAAATTGGGCACGCACCAGAATGATTCTGGAATTGCTGCTGTAATAAGCATGCACTAAAGATATTTCTAGCAGGATTAAAAGAATCCTCCACACACCACCCTCCACATATACCCTCCACATACCTCTCCATAAGCAACAACGAATACCAATACCAAGATGGGAAGTGAGCCAGTCTCCAAACCAAACCTTTCTTGCTGAGGTCATAAATACTTTAGAAGTTATAATAAAGGAAATTTAAAAGTGAAACTAACCTGAACTAACCTGACCTCGCTTAGAAATTGGTAGGTTCCTGGTTCGAATCCCGGCTAGGGCATGACTGTTTATGAGCGCTTGTAAATTTGTAAATATTTTAAAAATAATATTAAATACTATACTGCAGGTCCAACATTTCTGTTAGTAACGCATTGCTAGCATATATACAGCTGCCGGTTATGCGACGTCAGGGGGATTGAATAGGGGAAGGAATTCCAGTGAAGTCTGCAACTCGAAAAACAATAAATGACTACATTTGTCAGAACATAATATTTGTCAGAGACATTCATTCAATTCAATCTCATTTGAACGTTTTTGTTAATTTACTGTATATTAATGTAAAATTGGCAACATCTTTTGTCTTTGTCTTTCCACCCTCATGTGGCAACGGCGTAGCCGGCTTTGAATAACACCAAAAAATACCGGGAAAATAAGAATTTGTTTGACTGGGTAAAAATAAGCAAGCGATTTGAGTCTTTTATAAAATGTTCTTTAAAAGAAGGTGTCGTGCGTTTTTCGCAAGAAACAAAAGGGAGGCTCTGAATTGTTAGTTAGTTGTCAATGTTGTTCTGCAATTACGAGTAATTCGTGTATAAGTAGTGTTTGAAAACCAGTGTTTTATGGAGAAGAATGTGTGTACGAATAAAACGCTGTATTAAAATCGGTGTTTTATTCCTTGTTTAATCACACTGCTAAACGGGTAGTTTGGTGGCGTGATAATTGTTGGCAGATTAGGAGCTAACATTAATTGGCGACCGTGACAGGACTGTACCGTTTTTCCTTATAAAACCCGTGGTGCCCGAAATTTGTACCGTAGTGCAGTATTATTGACAGTTTATTTTTTGGACAAACTTTTACCGCGGTTTGCCTGAGCTTTAATCGGTAATCGTGAGTGTTTTAAAGGAGTTTGCCCCAGGTATTTTTCTGGATTTTTGCTATTTTCGTGGTAGGTGGTGCGTTTCGCCTGGACTTGATCGGTAAACGTGTGCCCCTTCGGTTTTAAACAGCAGGCTTTGGTGTATTTTTGCTATTTTCGTGGTAGGTGGTGCGTTTCGCCTGGACTTGATCGTAAACTATGGAGACCATTAAGAAGAATAGAAAGGTGCTTCGTACGTTATTTACAAAAAATAGCAAGGAACTAGAGCAACTGATTGATCAAAGGACTGATCTAAGTGACATTAGAGTGTCGTGTGCGTTATTATCGGAAAAATCGGAGAAACTTAAGGTACTAGATGAGCAGCTGTACACTCTTTTGCTGGTAGATGCTTCTGAGGAAGACCTGGTGGCCGAGATGGAGATTTGTGAAACATACAACAAGATATTTGTCCGCCTCAACACCAAAGTTTTGGACATTTCGACGTATGATGGAGATAGTGTTGGTCCAAGTAACAATTCCGTACTATCGGAGACAGGTAACACTGGAAACGACCGAGGTAAGCGAAAATTTAGATTACCCACTATAGCATTTAAAACGTTTGATGGTAATATTAAAGACTGGCTTCCCTTTTGGTCGCAGTTTAGTAAAGTGCATGAGGATACAGATATAGACTTAAACGACAAAGTAGAATATTTAATCCAAGCCACTGTTCCGGCTAGCAGAGCCAGACAGCTTGTTGAAAGTTTTCCTGCTGTTGGCAAAAACTATTATAAAATTGTGGACTCTTTAAAATCGCGTTTTGGTCGTGAGGACTTACAGGTAGAGGTGTACGTACGCGAACTTTTAAAGCTTATTATAAATAATGCTCTTACTAGAGGAAGAATTGATTTGTCAATGCTGTATGACGGTATAGAGACTCAGTTACGTGCCCTAGAGACTTTAGGTATTACTTCTAGCGGTTGTTCATCTATGTTATTCCCACTGATCGAGTCGTGTTTGCCAGAGGATTTGCTGAAAGTATGGCAACGATCACCTCTAGCACTATCTGCACTCCAGAGTACGGGTACTGAAATCACAGAGGAGCCTTCTTTAAAGAATAAGCTGAATAATCTTATGCAGTTTCTTCGAAACGAGGTTGAAAATGAGCAAAGAATTTCCTTGGCTACGGAGGGTTTTGGTTTGCATGCAGGTCGCAGTCCAGGCAGCGCTCGAGGCCAGAATATGAGTGACACAAGACGAAAGATAGCGGAGGCTTCAGGTCAAAGTCATTTTCCCACTGCTATGGGCTTGATTGATCATGAAAAAATTACTGACAATGCAAAATGTATTTTTTGTGAGAATGTACATGAGAGTGCTAGCTGTTTTAAAGCCCAAAATTTTACTATGGAGAAAAAGAGGTCTATTTTAAACTTAAAGAAAGCTTGTTTTAAATGTTTAAAAATTGGACATTCAGCAAGAAAATGTCGTGGGCATTTAAAATGTATTGTGTGTAGTAAGTCTCATGTGACTTTAATGTGCCCCGATTTGTTAGTTAACAGGTCCACAAAAAATGGTTCTGAAGGAGATCAAAAGGACATAACAGTACATAAATCTTCAGAAATGCTTTCTTGTACTAATGGTTCTGGTTCGTTCGTCTTTTTACAAACCTTACGGGTCTTAATACATGGTCCTAATGGTACTCGCAGTATACGTGCCTTGATCGATACAGGTTCTCAGAATACTTATATTGTCAAAAATACGGCAGAGCTGTTAGGCTACTCGTCAAAACGCCAAAGTAAGATATTACATTGTTTATTTGGAGGAGCAACTTGTGAGCAGAGTCACGAATGCTATGATGTGAAGCTGAGCAACGATAAATATAGCTGTACCATTGAGGCTTTATCACAACCTACGATATGTGGAGAGGTTTTGCCAGTTTTTGATGGACCTTGGGTGGATGAATTAATGAAACTTCATATACAGCTCTCCGATATAGAGGATGCTGCACCTATTGAGCTCTTAATTGGATCTGACATTGCTGGTAGATTGTACACTGGTAAAAGGCATATTTTGAGCTCTAATTTGGTAGCGATTCAAACACTTTTGGGCTGGACATTAATGGGTCGAATACCTTTGAAAGAAATTAGTAGTACTTCCCTTTCCGCCATATCTTTATTTGTTAACGAAGCCTCACTTACTCAGTTATGGCAACTGGATACATTAGGTATAACCGATCCTTTAGAACAAAAAACACGAGAGCAGACAGCTTTGGCAGCCAAAAATCTTTTCCTAGAAACGGTAAAGGTGGACCAAGAAGGCAGGTACGAAATTAGACTTCCTTGGTTCGAGGGACACCCACCATTGCCTAGCAACTATGGTGTAGCGAAGAGACGCCTAGAAGGAACTGTTAAAAAATTAAATAACAATGGTCTTTTAGAGGCTTATAATCAAGTTTTCACTGAATGGTTGGAGGAGGGAATTATTGAGGAGGTGCTATCTGAGTGTTGTAGTGGTGACGCCCATTATCTACCCCATAGACCAGTCGTCAAAGAAGGTAGCACCACCAGGATCAGACCAGTGTTCGATGCCTCAGCTAAAGAACAAGGAGGTCCTTCACTAAATCAATGTCTGGAAAAAGGTCCAAATTTAATTGAATTAATTCCTGATATATTAATTAGATTTAGACAGAACAAAATTGGAGTTACTGCTGATATCCGCAAAGCTTTTTTACAGATAAGTATACACCCAAAGGACAGGGACTTCGTTCGTTTTTTGTGGGTGGATTCTAATGGCCATGAGAAAATTTATCGACATCGACGTGTCATCTTTGGTGTGAATAGCAGCCCATTTTTGTTAGGTGCCACCATTGAATATCATATTTTACAGGCTATAGATAATTGTAAGAAAAAGGGTAAGCCTTATTCAATAGAAACACTGGCAAGGTTAGCGGATAGTTTCTATGTAGATAATTGCGTTGCTAGTGTGGCGAATACTAACACCTTGGAAAATTTTATTCGAGAATCCAGCGCTGTTATGGCAGAAGGTATGTTTGACTTTAGAGGGTGGGAGTATTCTCATCAGGAAATTACACCCGAAATACCTAAAACTTCACCACTACTTGGACTAGTATGGGATACACAAAATGATACTTTAGGCATCAGTGAAGATTTTTTAAAAGAATTAGAAAGTTTGTTGGATAAACCTATAACAGAAAGGATCATGTTGTCTGTTACTCAAAAGGTATTTGATCCTGTTGGTTTTACTTGTCCGACGACCTGGAAAAAGAAAATTGGTTGGGACAAAGAAGTAGAACAAGAAATTAAGGAGGTTTTTATAACTTGGTTGGAAAATCTACCCCATTTACTTGAGATTAAAATTCCTCGATGGATACATGCTGGATCGATTGATGCTCGACAATTATCACTGCATACCTTTTGTGACGCCAGCAAGAACGCATATGCCTCAGTCGTTTTTTTGAAATGTGTTCAAAATGGTCAGGTTTTTGTACATTTATTGGCGGCAAAAAGTAGAGTAGCACCAATTCAAAAAATGACTATACCACGGTTGGAGCTGCTTGCAGCTGTTATTGGAGCAAGACTGTGTAAATCGGTCAAAAATAATTTAAAGCTAGATCTCGAATGTTATTTCTGCACAGACTCCACTACAGTGTTGTCATGGATATCTCGCAATGTAGAATGGGGTACTTTTGTTCACAATCGAGTGCTCGAGATTCGTCTAAGCACTTCCAAGGATATGTGGCGTCATGTTCCAGGAGTTTTAAACGTTGCCGATCTTCCTTCCCGTGGTTGCTCTGCAAAACAGTTAAAGGAGTCCAAATGGTGGGAGGGTCCTGGTTGGCTTTACAAAGAAGGTGATGCTTGGCCAAAAGATAAGATTTACTTTGATGAAGAGGAAATCAGTCAAGAGAAAAGAAAAAAAGTTGTCACTTCTCTACTTAGTACTTTTTCTGTTGACATGACTATAGAAGAATGGCATTTGTTGTACTTTTCAAAATACGTGAGAGCTGTTCGTATGATTGCATGGATTCGTAGATTTTGTCACAATATTCGTAGTTCATTGAATAAGCATAAAGGTGAATTGACTATGGAGGAGATGGACACAGCTGAGGGATTTGTCATTAAACTAATACAGAAAAACTCTTTTCAAGGAGAAAATGATCGTCGTTTGAACACACTTAATTGTTTTAAAGACGAATCTGACATTATCCGCGTAAAATCTCCAGTGAGTAATAGAAAAGACTCTGAACATTTTCGTTTTCCTGTGGTCTTACCTTCTAAACACCCTATAGTGACTAATCTTATTTTTGATGAACATATTAGGTTGTGTCATGTTCGTACTCAGGGACTTATGTGTGTTTTGCGGGAGAAGTTGTGGATATTGGGTGGACGCCGCGCCATAAAGTCTGCTATAGCAAAATGCGTTGTCTGTAAGAGATATCATAGTAAATCAGTTGACACGATATCGCCCCCCCCTTCCCTTAGATCGCGTTCGTGAAGCATCCGCTTTTGAAGTGTCTGGAATAGACTTAGCGGGACCATTGTATTTAAAAGGCAGACAAAAAGTGTGGATATGCCTTTTTACGTGCGCGATATACCGAGCCGTACATTTTGAACTTTGCTCATCTTTATCTGTTTCTAACTTTTTACTAGCTTTACGTCGTTTTATAGCTAGACGAGGTCGACCAAAAACAATATACAGCGATAACGGTACTAATTTTGTGGGAACGGACAATGCTTTTAATCAGCTAGACTGGGATAAAATCATGGCAGAGTGTTGCGTAAGCCGAATAACTTGGAAATTTAATCCACCAACTGGGTCGTGGTGGGGCGGTTTTTTTGAGCGCATGGTGGGAGCACTAAAGCAACTACTACGTAAGACTTTGGGCCGAGCTTGTCTAAATTATGAAGAGTTGATTACAATTTTATGTGACTGCGAGTCAGTTATTAACTCGAGGCCTCTTACATATATGTCTACAGATGCCAATGAAATGGAGCCTTTAACCCCTATGATGTTTTTACGAGATTTACCAGATAATGGAGTACCTGATCTAGAAGCTGTAAATAAGGCATCACTATGCAAAAGAGTTTTGTATCAAAATAAAGTTAGAGAAGATTTAAGGCGAAGATTTCGCAATGAATATTTAGGCCAGCTAAAGAATTTACAAAATAAAAAATCTAGCCGACAGCTAGGATTGGGAGAAGTTGTTCTCATTGGAAATGATGATGGAAAACGTCTAAATTGGCCATTAGGTCGTGTATCTGAGTTGTTGCCTGGTAAAGATGGTCGAGTACGAGTAGTTAAGTTAAAGACTGCTCGAGGTCAACTGGTACGACCAATCCAACGACTTTATCCATTGGAGTGTGCTGGTGCTAGAGCGGATCCAGAAATTGGAGGGAATAACCATCAAAAGAAATCAGTCTTCATACCAGAGACTTCCAGGGGTGAATCACAAAAATTTTCACCAGTGTCGAAATCAACTGCGCGCTGTGCGGGTGTGAATAATCAAAGCAGAGTATCCGATCGTGTAGTGCGCAATACCGTGACTCGAAGTGGGCGTGAAACAAAAATACCTCAGAGGTTTAAGGACTAATATGACTTTTAGTTTACGTACTTATTTTTGTATTTCTTTTGGTCAGATTTGTACACTGAAAAGAAAAAGTTTTATTTTTTTAATCTGACTGCACATAATTTAGAATTAATACAGGGTGTCTCTGACGCAAGATCAAGAGTTTTATGAGCCATTTTTAGAATGTAAAAAGTGCCTCAGGTGGGAGAATGTCAGAGACATTCATTCAATTCAATCTCATTTTAACGTTTTTGTTAATTTACTGTATATTAATGTAAAATTGGCAACATCTTTTGTCTTTGTCTTTCCACCCTCATGTGGCAACGGCGTAGCCGGCTTTGAATAACACCATAAAAAATACCGGAAAAATAAGAATTTTGTTTTGACTGGTTAAAAATAAGCAAGCGACTTGAGTCTTTATAAAATGTTCTTTAAAAGAAGGTGTCGTGCGTTTTTCGCAAGAAACAAAAGGGAGGCTCTAAATTGTTAGTTAGTTGTCAATGTTGTTCTGCAATTACGAGTAATTCGTGTATAAGTAGTGTTTGAAAACCAGTGTTTTATGGAGAAGAATGTGTGTACGAATAAAATGCTGTATTAAAATCGGTGTTTTATTCCTTGTTTAATCACACTGCTAAACGGGTAGTTTGGTGGCGTGATAATTGTTGGCAGATTAGGAGCTAACAATATTATAAAATTTTCCAAATTAAATTTATTTCAAAAACCTGATCCTTTAACCCGTTTAGGAGATAGAGACGGAGAATAACCCGTTTTTATAATAGATACTTGAAAGTCGTCAAATTGCGAATAACTGGAAAATTGCTACCTGTAAAGTATAAGACGCCGAACTTTCCACTAGGATTTCTTAGTTCTTCCAAAAATCTATCCATAAATGCCTGCCTTGAGCCTTTAATATGTAGTTTTTGCCATACCTTCTCAATTGTATGTCCTTCATTGAGCCATGTTCTGTTCGTGTAATAAAATTTTATCGCTTTCTCCTAAAAATCCCGTATTTTTTCCAAATATTTTTGCCGTCATACAATAATTTCAATCTTTTCAATTGTAGGCTTTTTCGATTTCGTTTATTATGCCTAAAATTAATTTCTTTTAACGTTCGGTTGAAAACTCTTTACGATATTTTAGGTAAAGATGTGTCCTTAATTTTAGCCATTATCCTTTCCATGGTTCGTATTTCGCGTATCTTGTGTCATCATTCAGGATTATTCCGTCCTCTAGTTTGGGCTCCTAGACTATTTTTTTTTTCTCATTTTTTGATAAAGGTCTTTTAAAACTCTGAACACAGTGCGCGAGGAAAGTTTCGTTAAAGTGCCGCCTATTTCTACAGCATCCAATGTGGTTAGTTAAGGATTCCGTTTCCGAATTCCATGATATACGTTTTTAACCATTATTCGTTCTTTTAATGTTAATTTATTTTTTTTGTAGGCAAACAACTAGTCAAAAGTTGGCTAATATTAATAGTTTACTCAATTTAAAGCACTTAGCAACACTAAATAAAGTTTAATAACTATATATTTACGCAAAACAATATATATGTGAACGACCCATATACCTAATACAAAAACTGAAAAACAACTCACAAAATCACAAATCCTGCCGGCACGCTTATTTTCAAATCTTTCGCGTGGCGTATTCGGGCGCATTTTGTTGCCACATTTATTTTCTCCGCGATCCCAGTATCGGAATCGCCGAGCTATTTTAAATGCATTTAGCTGATTGCGGCTTGTATGACAACGTCGCCTCTTAACTTCACCATATTGGTAGCGGCAGTGTATCTCTTATGCAGAAAGAAAACATTAAAGGATTCCACAAACAGGCGCGGTGGAGGTTGCGGTCGCGGTAGCGGTGACGGTAGCGGTCTAAAACAACCTACGTAATACAGTTCGGTCGCTCAAACACAAGCGTTTTGACTGCTAGAAACTGCGGTCCGTGCTGCGTTTAAGTTGCGACAACGAAGCGGCAGCGGTGGAATTCGACAGGTTGCATTTGACCGCGACGGTATTGTGTTCTTGTCTAAGCTGTGGTATGGTTGTATCTGGAGTTTCTAATGGAAAACCTAACGGAAAAATTAATTGAAGCCGTAAAGGAGCACAAAATCTTATACGACTTATCCGATAAGGATTACAAAAATACAAGGAAGAAAAATAAAGTGTGAGATGAAATCGGAGAACGATTAGAAATTGACGGTAAGAGGAATCAAAACTCATTTATGTGGCGCTATGGATCCATTTATTATTTATTTTTTTACATACAGTTGGTTATAGCAATACATTCTGTAAATAAAATAGTAAATATTTGAGTCATGTTTCACATATTGAAATAATCAATAAATCTGTCACGTATTTCAAAAGCATAGTTTGCTCCTCTCCTTCCATCAACGGGAAGATTGTTGAATACTCCTACTGCTGGTTCTTGAGGCTCTAGTAAATGTACATAAGTTTCATTGGAAGTTTTCACACGTAAATAATTGTGCAGAATACAAGCAGCTTTTACAATTCTTTTTACAGAGTCCTCTTTTACTTCTATTGGTCTGAAAAATACTCGCCATTTTTGGGCCAAAATGCCGAAAGCATTTTCAACAACACGGCGAGCTGTACACAATCTGTTATTATACTTTTCTTTCCTGACATTATATCGAGTTTGTCTGTATGGAAATGGTCGCATTAAATACGGGGTAAGTGCAAAAGCTTCATCGCCTATAAGTACACAAGGAGTAGGTTCATTTTGACCCTGAAATATTTTATCGGAGGGAATGTTTAGCGTTCCATTTATAATTTTTTTACCCATAGCAGACGCCGCAAAAATACCACCATCACTGTTTTTCCCATACCCACCGACATCGATACTGGTAAACTTATAATCGGGGCCGACAATTGCCATCAGAACAAGGGAGAGTTTTTTTAAGTAGCAAAAATATGTTGAGCCTGATTTGTTCGGGCACTTAATAGTCACGTGTTTCCCATCAATGCTTCCGATACAATTGGGAAAATTCCATGTTTCCTGAAAACCTGTAATAGCATTGTTCCATATCTCTGTAGTTGGTTCGGGCATATAGATTGGCTGTAATCGTTTCCAAACTACATCACATACTTCGGAAACAATTACACTAACAGTAGTAAAACCCATTCGAAAACTATGACCAATTGTACTGTAGGAATCACCAGTAGCCAAAAACCTAAAATAAAAAATGAAACTAATGAAACTGTTTCTTTTAGGGGAAACTGCGAAAAAAAAGTTTAAAAATTTAAGAGACAATTATGCCAAACATCTACGAAGTGAAAAAACACATACAGGACAAAACGCAAAATTTATCGATCGTTATAAAATGTGGCCGTGGGTAGAACAGATGTCATATTTAAAACCTTTTCTGCAGTTTGCTCAAACTCAGTCGAATATTTCTAATCCGGATGATAATGAAAATGACGAGGACGATGATGAACCTCAACCATCAACTTCACGAGAAGGTCTAGTTCCTGTAGTTCCAGCAGTGCAAGAAACTCCTCGTAATTTAACTGTTCGAAAGAGGAAAGTCTGTGATCAAACTACTAAATCATCATCCATTGATAAACCTTCTTCAGTGGACAAGGTGTTAAGCTATTTACAGCAAAGTGACACTGCGGAGCAAAATTATGACGAGCTGGACTTAATATGCTTGGGATATGCAAAAATAATAAGAAAAATGAATCCCCGACTTCAAACAATGACTAAATTTAAAATAGCCAAAGTAATAATGGAAGCAGAGTTAGAGCAGCAAAAACAAAATGATATTTTATTACCTACAAGACCAGAAAGTGGGGCTTCACACTTTTCCCATGTGTCTTCACACACAACTCCTCATTCGATATATTCACCAGGATATTCTAATCCAGACAGAGTGAACTTCGAAAATAGTAATGCCACTACTTGGTATGAAGAGTTCTCTCAGTCTAACCTTTAGTGAATAATTTTATATCTTTTAAAATACTCTGTCTTTTTTCTATTTTCAAAATAAACCTTATACATATTTGTATTTTTTTTTATTTACCTTAATGTCACTGCTAGGCGTTCGGTAGGTGAAATCGGTTCTCTCCAGTTAGTATGGTTTTTTGAATATCTCCTTTAATAAGCTCAAGAATTTCATCAAAACTTTCAATTGTCATTCGGAAGTAACTGAAAAACCGTGTTTCATGTTCTCGCAGATTTGTGTACAGTGTATAAAATTCTCCTTGCTCTTCACGGGTCTTATTAATATCATGTACCCATATCCTTTGTTTTTTCCTAAAAATCGATATTGAAACTGCGTGGTACAAGATTTATTATCACTTTACCAAACTACAGAACTTTCATTACATTCAACTGAGAACTTCAACAGTAAGCTTGCTACTCATATTTGTTTCATATGAAACAAAACGAAAAATCCGAAAGTTCTTGGGAATATTCCCGAAAGTTCTACAACTTTTCATTCTCTCTGAAATGAAACGCAGCTTGCAATCTCCTTAAACAAATTTTAGAAGAGTACCAAGAAAGTTCTGTAGTTTGTGTCTGGTCAAGTGACTAGACATCCTGCTAAGGCAGTCATTTATTCTTAAGAAAGATGTCCGGTAATATTCCCGAGAAATTCACATCACTTTGTTGGTAAAATATAACAATATATAACTTGCCTGTTCCGCTCTCCATCTTCAAGAACTGCTGCCAAAATTAAAGCTTCCTTTTGCTTTCTTTTCAGCATTACCATATTTAAAACAAAACGTTTTGTCGTGATTAATAACAACAACTAAATACTCTCATCAAGAAGCCACTCGCTACCGCCACCGGCTAAGTCTTAGATGACCAGGCGCGTTTAATATCGCTACCATGACCGCGACCGCGAACGCCACCGTTTACCGCGTCAGTTTGAGAAAGCCTTTACTTGTACAACATTTTCATTCTGCCGCTTCGTAAATTTGGTGGTCGTTATTAAATGAGTCACTGACACACATTGGGGATTTTGCGTATATTCTTTTTGCAACAACAAAAACTCAGATTCAAAAGAAACCATTTTCGCTAATGGGTTCACGAAAAAAGTTTTGAGAATAATAAAAATACCTTTCTTTTTAGAACCGTTTTATGTTTAAGTGTAAGAATATAAAAAGAGTTCAAACCAGATTGTCTCTTCTGGAATATTTGAAACTGAAATATAGAAGAGAGTTAGTGGGTTAGGAGGAAAAGGATTATAATATATTTTACGTTTACTTTGATTTGCAAGAAAAAAAAACGACCACTACATTTGACCGCAAACGTTTCCTTTTAAAGGTACCTGGAGGGTAAAAAAAGTGTTTTTCTTAAGCCGGCCTCCGTAGTCTTGTGAGCAGTCATCTCGCTTGGCAATCGGCAGGTTCCGGGTTCGAATCCTGGCTAGGGCATGATTGCTTGTGAGCGTTTGTAAGTTTGTAAATAATTTAAAAATATATAAATATTAAATAATAATGGATATTATTATCTCAATAAAGACAGATACTGGCTATTTGATGTCAGTACCATAAAGAGATGGCGATATTGAAAAGGAAATCATCCGACAAACAAAGTTTACTTTAATAAAGCAGGGAAAAAATCATGCCAAAGCAGTTTATTAAATATACAGGGTGTACCGAAATTAGGTGGCCAAATGAAAACTGTGTATTCAACAAAGTGTATCGCTTTTTTTGAAAAATTTTGGCAAACTGGATATTCCGAAAGCAAATTTCTTAATTTCAGCTTATGCTAGGCAAAGTAATATCAAACACAGAAGACAAGCCAATCCATCTATTAAGAGAGATTTTACCAGAACATACTTCATAGAAAATTTTACTGCTTGTCGAAATATGTTTGTAAAAATATTAGCGATTTCCCCTAAACGTTTTGACACTGTCTTTAAAAAGTTTCGTCATTTAGACATTAGGGAACATCGAGGAGCATCTAAAAATCATATGACTTTACCAGGTGCTAAAATAAATGAAGTAGTGGAACAGATTAATAGAGTTCCAAGATATAAATCGCATTATCGGCAAACTGTTACCGACAAAGAGTTTTATTTTATTTATTTGTTATGATTTTTGGGTTGCAGACAGGATATGTTCCCATCAGAGCAACCAACCACTATTTACTTGCATTGTTAATATTTATGTAATAGTTTTGTAGTACTGTACTTCACTTCACGATAACAGTAAACGGATTTGGTTCTTAACAATATAAAGATGTACATCTATCTCCACACTTCCACAAATAGTAACACAAGTTATGATTAGTAAGCATTAAGTGAAAGTTAAGGGAAGGTTTTTAATTCTTGCTTTGAAGATTTCTACTAAATTACAGAAGTAGTCCACTTGATTAGTTATTGAGTTGGAATATTAAAACATACTTGATAATGCGGAATTTATTGAGCTGTTAGTCCGGGAGAAATGCGATCTGAGTAAGATATTTTCTCAGCAATATCTCTGAGGAACAGCAAGGGAAACCCGCTACAGAAGTTCTAGAGAGTTGACTTTGTACTTAAGACGCAACTGTTCCATGACATCAAAATAAATATTATCACTAAATGCCAAACACTAGGCATAGTACAGTGTAATTAATGTTTTTGTTGTCTGAAATGTTTTCCTGGTCATCATGCTTTCTATGTAAAGGTCAAACTCTAGCTTTTTATCAAATATAACTCCCAGATTTCTAGCCTGGCATTCCTTTTTCAGGAAGTTTACACCAAATTTATAATTATTCATTATTTTATTGCGATTTCGTGTAAAGGTAATGGAGAAACTCTTTTTTAGACTAACAATTAGGTAACTTTTAGTACAGTAATCAAGAAACCTATCAAGGTAATTCTGTATTTTATCACAGTCGTTAGTTTCAGTTACTTATTTATAAATTTTAGGATCATCTGCATAAAATGCCATCTTACATGACTGTGGAATTAATTTATAATCTTTATAATGAAGAAGTGGAAAATCCAGTGGGTTTGTCAAACTACAAGAAAACTTTTCATACAAAATTTCAATTAACAGAAAAGCCACTGGAAAAGACACCTGTAACAAATGTGACGTTTATAGTATCACATCAGAAAGTTACCCTTATGTTAAAGAGGAACGTAATAGACAATTAAACGCTGCTGAAAAAGCAAGATAATGAAATCAGCTATTAAAGAAGTAAAAGATAACCCTGATCTGGAGACATTACATTTCGATTTAGAGAAAACGTTACCTCTTTGACGAGTCCCAACCAACAGCATATTTTATAAAAGGCAGTTATGGTTGTATAACCTGGGGATTCATTCGGAAAAAATCTAAGACGATCTATTTACACGTATTAAAAATGACGAAGTACGTAAACTACGCTGGAGTCAAGCGTCTGGTCCTTTCTTCAACTTTTTAATATTTATAAAAATCATATCTAAAAATAAATATTTAAGCTTTAGAGAATATCCCCTTGTCGAACTGCAGGTGTAATTATAGGCAAAAGTAAAAGTTTATAATTTAATTACACCCTTGGAGGCACACGGTGACGTGTCTTAGAATGGCGCAAAAGTTACAGTATTAAATGTTAATTTATTAATATGGGAAATAAACTAGAAGTATTTCCCTTCTTCCCACGAGATAAATGATGAACAAAAAAATGTGTACGTATATCTACGTTATTTATAACATGTATTACAATTCATTCCTTAACGTCTTCTTTCTTGTATCCATTGTCAGTAGATAACCCACAGCCCAAAAATATTTTCCAGTATAACCGTCAATGGCGTTATAATTTTTTGAGGACGCTTGGGGCTAATATAGAAAGACATTTGTGAGAGGAAAAATAGTTGAGACGAGAAATTATTTGAAACGGCACCCAGATAGCAATATCGGTCGGCAATATGCTTAGGTTAGGTTAGGTTAGAGTGGCAGACTTCTGGTCTATCCAGACAGTCTCACGTAGCCCTTTAAGGACCGTTGTGTTACCACACATGTTTTGCGGAACCTATCACCATCAGCTCCCTGATGGCTAGTGCGAAGTACGGCGTTTTAGAAAATACAAACTAATTGTTGCTATATTATGAAAGAAACAAAAATATATATAATAATAATGTTATAATATTCCCGGCCTCTTCTTTATTTTCGCCTCTTCGACAAAATCTTCTCTGTCATCGCTTGCAAACTCATTGCATCGTCATCTGAACTTTCTTCATCATTGGTATTTTGAGAGACCAAAAGGTTTTTATAAAACGCATGATATTCTTGTGAAATAGTATTGTCCTTGCATAGGGCCATTAGATCATCATATTTTTTTTTATTAATTGAAATTTTGCTTTTGTAAAGATTTTGTGGTCTGAAATTATTTGTGATGGAAAATGGTCGACCTCTTCTCAAGTTTGTTTGAATTTCCTGAAACTCATCCCAATATTCGCATTTGGCAAACATAGAATTGGGAAAATCTTTCCTAAAGACTAAACATTTAACATCTTTCCAGTTTATATGAGATGAAGTGGTCGTCTTGTGAACATTAGGCATTGTCTTACTTTTAAAAGTTTTATAGTCTAAGAAGTCCTCGTAAGTTAATCGATTGACTTTATAAGGCAGGCCTTTCTTCTTAGCCATTCTTACTACATTTTTCCAGTCATTGGGCACATAAATTTTTGCATACTCACTGGCCTTTTCTATAGCAGAGTGCATTGAATCGCACTCCATGTGCGTATGACCTGGCTCTAAGAAATTCATTTGAATTATTTCCAAACTTTCATGCCTCGAAAGCGAATTCTGCAACATACATGCAATTATGACGTTTTTATTTTGCCCAGGACATGAGTACAGAATACAATCGTAATTGTTTTGCTGCTTTCGGAACACTGGAGATAAATTTTGAGACACAAGTCGCTATCGCATTACTTCCGCGTTGGCCATTCATTTCATCCCATAAAAAAGCGTGTCCTTGTTTTGAAGCTACCTCGTTAACCGTAAAATTAAACATAGCTAGCTTTCGCTTATAAAAAACAGGTTTGGCAAAAAATATAGGGCAATTTAAAACAGCTTCTAAGTCAAAGTTGGCACAAACGATCGATTTATCTTCTTGGGCAGCTTTCTTATCGGCTTTTTTCTGTTCATCTGCAGCATTTTTTCTTCGAATGTGAAGTTCATATACTTCTAAAGTTTTTCCTGTCTTATCACCTTCATCTGGATCATCTTTCTTATAGCTGTAACACCAGCACTGGTCCTTTCTTGGACGGAAAAATCCAATATTTTTCTTTATAATGGCTTCTTTGTATATTGTTTTTGAGATGGGCTTAACTTGCTTTTCCTCGCAATGCTCTAAGTATAATTTATACATTATCTCCTTATTTAGGTTTGCTTCCAAATATTCCTTGCTAGTGTCTTTCCGACACCAGTGAGAAGGCATTCTAGGAAATGAATCAATGTGATTATTCATATCCACAATTGCATGTTCTGGAAGCTTATTTGCAGGAATATGCTTGCCTCGTCGATCTGGGCTTGGTGTTCTGATAGCTGATCTATTGCCCTTTGCCCATACAACCCTTATTTTTTTATCAGAAATATTTAGTGTGTTCAAATTCATTATCTTGCAGACGGACTTAACTACTCCTTCGCATGGAAGTGTGTATTTTAAATAAAATTTTCGTCTGGAGCGCTCTTTTCTAGATAAAGCGGCTGCTGTTTTACTGACAGTCCTGATGATAAACTCATGTTGTCTCTCTAGGCTTTCTAATTTCCAGAAGTTTGAGCAGATAATACTTCTCTCTGCATCGCTAAATCTTTCATTGCATTTCAAATTACAATGACAGCTGATCTTAGGAACTTTCTTAGGTTGAACTCGACCACGTGTGTCAGTGTACTCTTCACCAAGTGAGCGTTTAGTTTTCCGAATATTCTTTTTCCATTTGTCAGGTAATTTTCTTTTTCTTCTTGTCCGTTTTTCAGTATGCCCATCTTCCTCGTTTTCTTGCCCACCCTCGTCGTAGTCTCCATTCTGTGTGTCTTCCGGTATAAAATCTGGATCATCCAAAGAGTCATCTGAATTATCTTCGTATCCAAGAAAATCTACATCTTCATTAGAATGAGCTTGTTCAGAGTGGGCTCCTGCTTGTATTATTTTAAAAGGCACAATTTCTACGACAATGTCACCATCTGTACCTAAAATAATAAAAAATTAATTCCTTTAATAAATTTAAAAAATCATTGCAAATATAAAAAAACTGACTTAATTTTTTAAGTAAGTACATACATTTATATTTTAAAATTGTTTAAATTATTGTTACTAATTTTTTTTTAAATTAATGCATTTTTACTAAAATAAATGTATTCTTTTTACTACTGCTACTCTACTCTCGTCATTACCTGATATGCGAGGCATCTCTATTATTTTATTTGCAGTCTTTTATTTTTAAATTGGTGTATTTTTGCTTAAATAAATATTTTTAGTACTGCTACTCTACTCTCGTCATTACCTGATATGTAAGGCATCTCTATTATTTTATTTGCAGTCGGTTCAGAAATATCCCCTAAATAAGTCTTCACGTCTACAAAAAAATTAAATAATTAATGTCCAATGACTTATATTATTAAATTCAATTTAAAAACTAAATTTAAATAAAACTCGTTAGTACCTGATCTGGGAGCCATTTCAATTGTATTACCCATAGTTTCCATTTTTTCTTCAAAAACATTCGTTGACTTTAAGTCACGGTTCTCAACTGCAAGAAATTATGTATTATTTTATTTATATTTTATCTGACAAAAATAATATCGGGCCAGTAGGTCGTATAAACTGAATTTAGGTTAGGTTTACACATAACACATAAATGCGTAAAAATAAATGCTGTGTTCTAATTATTATTTGTGGATTTTCAAGAATACAATGCAATAAGACCTCCTAAGACAAATCTAACCAATGCACTTTTACAGAACGTCAAAATAATAAATTACGATTTAAAACTTACCTGAATTACCGAAATTATTGGCCGTTACCACCGGAATTGGAATATTTATTAAATTAAACATCATTTTGGTCCTGGACCCCATTGTTTGTAATTTCTTAACAAAGTTTAAAATCAGTTTTAATCTGTATGCACTTGCACTAACTTGCAGAATCATAAACGGCCACCACACTGCTGATAGAGAAGGAGAAGAGTATTGGTTTTCTCGGCTGCGCATCTAGTATTATTAGGAACTTTTCGCAAATACGGTGAAATTTTGTTACGCCAAAAGGACGCATATGATCATACGCCCCTAGAAATCACATACAATTATTATTTTAAAAGGACGTATATACCTACGACCTTCTAGCATGTTCAGGGTGTTGCAGATTGTTTGTACGTCCGAAAAAAGGAGGCCGTGGCATCGTTACTAACACTCTGAGGGATACGACCTTTTTCCACGACAACCCTATCACTATCAAAATACAATTTTCGTTGTAAAAGCAAAATGCTATATTATGCGCATACGCCCTTCTGGCAGGAAGCCCTCGATATTCAATAGCAACATTACAATATTTCTTATTTTTATGTGACGCCTGTATAAACACGTACTTGGATAAAATAAGAACTGATTTGAATGAACATTCTGATCTATTAAAAATTAAAAAAAGGTATTTAAACCAAATAAACTTATACTTGGTCTAAATAAATATAAAAGACAAGTTAAACAATTATGTACTTGTATAAGAAAACAATCACTTTGATGGAAATTACCGGTTTATTTAAATCAAATCACTTAAATTGTTTAATTAAATAACGTTGTTGTTACGGCAAATACATGTAAAACAAAAGTAAAATAAATATGTACTTGATAAAATATATATAAATATCAATCAAATAAACATTTTGTTAACTTAACTTTTAACCTATTTACCTTAAGTCATTGAAACGGCTTATTTAAGTTAGGTTAGTGTTAAGGAAATAAATATTTGCTTGAATTTTGTATTTAGTGATTAGTTCCAAATAAAAAGTAATTTGTATCAAATCAGATGATACTAATTGAGGCAAATAATCCCTTGGTATTTTTCAAATACATATTTGTTTGGCTAATAGGAAACAAATATTTATTGGAGTCAATGGCAAATTTTTTTAACTCAAATAATTAATTTTATCAGTGTATACCTGACACTTAGGTTCCCAACCAAACCTTACTTGTTGAGACCTTATACCATAAGGATTTAATAAATCATGATAAAATAGCTATTCTATGCTATTATATGTACCAACGAGCGCTGAATTGCGAAGCAAAATCAACCGTGTTTTGTCTCACACAGTTAGATAATAAAATACAAGCTTAGTTTGCAAAAACCGGTTTTGAACTCTTTAGTTATCGTCACTACAGGACTAGCGAGCATTCCTACCGTCGGAAACATTAAACACCTTAAAGCGACACCAGTAGACCGCTTCTGTTCTGGTAACACAGGTAACCGCGTAAGCAATACAATAGAAGTAGCTCCATCTCTTGGTACCTAATTATCGAAAATGACCATTTCCCCAAGGTTTGGAAAAGGGTCAAAGTGGTTCACCAAACGACTAGACCGGCTTCAAATAAACGAAATAGCTTTAACAGACGATTCACCACGGGGCGGTCTTTGTCGACATCTGCAAGACCCTAGGATAAGGTCTGGCACGACAACTTATTCTATTTAAGAAGAATTGGAAAATATATATAACCGCTTCCCACTACAATTTATAAACAATATATTGCTATGCCTTACCTGGATCAGAACACCAACTCTAATATTAAACAAATACTTGCACACTCTATACCGAATCTTAGTATTTCCGTTAAAACTAGAAATAGTTTAGCAACACATATCGCAAACTGACCATCTGTCAAAGAGCGGTATTTACACATTAAATTAAAACTCATGCAAAAGTCGTACGTGTAGGCCTCTAAAGAGACGCATAAAATAACACCTTTCTAGATCCTCTGTTGCTGTTGGTCAACATCTCATATATCTTCGAAAAATTTCAATAGACTCGATTTCATGGACGACATAGAAATCAACAGGGAATAACTGGACAGTTGCCTAAAACACACAAGTAAATCCAAACAGAAGTTATTTCCCTTTACATAGACGCCTTCTAAATTAAAATTTAAAATTTATACATTTAAAACCAACTTTTCTTCAACCTAAACCAAATTTTCAAATAACCCGCCCTTTGATTCTCAACAACGTCAACAATGTGAATGTCAATACAGATTTAATCTCTATAATTAAAAAAAAAACGTCAACATTCGATTTGCAAACACGTTTCCACGTGAAACACAAAAATGGAAGAAAAATGATAATTAATAGATAAAGTTTGCTAGAAGTGGTTCGTCCCTTATGTTCGTCTTATACAATTTTATACAAACTGAATATTTTATGCAATGAGTTTTTTATATTTTGATGTCCATGTTCCACTTGAAATTTTATTAATGAGCTATGTTTGGGAAACAAGTTTTCTAATAATTAAAGTAATAAACCTAAATTGACGTCGCAACGACGTCTGCTAGGAAATTCAAAGTGCGAATCGGCAACGCTGCAATAAAGGCAAAACGCCGCCCGTGTTATACAGTCCTTTAGTCTTCTAGCGCCGCAACAAAATAGTTTTATTCTATTTTACTGACAAAACGGCCAAATGTCTAGCCTATCGTTAAACAACATTGATGTTTTATCCCGCAGTATACTAATTCTCGGAAAACATCAAGTCTTCTATAAACGTAAAAACGTGCTATATTCTAAACTAAATAATATTAAATTCACTTCTACGAAAAGTTCAAGCCTCTTTCTAAACAAAACAAGTTAATATTATATAAAAGCCGTCAATCGGTAGCTTTGCATTAGGCTTGCGGCTTCGAGAATATGTCAATTGGTTTCTGTGATGTTTTAACCGACAACCAGACTAGAGTGCTGTAGCACCATTAACAAGGTAGTGTTATGTTAGACTTCAAAGTAAGAAGATACTCCACGTGACTAAAAAGATAATAGCCCTTGATTTGTTTTGACATGTGTGTCAAACTAAGTGATTTTCTAATGTTATAGTAATTTATATTTTGGGGACGCGCGCCTAGAAACACAGGTTACTATTCTTTTAAACGTATAGTAAAAGTACCGTTAATTTCGTACTTAAATACACTACATTCTTTGTGTTTGGTTGAGACGTGCACGAAGTTGCACATCAGTATTTTGCAGATCGCGTATATACGTGAAATATCCGTTCTATTGTAGCAATTTTAAAATTGCCACTATTTATTTTGTGTGGATTTATACAGATATGTTTCCACAAAGTGCATTCCTTTTTATTTACTGTCAAAAATTGTTCATTGGGTGGTATCGTCTTTGGTTGCATAACGTTAGCCAAAATATGGGGCGAACGCACTACTTCTGTTTTCTGTGGCTGATGGCATCAGGCGCCGCACATAGGTGAACCATGTAATTCCGTTTTTGCGTCTCGGTCAAGTCGTAGACCGTCCATTTCTGCTTTTGGCGATTTTATGTTTAAACGGGGTTGTTTAGAATTATTTTCTTCATTTCCTTATGTAATTTAAGGTTCTGGTAAAAGCCCACACTCTTGTTCGTTCTGATCGTTTGAATCCTTTATGTTGTGTCTCTGTTCTCTTATTCTTCTTATTTTCCTTTGTTGGGGTTTATGTTTAGTTGGCAACATTGAGTCAGCCGATTTTTCTAGAGAAGGGGGTTTGTTTTACTTCAGAGTTCTTGCGGTCTCCATTTTACTTTCTGAAAATACCTTCAGAGAAGAAGGTCGTCGTTGGGCCATTTTTTTAAAAAGACCACGAGGTCTCACCCCCCTTTTAGAGGTAAGTTATTTTCTTTTCTTTTGTTCTTTGTCATCGTTTTGTGGGTATTCAGTGGGTAATTTTTCTTTTTATTATTTTTACGGGTTTTGTTGGTTCCGACTGATATGCCGTTTTACCTTTGATTAGGTTAGGAACACCACATGGGATTTTAACATCCACATAAATAGCCCTTGAGCTACCAGGTTCCGGTTGGCCCACGTAAGAACTGATTGAATTGGTTACGAGCTATGTATGGACTAGATTCACCTGGCCGACCATGAGCAGCTTTCAGGAGCCACATGGGCCATGCCCAGTATAGCTGCCCCAGCAGAAGCGAGAGATTAAAAGGCTTTTATAAAGCGAACCTCAATTAATTACATTTTGCCTTTTTTAATTTAATTAGTACGTCGCAACATTTAAATTAACTGCTAGTTAACCAATATTTTTTTTTTAATGTAAAGCCATCTTGACAAAGGTAACTCTTTTATAACCATACACCATCAAAAGATTTAAAAGGTTCTAGAATCTTCCCCGAGGTTATACATAAATTTTGTCTTAAATCCTTGCGTCCGGAAAGGCTGTCTCTTCATTCATTTCTTTTTTATAATTCAAACTCAACTAAATTTTAAACAATTTGATACCAGATAAAACTTAACAAACCCTTTTGCTATCAAGTAACCTTTTATTTAAGGCAAGGGCCTAGCGACACTTAAAACACCGGTTCCCGTCACTGGTTCTGAACTCCATTCAGACCAGTCGTTATCGCTCTAGCATTTGCCTTTTGCTATTCGCTTATCAGTACAATCTAAACACAACGTGCTCGAAATATTAAAGAGTTTTCGTATTGTCGTTACGACAACGCGAAAATTTCCAGTTTTTCTTTTAGTTTCCGCACATTAGTGGCACCCCCTGCATGTTGTAGGGGGTACATCACCCTTAAATCGCGTTCGCGAGACGTCTCGCGCTGTTTTCGCGCAGAATAAATTCAAAGTGGTCAGTAACCTGTACTGACTTTTCAAAAAAAAAAAAAAAAAAACATTTTTTCTCGACTTTTCCGCGGCTTAGTGGCACCCCTTACATGTAGTAAGGGGTATATTAACTTAATTTCGCGTTTCGCGAGGTTTTCCGTGTGTTTTTCAAAAGAAAAACATAAAGATCGGAATTAGGGGTGTTTATCCCCCCTGGATGTGTTTCAAATTAAAATTAGTGCTGTAAATATAGTTTTAAGTTCGCGTAAAAACAACAATAATAAACATAGTGTTTCTCGTCCTTTTTTACCCTCTCTGAGGGACCCTCCCTCGCGTGGACACTCATAGTGCCATGTTTCGATCCCCCCAAGGGGAGAAAAATCCGGTAGTCCCGCAAAATGACCCTAACGAATCCATCGACACCGAAAATTCGCTAACGAGCGAGAGCGAACCCGCGCCGATAAGGCTAAAGCAAAACGCGATTGTGAAGTACGTTACACGTTTTATATCGTCATGTAAGTACTGTGAGGCAACAGCCCTTAAAGCTAGGAAAAACACTCTAACAAACCCTCATCGAGTGCAAATAACGAAACACTTACGTGAAAAACACAATCTACCAGACACTTTACCTGACACTAGTGCGAAAACTCCCGTTGAGCAAAACGCTTTTTGCTCAACATACGAACAATCAATTTCAGAATCCACAGACACAAATATGCAAACAGACATGAACGCCTCGGAATCGACAAAAATACAACCTACTGACGACCGAGAACCAACAAAAAACTTTGACCTACATTCCAATGACCCAGTGCCCTACTTAACAAAAACTAACGTAAACAAAAACAAACCGACATTGTATACAACAGAGACAATGACCACAGACAACGAAACGATGACGTTGGATAACTCCGCAGGGGAGGCAATGGTAGTTGACCCTACCAACCCCCCCAAAAGACAAAGCGCAATCAGACCCATCAAAACACTATTAAATATCATAGAAAGATCCCAAACACAGAGAGAATCATTTAAAAAACCACAGACAAGCGAGCAGACCTCCTCTGCCACGGGTACTGTACCAAAAAACAAAAATTTAAACAAACAAAACTATACAACTGACAGTGACATAGACCGACAAACTGAAGTTACTAGAGAACGAAAACGACGACTAACAAAAACCTCACCTGAACAAGACCCGAAACAATACAGAACAGTGACACACAGGACTTACCCACAAACAAAAAATACATATGTAACGCAGACACAAAATAAATTCATACCACTAACGCCACAAGACATCGACATAGAATTAACACAAGAAACAACTGACACTGAAGCCGAAGACACCGCCACCTCAGCGCCACCATCCAGAAAACGTTCGCCAAGGACCAAAACAACAACAAAAGCACCGTCCAATCTGCCAACAACATCAAAGAAGATACCAGTACCCCCCATCGTCCTCGAGGGAGTCGCCGGCACCGCACAGCAGTATACTGACTTATGCAGCGACATCGACAAAATAACTAAAGGCGGATATATCACTAAGTTTGCTAAGAGATCACTTATTATTCAATTTAATATTATTGAGGACTACAATACTTATTTGAGAGAACTGAGAGCTGACGAGAGTAACAAATTCCACACCTATGCAACCACAGCTGAGAAAACTCAAGCGTACATCATAAGGGGATTGGATCACAAACCCACCCCTAATGATGTACACCACGAACTTGAGACAACGTACAAATTGCCAGTCAAAACTGTTTACTTGCTACGCACGCCATTCAGGCCATTGTATATGGTGGTCCTAATGGGCGAAAATAACCTCAATAAAATACAGCAAACCGTCAAATACCTCCAGCATGCCTCCATATCCTGGGAGCGAAGAAACGCTTCAACTACAATCATCCAATGTAAGCGTTGCCAGATATGGGGGCACGCTACAACATACTGTGCAAGGGATGTTCGCTGTATGAAGTGCTCTAAAAACCACTGGACCAAGGACTGTGCACCAGGGCACACGGTCATGTGCGCAAATTGCAATGGGGCGCACATGGCCAACGACCAGCAGTGCCCTGTGCACATATTCAAAATTAATAAACATATGGAGAACCAGAAAATACAATCCCAGCCTCAATATGTTCCAGCCCCTATCCCAACAACGAATGCATGGTCAACTTCGAACAACTCTAGGGCAAGTAGAGTCACCAATTTGGGCAGGGCAAGTGCCCCAGCTCTATCAGCGCAGAATTTCCCCGAGCTACCTGCCAGAGGTGGTTCGTCAGCAGCCCCCCCGCCAACCACTCCACAACTTCAACACCAGCAACAACAACAACAGCATCATCACAGTGCAGTGCAGTTCACCGCCCCAAGTGCCGCAAATAATCAGGTAGGTGACTTACTTGGTGTTATGCAAGGCTTGAAAACTATAAACATGTCCGAAATTATCAGATTCTATTCAGATTTACAAAAAATCACTAGTTATGAACACACACCAAACGACATCGATATAGCTTTCAAACTGTTAAAATTTCAGGAAACTTTTCACACCTATAAATTCAGATAGGGGAGAAAGGTTTAAGGGTGGTAAACTGGAACGCCAATGGCGTCAAGAGCAAACTGGGAGAACTCATATTCTTTCTTTCGCAAAACCGGGTCGACATTATGTTCGTCACCGAAACTAAGCTGACAGAAAATGATTCGATTAAAATACGAAATTACTCAATATATCGTGCCGATAGAAATGTGCGGGGGGGCGGTGTTGCCATCCTCATCAAACAATCCATTCCACATATGCAGATTGACAATTATATAAGTGCTGTGGAGCATGTGTCAGTCCGCTTGAGGAATGGAGTGGTGATGAGTGCGGTATATGCCGCACCCCGCACACGTTTAACAAATAACGACATCGAATCATTTTTTGCCAGTCACGGCCAGGTTCTTATGGCTGGTGATTTGAATGCTAGACATAATATGTGGCGCAACCATCTCAATAATAGACACGGTAACCTAATCTTTGATTATTTAATGAACAATAACATCCAAATAATCGCCTCAGACAGACCAACACACTACCCTCTAAATGGCAGTACGCCAACGTACATTGACTTTTACTTAAACAAAAATATTTTAGGTCTGTCTGAGGCGATTGTTTTAAATGAACTAAGCTCCGATCACCTCCCTGTAATGGTGGAGTGGCATGTACAAATGCTTTTTGAATCCCCAACAAATACAATTTTACTAAAAAATATTGACTGGAATAATTACAGACAATTACTAAATAACAAAATAATAATAAACAACAATATTGATGACATACATACATTGGACGCAGAAGTGACTAAATTAACTACAAACATACAAACAATACACAGACAAATTGGACAAAAAATCAAAATTAAACACAAAGAGGACAGACTTCCACAGGACATACTAGACCTCATTAAATTTAAAAATAGACTCCGAAAAATTTGGCAACGAACACACAGACAAATAGACAGAATTAGACTCACAGAAATCCAACATACAATACGAGAAAAAATAAATACGCACAAAAACAAAACATGGACTGACACCTTAACAGGACTAAGTGCACAGGACTCGTCACTGTGGCGTCTGACCAAACGCCTCAAACGTAAATTCAAGAAAATACCCACATTGACTGGTCAACAAACACAAACAGACAAAGAGAAGGCAGACTGTATAGCGGAATCTCTTGCTGCAGTCTGTACTTCTCCTGACAACACACAACAAGCACAAAACAACATAACAAACTTGATGACAAACGTTACAAGACAAAAATACCCCATACCCCCCCCCCGTCCTATCCAAACTGCACATCGGACCCAGGGACTTGAGAGAGATAATACGTTATCTACCTCTCAGAAAAGCCCCTGGGCCTGATGCGCTTCCTAATATACTCCTAAAAAATCTCCCTCAAAAAGCATTTGTGCAATTATTGTACATAATAAACGCCATGTTCACCTTACAGCATTTCCCTGTGCAGTGGAGAGAGGCCATTATCATACCGATACTTAAGCAAGACAAAAACCCAAAATTACCTGACTCATATAGACCTATTGCTCTGACCAACACAATGTCCAAAATCGCCGAAAAATCCATACTACTCAAACTCAAAAAACTCAAACTACTGACTAACATACCAGACGAACAATTTGGATTTAGACCACGACATAACACGGTACATGCAGTGACAAAGGTCCTGACTGATGTTAAAAATAAATTCAATACTGGACAAAATACAGTACTACTGTCCCTTGACATCAGTCGCGCCTTTGACAGTGTCTGGCACCAAGGACTATTATACAAACTTATGACAATTCATAATTTTCCGACATACTTAATAACTTTAATACGAACATACTTACATAACCGCACCTTCTTTGTCAGAGTAGAGGGTGCATTGTCCGCTGCGAAAGTGGTTAATGCGGGGGTGCCTCAGGGAACGGTGCTGTCACCGCTATTATATAACTTGTATACAGCTGACTTCCCAAGGTACCCCCTCACCAAGCTTACATTGTACGCGGATGATGCACTCATCTACGCGCAATCGTTTTATGCAGAAGCTGCTAAGCGACAGGTCCAGTCGCACATTAACATCCTGGATCCTTACTTTAAAAAGTGGAAAATAGCAGTAAATCCACTTAAAACCACTTGCGCAACTCTGACAAAGAAATTTACTAATAACAGAATAATAATACCATTAAAAATTAACGAAACGTACATACAACCACAAAAACGATTCAAATATCTCGGAATAACTATAGACGAAAGACTTTCCTTCATGCCTCACGTGACAGAAACTCTCAAAAAAGGCTTTGCAGCAATGCAAAGCCTTTACGCAATTTTATCCAAAAGCTCCCACCTCTCCCCTCCCAACAAGTTACTTATCTACAAACAGATCATCAGACCAATACTGACTTACGGTGCTCCCGTATGGTGCAGTGCTTCGAGCACTCAGATGCATAGGCTTCTGAGGCTCGAAAACAAGATCTTGAGATGTGTGACGTCATCTGATAGATACGTCACAATCCGAGACCTGCATCATATGGTGGCAACAGACGATATAATAACACACATACGTGACTTGTCCGACAAATTTTACATGTACCAATTACAGCACTCACCACTTACAATAAACATAACAGACAGACGTGCAAACAATGACATACATACAAAACACAAACCCCTTTACTACAAATTACCAATATACAACCTCCCACTGCCAGACGCACAATAACATTATTAGATGACGAATAAGAACGAACAAACAATAAAATAACGTAGACAAACATACAACAACATAAAACTAAAATAACAACAATTACTTGAAACACATAAATCGGCTGCAAGAATTTTGCTAGACTTTCAGCATCACTCGATCGTTTGGCGTATTTTTGCAGCCGAAAACGTGTGTTTCCGACACGAGAAACGGCAGTGGGCGGGACTTACGAGACCTCAACACTGACTAACAAACAAGGACAACCCACTAAATATGGCCACTCCCACTGTAGGAGGTGACGGAGCGAGATGGTTGTACCGCATTGCATTCAGATTGTCCGCTGTAGGCGAACATAAACAGAGCCTGTGATATTTAAAATTAACTGGGTTTTTTGAAAGTTTTCCCAGAATGCTCTGCCATTGGAATACAGTTACCGCTTTACTAATTTCCTGAAATTTTAATATTAAGCTCCACGGAGCAATGCAAGCCTCGTAAAACACCGGTAAGGCACCGCCGGAACGCGTGTGAAATAATCCTTGTAACGTAAAAAGCTAAAATTGTACCCAGGCCATTCCAACGGCCGCCGGGCTCCTAGCCCGGTTTCTTGGGCATATTTCGGGCCGTATGCTTACGGTCCGTATACGCCCAAAACTGTTCAATACTCTATCTTAGGGAATATGTGTTACTGTGCGATTTCTTAGTTGTGTAGGGGCACTAAGCCCTAGGGTAGCTTTAAGTGCAAAGTTGGCTTTGTTAACCAATAGGAAAATATACAAGTTTAAAAAGGAAAGGTTCCCGTCAGATCACCGAAGTTAAGCGGCGTCGAGCGCGGCTAGTACTTGGATGGGTGACCGCTTGGGAAACACCGCGTGAAATGTCTTGGGGAAGAGTGTAAAACGAATCGACATCAAAACCATCCTATTCACGCCGGACAGGCCGGATGAGATCGGATATCTCGTAGGATGAAGGTGCCGTTTCACACTTCCCAGTCGGTAGACCGCACGATTAAAAACCGTACGGTCGATGACCGGTTCAAGATGGCCTCCGATACGCCGACGACCGTAAAAAATAGTAAATAAAAAAAAAACCTTTTATTTTAATAAAAACGTAATTGTATGTGTGGGAAAGCTTTGCTTTTATTTATTGCATAGATTTCTCAATAGAACTGATATACGGTATATTTTTCCTGGTTTGGACTTCGATCAAACCAGGTGGCGCCCAAGACAAACCAAGGACGGAGGGAAGGTGTAAGTATATGGACCACGACTTAGTGCCTCCACATAAAGAGCTACCGTCAGCAGATAGTGACAACCTGTTGTCCAAGACAACATATTGCCATTGTCATACTATACAGAACATTTCTTCCTAACCCTCGTTATATTCAGACGGCAATGAGACCGTAATTAATTCAAATTCTGATTCATTCTCTACGGTTATTATTGAATTATAAGGTTAAGTAAGGTGCGTAATTAGTTTAAAGCGTCTATGTTTGTATATTGTTTTAAAACCATAAACCTACCCTGTGGTATTATTAAGAAAAATCAACATCAGCATATTTGGTTCCATAATAATAAATTACTATTTATGGTGTTTACTTATCTTGGAACCGAGTTTTGTTTTTGTATCGACTTCTCTTTATATTTTCAACAGTTACAACCAATGAAATCCTAAGGGTACCTCGATGCAGTGCTTTAGGGTTGTTATGTTGATGTATTCGTGTTTAACAATGTAAATACTGTAATATTGTAAGAGTGGTCAAAAGTGAAAGAATAAAAAGACATAGCAATATAACTTGTGTTTAATTGGTTTAGCAAAACTAGAGCGAACCAACCTTATACTGTGGGTGATTCAGTGTCTTTGTGAGGCCAGGGAGAATCCTTGTTTAAAACAAACTGTTCCTGTTTCCTGACAAAGTGAGTAAACACCAAAATATTTCCAAAAATATTTAAGAATAACTTTCAACAAAAAATAACATATTAATTTTTAGATTACATAGATTTTCTGATTTATAATTACATTTTCTATAAAAAAAAAATTCTCAATTCAACACCTGTACAAATGGGATTTTCCTAGCTTTTAGGAAGCACTGATGATGGCCTGAGGCCGAAAGCGCTTTGCATTAAATTAGAAGATTATACACTTAATACATAAAAAAATCTTCTGGTTAGTTGAACTGGTGTAGTCCTGATTCGGGTCTTAAGGCCGTCGTTGGTTGGAATTGCTTCCTAACGTTTCGCTAGCACGAGTGGCGAGCTTCTTCAGAGGTCCTTGCATCTCCGGTGCTGGAAGTAGACTAGTCTAAATAAATATTAAGTTGCATGCGTCATAACGCTACCACATGCGTCTCTAACCTAATCATTCTTTAGAACAATTCAAAGTAAAATTTGGTAGATTTTGGAGTATTACTATACAACAAATATAATAAATATATTATACAGATTGACTGAGAGCTGGATGTATTTTAAAATTAAATAAATATTAAGTTGCATGCCAGCGAAGGAGATAGGTGGGAGGTCATTGACCAAATGACCTTACGAAAGGGGAATTAGAAAGTCCTGCTATATTGACAGATTGGTGGTAGTCGAACGACCTTAAAATTTAACCGTAATATTAAAATAATAATTCTCTTGTCTGCCTATCGCATGTTTTATTAAGTATCATAATCTATAAGAATTCTAAAAATTCCTTAAGTAGTTCCTGGGATTGACTGCAATTCAGCATCCCGAGAATTTATTTTATTTCTGCTTGTCGCACCTAAAAGAAAAAATTATTACCAGTAATGACGATTGGGTAGATGCTATAAATAAAAATACCTTAAATATGTTATTCACAATAATTTCCTTTAGTGTTTGAATAACACGGGACTTCACAAAAAATACTACAAACAAATTTAAAATAATCAGAAGTACCATGCGTAATCGCGTATCATTTCTTCCGAGAACAAATGCGACGGCGACATAAAAAATTATACAAAACATTACGTTTAAGTAGGTTCTAAATAACTAAACAACATTGTATACAAAATTGATTATTGTTGATGTGGTACTTGCAGATGGTCAGAGTCAAGGTTTCCTTGACGTGGAAGAGACAATGATATTTGGTATTATTACAGGAACTTACTGCGTAGAGGCTAGTTATGTTAGTTAACTTGGAAACAAAACACATATATAGGTACACGAAAAAATTAGAAATAATCCAGATATATATTCGCAAATCACTGTGACATAAAGGACTTTTATTCTACTACAGACAATACAATCCTGCCCTCCTAGTGAAAAGCGCAGCAACTTCCTGAACGTTAGTTTTGAGAAAAACGCAAAAAACGTTTTTTCGCTAGTATTTTTTTATAAATGAATATTTTTAATTTTTTCTTTTACCAGATTGATAAAAAAATATAAAACAAATTTTTTGATATAGGTTTCAATGAATTTGGAACGTAAATAATTTTTTTATTGAGCATACTGCGTTTTTGTTTAGTATTTCTTAGAGCTTTGCATTAGCGTTGCTTAACAAAAACGAAGTATGCCATATTTACTAGTGTAAAATGCAGTATGTGAGGTCAATTTATAATTTTATTTAACAAATAAAGTGTTTTTTTTACTATTATACAAAAAATAGGTAAAAAATGTTTTAAAATATATTTAATTATAAGTAAGAACATACATAATACAACTTTTTAAAATAAAAATCAGCAATACTGTTGAGCAAAAGTACATAATATAAAAATGTATGTCGATGAAATACTAAGTATTAATAATATTAAATGATTAATAGATACATTTAATTAAAATTTAATCTATTGAGGTGTTTAAATCTCTTGATGAGACATTTTCTGGCATTTCTTGCCAAAATATTTGCCTATCTGTGCTCATCAGGGGACACAGTTTTTTTAATATAACTGATTTTTTTTCTGGGTTTATTCCTCTCGGTTGTTTTCTTGCACAAGGCAACAGAATGGCCTCTTTTTCGCTCCTAATTTTTAAAAATTCAAGTTTTTTTAAGTTTTTAAAGTCATAATTTTCCGTGTAAAATATTACTTTACTTTTACTTACTGCCTTGTTTTACCATCAGGGTAGTAAAATCATGTATATACGGCCTTGCTGTAAGTTTTTTAATGCGATTTATAGATGAAAAATCTAGCCAGTCATAAAACTGATTTATATTCATATCTATAACTTGAGTTTTGCTAGAATTTGCTGCTCCAACAGCATCCTTAAAATCTGGAAAGTCGTAAATATTTTTTTTATATTTCATTTGGAGTTCCACCTGGTGGTGAAAACTGTCTGCACTCATAAACGTGTGGCCTGGCTCAAAGTATTTAATAAAGATTTTTTTTTGCAGAAATCATTCCTGAATTTATTATATACAGAAGGTACGACAACATGGTCCAATTTTTATTTTGAGCCGCACAGTTATCCAGCCACAAGGTGATTTTCATAGCATCCCTATTGTTTAAAAAAAATTGATGAAACGCACTTATCAGGTCCTCTTTCTTCCTGCCGGCAATACCTTCATGCCATATCGTGGCAATTGGCCTGAGGTGTTTTTGATTTGTGCCGACTGGTACAAAAGATTGGTTAAAAGCAATTATTCTTTGGGTAAAGATTGCAATTTTGTAGCATTCCATTCGAGGCAGCATGATAACTTTTTGCAAATCGGCTGAGTAGCAGACTTCATTCTGAGGCTTTGTTTAGTTGGCGTCTTCTTTGTATAGAGTCCTTGATTTCTCTGCTCTTTTGGAGTGAATATTGTATTTTTGACATATTTCACAAGAAGGATCCAAATTTTCTATTCCATGTTCATGGTTTCCAAAAACTTCGCATAACTCGCACTCTTCGTGCACAAGCTTTGTAAAAGATATATTTTTCTTTTTAAGGATTATTCGAAAGGAGTCATAGCTGCAAATTATTTCGGGATTTTTCGCCAGAAAATCCTTATACATTCTGGAAATACTGATGTCACTAGGTAGATACCGTCTGTTGGGCGCATGTTCTCTGCGATAATGCGATATGGATGGGTTATAGGACTCAATGGGTTCTGATATTTTGTCTTTATCAATTTTAATTTGGTGACCTTTCTTTTCTAAAACAGAAAGAAACACATATTTGATTTAAAGAATTTAAACCCCGAGGACGTAAGAAAAAGTTTTCCGTTTTAAGGTAGTAAGACCGTACAAACAACTTAGAACTGTTTATACGGTGGTAGTACCTATCTATTAATTTTGCTGCTTTTTATGATGCGTGTTCTTGTACAGTAAAGAAAAAAAATCATTAATTTATGGTATTCTCTATTTGCTTACCTCTTAAATCTTGCTTAACAGTTTTGTGATTTTCGCTGTTACTGATGGCTTGTAATACAATACGATAATTTTTCTTGTTGTATCCGAGAGTGGTAAGGAAAAATTTTTTTTACAAACTTGTTTTCTCTCTCCAGTCTCATTCTGAAAAAAGTACTGAATTGTCCGACTTTTGGAAGAAGAAGTAGCATTCTTCAAGATTATCAGATTATCAGATATTAGTTAAAAGTGTAGCAAGTTCCGATACTGCGCTTTCCACTAGAAAACCATGAGCCGCAATGTGCTTTGCTTCTAAGATAAAACGCAGCATTTAATGGGCATCAGTAAAATGCTGCATTCTTGACTAGAAAAATCAGATGCTGCGATTTTCTTTAAAAAAGCATTACGTTTTGCAGAAACTGCATATTTATTAGGCGTTTTTTTGTCTTAATTTTTTATTTTTTTTCAACAATAATTTTTTTAAAGATAGAGAATTGTATTCTACACAATAATATGTAAAAATCTCAAAATCGAAAATTTTGGAAGTTACTGCGTTCTCCACTAGGAGGGCAGAATAGTAACCTTAACAAAATAGCAGATCCATCAACTAAATCGTCTAGCTATTTCCATTATCTTTGCGATGGATTCCGACAAAAAGAAAGGAGAACGCTGATAAGCTTCACTGTAAAGGAGGAATTGTTTATAGCTATTATTTATTTGTGCTCAATATAAGAATGTGAAAATAAAAAATAAAACTAATAACTAATGACTGACGGTTATTGAAAATAGTTTAATTAGGAACAAACTAGCAATGGGTGCTACACTATTGTTCTTTAAAAAAAACGCTAGTAAAAATTTATTTACTAAATTAAATACACTTTACTTACAAATCATTATCAAATTTCAAGTATTGTAAAACAATGCTTGTAGTGAGGCGAGAACGCCTAAAGAACGTTAAATTATCCAATTCGTCAAAATTATTTTTTCTATTGTAAGTCTTGCGCGAAAATCCGAAATTAAGGGCTACGGTTGTGGACGGTACATAGCGGAAAATGAATTGTGAGTTTATTTATGGTCCAATGGATTTCAAATTTGGAATGGTATATAGGTAAATATTAATATACGCCGATGCGTTGTCACTTTTTTTTTAGACGACCTAGGGCCGACGTACTCAGTTTCTTTTTCATAAACTATTAAAAAAATTTAAAAAACGTTCCGCATCGGCATGGCTATTACCATTTTCTTTACGATCAAACTAAACGAATTAAAAAAAAAATTGGAAGTTTGTCTAAATCATTTTCCCTCCGTTTTCAAAATACGGCCGTCGGCTACCGACCTCTTGCGGATTTTAAGGCGAAACTTACCGCAATCGCACGTTTTACGCTGGAAGGCGGGGCCAACTAGTGCGGACGGACTCGGGAATTTTGGAGCGTTTATTAATTATTTTATGCTGAAACCTTAGTGTAATTTTCGATGGTTAGTCGCGTTTGCAGCTTAAAAACGTGTTTAATAATAGGTTCAATGATGCTTCCAAAATTAGCAGTATCATAGGGTTTGTCAATGCCTACATGCTGCAGGTTTAGTTTTAATTGTATATGTATAAATAAATAGATAAATAAATAGACATAAGTAATGTATATTTTTATCATAATAATGTGGTATTATATTCCATTTAAATAATGCAGGTTGGTGGCCAAACATGATCAAAGTAAGGGTAATTTTTCACGAAGAACACGATGTTCGGGGTCCCGGCTCGATTTGAGTGGGGAGTTCACCCCTTAAAAGTCATAAACACCCTTTTAAGGGGTGTTTTCGAGCAAATAATTGCCTAGAGACTCGCGGATGTTTCTGCTGATGTAAGTTTGGAAGGGTGTATGGGGTGTTGCCTCAGTGGTTTGGTGGTTCTGTTTATAATGTTATTAATCTTTATATGCATTTATCTCCTATATTGTGTTACATTAAAGAAATCTTAACATCGATATTTTAGTTTCGATCTTTTTTTTTTATATCATCGATGTTTATTTTAAACATCGATAAATCGAAATAAAGTCTCAACTTCCGAACGGTGTCGTAGGTATCAAGTCTGAAGACAATTCTAATCGACCTCGGTAGCCGGGTGGGAACGATTTCGCCTCGCAATCGAGAGGTCCCGGGTTCGAATCCCGGCTGGACATGGATCGTTTTTAGGTGTTTGTTAAATATTTTATTGTAATTATATTATATTATTGAATAAAACCGGCTGAATAACTGAATAGCCAAAGGCAATTTTAAAAAATAAAGAAAAGGTAATTCTGGAAATGGCGCTACAAGTTCAGTCAGTGTCAGTATTCTTACTCGTAATTGTACGGCGTTTCCCCTGCTCGTTTTTTTTTTGGGTTCCCCTGTCGGCCTGTTCTATACTAAAATTGGCGACAGTGAACTGTTAAACTGTAGTTGAACGGTTAGAATGTTGTAGACGAATTACAAAAAGGAATAATACGCATTAGTATAATAAATAAATAAATTTAGGTGTAGTGGCTTGTGGTGAGTGAAGGTATTTTGGTTTGTTTTATTAATACCTTCCATTTCTTTCAAATTATGAAAAATTTTAAAAATGCCTTGGCATTCCCTAATACTTTTTTTTTTGCAAAAGTAAGGGAAAAAAGGTTTACAGTTTGCTTCGAAAATCTATTCAAATCTACCGAATTTACCAGCAGATTTTTTGACAGTGATATTACATTATCGTAGTTGAGACTATATTGATTATCTAGTATAGAAACTAAAGTCCCAAGATTCACACACAGAGTCGTATTATAGCACACTCTCTACTGACTTGGCATATTCTTTCTTACGCCTAATACTTAGGAAAGAGAGCATTACATTTAATAATATTAAACAACAACGTAGAGGGTGCACCTGCATTTTATATTGTGTCACTGGCTTGTAGGTACATAAAGATAAAAATAAATGTTTTTAAAATAAATGTGATTAAAATCTTAATTAGGAAAAAAACATAGATGTTTTCGAACATCAATACTTTAGGATCGATGGTTTTTCTACACTACGAGAACTCCAGAAATTGAAGAAGCAGTTTTAAGTTTAATTGATGAAAATTCGGAACTAGTAACATTGAAAATAACTTGCACATCTCGCACATTCTAGTCTGGAGAATTCTTTACTAGGTATTCTCTTTTATACCCGTACCACATTCAACGAGACAAAACCTAACTTCCATGAGATTTTCCCCTGCGAATCATCTTTTCTCAATGGTTTTTGAAGAATATTGTGCAAACCCGGTGTTTGACTGTGAAATAATGTTCATAGGCGAAACTTCCCAAGAAATGCTATCAGAAATTTCCACAATATTCATGTTTGGACAGAAGACCCGCATGTTATTGTGGAATCAAGCCATCAAGAGCAATTTTGTTGTCTGATGGCTGTCTGAGTTGGAATTGTTAAAAACAACTTAATTGTTCCTTTTTTTGGCCAGAAAGTCTAAATGACCATAACTATTGCCGGTTTCTAAAGGGCGATTTGCCCATATTGCTTGAAGAAGTGCCAATTAGAATTATAAATATAGAATGTGGTTCATGTAAGCGAGAGAATATTTAAATCGAACATTTTATCACCACGTGTAGGTCGTGGTGGACCCCAGCATTGGCATAAGGTTCCCAGTCTGTAGAACAACTGAGAAATCGCATAAGAGGTTTTTGTAATGTAATAAGGCATATTAAAAGCATTCTTCAAAGAGTGCGCACTAATATAAGAACAACAGCTAAAGCATGTGCCCATGGAGGTGGCGGGCATTTTCAACAACTTATTTAATTTTTTTTTAGTTTTAGAAAAATGTTATTAGTTTGTTAACAGTCAATTAAAATCATTAACTAATTTAATCAGAAATGGGTATTAGTAATCTAGTAGTTAAAAAGTTATATCAAGAAAAACTGTAAAAATGTGTAAAAATACGTTATCTTTTAGGTATAGATGATTGTTATTCTCTATTCCTTCACTGTAAGATACGAATAAAAGACGAGAGATCTTTTAATAAAATTATTTAACTTTTTAAAAGAACAGTGGCGTATCATTTTAATCACCTAAAATAATCAATACATTTAAATTAACTATAAATTAATTAGGACGCCACAACTTAAAACTTAAAATTCGATTTTTACAGAAACGATAGTTTGCACCCACCAAGTTTATTAATTTTATAAAAATATCTAATGTAGTTTCTGAGTTATTAAAAAAAAAAACAATTTTTCAAAATAATACTTTCATCACCGTGTATTATGGTAACAAAGCAAAACGGATAAATTAAGTTTATATAAACTTTTTGTCTTAAAATCATACACAGATTAACCACCTTCAATATTGACATACATACTTTCATAGTTTTTTGTTAGACTAAAATCAAAACAAATTGAACAACGCCACATGTTATTGTATATTTAAATTAAATTGGCATTAATTTGTTTAGTCATAAATACAGGACGTAACTATACTAACACACAAGTATAATTGATGTATTTTTACTATAATATTATGTCAATAAAAACAAGTGACAAAAAAATTCGCAGTATTTAGGTACCTGCCTAATTAACTAATCAACAACCCTATTTATTTGCAAAACCCCCCTTCCTTTAAAGAACAAACCTTTTTTCCATATTGCAAGTAGTTAGTAGTGCCGAGACTCATAGTACAAAAAATATGTACCATGGTGCCGCCGTCTATTTTCTCACATCGATGCATTCGCATCCGTAACCATAAGATGACTAATAAGCATTAAGCGTAATCGCGCCTCGCAACAGTCGCAACCACACACACACACACACACACACGCGGAGAGGTGAGCCCATCTGGCGGAAGTCCTTGTGGCCCTGAGCTCATTTGCTCAGGGTCTCAATGACTCCTTCCAGACTTCCTTCCACGCCCCCCTGCGGTCCATTTCCGCAGGGTCTCACCAAAAAGTACTAAAGGTACTTTTACTCTGGAATCTAAGAGAGGGGTGTATTATTGGTTTTGGGAGGTGTATCGGGGGAGGGCTTTGGTGGGTGGGTGGTGCTGCTTGGCGCACCTAGAGAAGTTGGTGACGGGGACGTTTATGACGGTACGGGGCTTCGATGTCATAATTGGAAGCTTGTCTGATAAGGGGGTTTGGGTGTTCTGGGGCCGAATTTAGAATCTTCGTGTTTCTCTCGCGGAGAAACTGGGAAAGGGGTGTGTGTTTGATGTCGCGGTGTAGGTCTACGTTACGGATGAACCATGGGATATTCATGGCGGTGCGAATGTAACGATTTTCAAGGCCTTGGAGGCGGTTTATGTGGGAGGGGGCTGCGTAACCCCACGCCACTGAACCGTATGTGAGGGCGGGTCTGATGATGGCTTTGATGAGGTGGATTTTATTTTTGTGGCTTAGGGTGCTGTGGCGGTTGAGGAGGGAGTATAGAAGAGAGTATGTCATTCTCGCTTTATTGAGGTCGCCTTGGATTTGAGGCTGCCAGCGGAGGGTTTTGTCTAGGGTGATACCGAGATATTTCACTGAGTCTGACCAGGGAACATCGCGGCCATCCAGGTTGACCGCATCGAAGGGTGGTTGCCTTCTGCGGCCAAATTGGATGGTTTGGGTTTTGTCGGGATTGAGGCGATGTTTCCAATTTACGCAGTAATTGGAAAATTCGTTAGCTGCTGTTTGCAGCTTTCTGGTGACTAGTCGGGGACTCAGTGACCTTACGATGAAGGCAGTATCATCAGCGTAAGGGCCAGGGTGCTGTCGGGGGGTTTGGGGATGTCGTGAGTCAGTCGCAACCATCAAGGGCATCAAGCCAAATTCAAACAGCGGCCCTGGAAAAATATTGTTACCGCCTACTCCTCGACGAGCAGCTTCCCCCTCGCCGCGACCATCCAAGCTAACCTACCGAGAGTCGTAGCCCTTAAGAATATCTACAATTTACAGGTTGTCATTTATAAACCTACCTTCAACAAAATCCATTTTATGACCCAGAAAAATAAATAAAAATAAAATCAATCTTGAAGAAGTAGTCATTGCTTACAGTAGAGTCGATACAATCAAATAAAACACAGACGGTCTTACCTTCACAATATACAGAGTGTTACTTAATGATGTGGCGTAATTTCAAGGGAGTATTCCTGAACCAAATTGAAATAGAAAAGTTCATATAAATATGTGTCCTGAAGAGTCTGGTTTTCAAGATACAGGGTGTCAAAGTTTAAAAAAAAAATTGTTTTTTTATTAATATCTAAATGATCCTTTTACCGATTTTGTTAAAATCTGGCAGGGTTATTCATTGTAATAAGACGCTAAGTTGGCACTAACTTAAAGAAAACTATAAGTTCCAGTGGCGTCTCGGGGAGCAGTGTCACGAATAATATTGACAAAAAAAATGTACGCTACTGAGTTTTTTGAAAAGTTTAAATTTTTTTCAGATTGGGCATCTACAAATACAACTTTTTTGTCTTTTAATAGCTTTTCGTATATTACTTCCTTTTCGAGGAAAAAAATTAAAACGACTTCATTGCATGCCTGAAAATTGTTAAAATAAAATCAAGTTAACTTTGATCGTTCAGTATATTTATTTCTAAGCCATTTTTTAAAATCTAACAAACGAAAAGTAATGACTATTTACAAGAAATGTTGGAAATGACTACCTCCCGCTTCTAAGCAGGCTTCTGCTCTCCTTCTCATCGAGCGACGAACTCTTTCTAAAATTCCATTATTGTTGGTTTGTGTGAATGGTTTCACACCCGTCAATAATTCTATTCCTTAGTTGTTCTCCTGTCTCGATTGGTGTAACATAAACAAATGCTTTTAGGTGCCCCCACAAATAGATATCTAGGCTGTTTAAGTCAGGCGATCTAGGTGGCCAGAATTGTGGTCCTCCACGACCTATCCAACGATTTTGGTAAGCTCCATTCAAATACTCACGAGCCAATATGCTAAAGTGGGCAGAAGCACCGTCATGCATGAACCAATGTTGTTGACGTAAATATAAAAGAACATTTTCAAGAAGCAGAGGCAAGTCATTTTGTAGAAAATGACTGTAAGATTGTCCGTTAAGACGTCGTGGTAAAAAAAAGGTCCAATCAAATAGTCATCTAAGATACCGATCCAAACGTTGACAGAAAATTGTTCCTGAACATTTGACTCTGTAATAGCATGAGGATTTTCTTGGGCCTAGTTATGATTATTATGGAAATTAATTATTGCATTTCTGGAAAAATGGGCTTCGTCCGTAAAGATAATGATGGAATCAAAGTGAGGATTTTCTGCAAGTCTTTGATGATACCATCTAAAAGATTGCGTACGCGGTTCAAAATCTCTTGGCAGAAGTGCCTGAATTCTTTGTACGTGATAAGGATACAACAGGGAATCTCTTAAAATTTCCCATGCCATTTATAACAAGTATTTAATTCCCTACCTATTTTTCGGGTACTAGTTGCAGGACTCTCTTCGACCGCATGTAGGACAGCCTCCTCAACTGCGGGAGTTCGAATTGTACGAGGTCTTCCCTCTGAGGTATTACGTTTAAAACTGCCAGATTCAGTCAGACGACGATGAATGTTTATGAATATTTGTCTACATGGAAGGACACGGTCAGGATACCTTTATTGATAGAGCCGCCGGGCCTCCGCCGAATTACCATTGGCAAGACCATAAAGAAAATGCATTTGTGTCATCTCCAAATTAGAATAATTATTTGCCATTTTTTGAATAGCACAATTATTAACCATTTGACCAGAGGAAAAATAATAACAAACTGTTACCGAAAGTCAAAACCATTATGTTCATAATAACAAAACAACATTTCCTAGCAACGATCAAAGTTAACTTGATTTTATTTTAACAACTTTCCGACATGCAATGAAGTCGTTTTTATTTTTTTCCTCGAAAAGGAAGTAATATACGAAAAGATATTAGGAGACAAAAAAGTTGTATTTGTAGATACCCAATCTGAAAAAAATTTAAATTTTCCAAAAAACTCTGTAGCGTACATTTTTTTTGTCTATATTATTCGTGACACTGCCCCCCGAGACGCCACTGGAACTTATAATTTTCTTTTAGTTAGTGCCAACTTAGCGTCTTATTATGATCAATAACCCTGTCAGATTTCAACAAAATCGGTAAAAGGATCATTTAGATATTAATAAAAAAACAATTTTTTTTTAAAACTTTGACACCCTGTATCTTGAAAACCAGACTCTTCAGGACACATGTTTATATGAACTTTTCTATTTGAGTTTGGTTCAGGAATACTCCCTTGAAATTACGCCACATCATTAAGTAACACCCTGTATATTTAAAAGGTATCAAAAGTTCATTGTTCCCAACATGTTTCGAACATCTAAATGTTTATCATCAGGGGCTACAGTGATCGACCAGAGTGGTCTTGCTCATTAAAATTTATATAAGTAGAAGTTTATGCTAAAATTCTGACCAGTTTTTAATTTTGTTACGGTATAGTAGAATTAAAAATGTGAAGAATTGGGGTAAAATTAATGTTGAGAAATGAAGCAGAAAATGGTTGTAGAAAGATTATTGTATAAGTAAGATTGCTGCTCTGAAATAAAGCATCTGATGATCGAGAAGTTAGTGAAAAAAATTTTAATGTTGGTATAGATTGTAGAGTTAAAGACACGAGGATTTATAGTTAATTTTAAGTGGAGAAATGAAGGTAGAATAGGATAAAAGCTAATATAGCTATAAAATATAGTTTGTAGAAATCGTCCATTGTACTCTAAGAGACCTTACATATAATTAACTAACAAGATGGGAAATGACACAAAGTCTCGTTCTCGTTAAAATTACGTGTTTATTTTTAGTGGGTGACACGTGTTTTGCCTTTAATATGCATCATCAGACCCAGCTTATGGTCTAAAACGTTAAATTAATTAATTAAATATAGGTTGCGAGTTGTAGAGCATTGAACAAAAAACAAAGAGGGATGGATCTGCAGGGTTAGTAGAGTAAATTGGAACAAAACTGAAAAACACTCACATGGCAGAAGGTTTTTAATAAGAGGCCTTAATGGCTAAAAATTAGTTATTTGTATCTCATGCTGTGACATAATTCAAAAATTGTAAAATAAGTCGGAATAAAATAACGTTGTCACAAAAGGATATCACTTGTCAGGTTCGAGTGACAATCTGCCGAAACACTTTGAGGTTAATTACTGATATTTTAATATTTAATGATTTAACGTCCCAGAAACTATGTTTAGTTTAATTAATGATTAGCGGTCTTTAATCGTTATTTAACAGACGGCAAAACAGATATTTCGAGGTAATCATAGGTTAACGTTCTAACGTTTTAAGTAATACTTAGGCGAACGGCACAATCGGCCCCAATTGTTTCCAGCAAATCGTATTTAATTGTTATAGCAAGATCCCCTTTCTGTCTCCTATTGTATTACAATAATTTGCTGCGTTAACTAAATTTTTAGTAATGACGACAGGTTTCTTTTTCCTCAGTGTACCAAATATATTTTAAAGAATACAAGTAATATATTTAGTAGGGTTACTTACTTGGATCTGCACAGGGGCCACACAATTTTCAGAACTGGCAAAGAATTAATAATTTTGAAATTATTTCTTATTATGTAAAAGTAGTCTTTGCCAAAGAAGAACTAATAATGAAGAAATTGTTGCAAGTAACAGAGTAAAAACCCGATTATCGTGACCGGGGCAGATCCACAATTTTGCAACCCCGCTCCGTAGTCTAATGACGCACGTTACAAATTTACCAGTCCCGTAGCGTCGAATATTCCAACGATAAGGAAGGACGAAGGGGGGTAGATTATTAAAGGCTCTAGAAAGAAATTTAATAATCTGCATGGTAATTGGTCGAAATGGCTCTGACGTGAACATCCGTCTGTAGCCTATGTACTAGGACCGCAAAAATTACAGATGGAAATGGTTAAGTTGGTTAGGAGGAAAAGGATCATATTATATTTTACATTTACTTTGTTTTCAAGAAAAAACAAATTCATACATCGGCCCACAAACGATTTCTTTTAAAAGTACCTACAGCTAGGGTAAAAGCAAATAGTATAGTTTTCTTCCTGTTTGATTGAAAATTTTTAATATTTTTTAATTTTAAGGGTTTATAGGTCACATATGAATAAAAGTTTAGTTTAGGTTGACGTTTCGGTTTATTTCACATTTAAACCATTTAACCAACTTCAAAATACATGAAAGTTAGAAAGTGATAAGAAGTAAATATAAAATGAAAAACATACCTTCATTTGCCTATTTGTTGAAATCTAACAGCACTAATTTTAAAGTTTTAATTTTATTGGTAATAGGGTAGATAAATATTAAATATGGGAAAGATCAATTTAAGTTGGGTCTTTTCTTATTTCTATTATTATACTAATTAATTATATTTATGGTAACTAATTGGTACACTAAGCCTGTTTGATCTGGTAGATATCTAAACTTTAACTGATATACCCCTGTTAAATATAAAAGCAAAGTGGTAAACGCACTTGTTGATAGAGCTGTTAAATTAACTAATCTAAAAACCAGACTTCAAAATAAAAAAAATAAATAAAAATGGAAAAGACCAATTTAAGTCGGGTTTTTTCTTATTTCTATTATTATGCTAATTATGTTGATGATAATAATTTACAATTTATTAGGCAATTAAATTACTGTAAATAGTACTCACGTTATTAGTGTTGGTGCGGAAATTTAGGGTATTTTTATTTTTATAATGTTGATCATTTCTTTTTTATAGTTTGTCTCATGGTCCAAAATCTCAGTATTATTAAAATCAAAATTGTAGGTTGTCAATTGCATGCTTTGATAAAGCGGTGTATGTTTGGTTGATATTTCTTATGCTGTATCTATATTCATATATTCTGTTTTTAAGGTATTGTTTCGTTTGTCTAATGTACGTCATTGTACAATCCAAACAGTCTATTTTATATATTACATTTGCTTGATTTAGTTTAGGGGGGGGGGGGGGTTTATTTGGTAAAAGGGTTTCTTTTTATATTATTGGATGGTTTATCAGCGATAGTTATTTTGTGCGGTTTAAGAACGTTTTCAATTTTTGTATTGATTTCTGGAATGTAAGGTAGTCAGATAAAATTATTTTCCTTCTGTAAGAATACAATAATAAAGGCTTCAGAGGCTAGGCCGCAAGCGCAGTCCTTGGGGACAGCAAACATACCGCAACAAAATATAAACACGAATATTATGCCTAGTTTACAGGCAATGAATGTACAATTTTTTTCAGGTTCTCACGAGGCATGGATACCTTTATTTAAAATATTTGAGTCTGTCATATATGACAGGTCCATTCTAGCAAAAGTTTTATTATTTGCAGTCATACTTACGTGGCGATGCAGCTTAACTATTGCGTTCTTTAAAATTAAACGAACAAAATTATGATGTCGCAATAAATTTACTAAAAGAACGCTATGAGAACAAAAAGTTTTGATTCATACTCATTTAAAAAAAAAATTTTTGAGGAACAGGATGTTCCAAGAGAATCTCATGTGGCCCTCAGACAATTAATTGACGATATTAAAAAAAAAATAATAGTGCTTTGAAACGTTTGAGCTAATGGGTTGATACATGGGACACCATGCTAATAGATTTAATTGTGTCTAAATTAGGTATTTAAACGCAAAAAGAATGGAAAAGTTCAGCAGCGAAAATACAAAAACCAAAACTGGATAATTTATTAAATTGCCTAAAAAATAAATATCAGTTATTGGAGACGTTCGATTCAAAACTATCCAATAAAGTTTATCCCGTAAATAAACATTGGATAAAACCTTTAACAGGCGAGCGAACTCGCGTTCATGTAGCTACGTAAGAAAATGAACCACCTCAGAATCAAGGCATTCGAATTATAAATTTGAGTGTGCATTTTGTAAGCAGAATACGCATACAACGTTTAAATGTCGTGAGTTACTCGCATTGTCAATATTCTCGGTATGCTAAATTGAGAAAAGCCGGAATTTGCACAACTATGGACATAAGGTCGATGTTTGTAGCAGAAGAGCCTGTCAAATTTGCCAACAAAACCACAATACTATGTTAAATAACAACGAGCAAAATATTTAGTCCCAATTTACCACCTGTGTGAATATTACTGATAACAATCGGCGTAAGGGCGAAACGAAAACAGCTGATCAAGCGCAGTTTACACACAACGAAAATAATTCCGAAAATAACCCGTCTATAAGTTTAACTTCTAATTTCCTTATGCAAAGCAAAACGCAGATTTCACTAGCAACAGTTAACGTAAATGTACTGAATAATGATAATAAACTTGTAAAATCCGTACATTTCTTGACTCAGCAAGTCAGTCTACTTTTTGCACAAAAGAATTATCGCAGCGTTTAAAACTCCCTTGCAAGAGTATTAACATTTCTATTTCCAGAATCAATCAGACCGCATGTAGTGTGCAGCAGGGGCGTGTCACTAAAATACGAGAGTAGGGCAACAAGCAATTTATGGGAAGTTCATGTCAGGGGGGCGGGAGGGTTTGACATATCTGCTAGTAACTTTTGGTTTTCTTATTTCGAGTTAAGATTTCATTAATAATCTTCGCTAATCGAATATTTTTAATAAGTTTTAATGATTTAATTGGATATGTAATTAATTTAAGTTCATACTATCATCATTTTCGGTTAAAATCTTACAAAAACATTAAAAAGCTAGTGTTTTTTTTTTGCAATACTGATTTATTTTATGACAATGACAGTTTACTTCTCGTCTGGTCTTCTGACGCGTTTGTGATTTTTTCCACGACTTTTTTCTTTATAAAATGGGTTTAGTTTGATCTTGGAATGAATTAGTGGGGCTTTTTGGTAAGTTTATAGTGATATCTAAGTCCTTAGTTTATTTTTTCATGGGCAAGTTAGTTCCTTCTTGGGATATTTTTTAGCTGAAACTTCGCTGTCGACCATGCTTTGGGATTAATGATTTTTGGAAGTATATTTATTGTAAGTATTATACTAAAGTAAGTTGATAAGTATAGTTTTAGATTCACAACTTTCTAATAATGATCTTTTGAAGTGTGTCTGGGTAAAAATGTTATTAATTAGTTCCTTCCTTATTTTTCAAAACTGGTGAATCACTTCTGTTTACCTACCTTCCTTGCAGTTAAATTATAAATATTTTTACATATACCTACACCATCCCTTATGTTTAACAGCTTGTACTAACCTTTATTTTTCTGTAGCTTGTAGTTTCTAATAACTGTCTGTGAATGTATCAATATACTGATATCACTTGCATAATATAGTCGGCCACTAACTGAAATAAATACTTATAGGTATGCCTTCTATAAAATACAAGTTTATACAATGTTTTTGGTATAAATACTATTAAATTAGTCTGTGTCTAGGTACAGGACATACATTTTGTTTGTAGTTAAACATTGGATATATGTATACCGTTATTGATATTCTTTAGTCTACTTATATGTTTAGGTTAGTTCGGTTTATTTTCAAAAATACAATTTAGCCTGAGATGAACTGAAGAATGAAGTTAACTATAACCACAGTATAACGGAACTATACAGTAGCGACCCGAGCTGTCGGTCCCTTTGATCTCCAGGCGTCAGCTTCAGTGACAGAAGGATGACGCGGATGACGGTATTGTCCTTTATTACACTGAGAAAACATATGGAATTTTATGTTGAAATCGCTTTTACACTGAAAGAAAGTCAATTTAAAGCACATCTGCTCCTTATTTTTTCTTGGGAATCCATCGAAAATCAGCAAAAGTTCGGCACAAACACTTCAAAGCACCTTCAAACACTTAAACGCACGATAAAAACCAATAAATTTACAAAAACTAAACAAACTACAATCCACACAAGCTTTGTTTACCTTTCTGACTGACTTATTTGTCACTAAAAAGATGGCCGCTACGCGCATTGCGCAGAGAAATTTGGGTCTGTCTAAATCGCCTCGTGTCGCTACTGTATAGTTCCGTTATACTGTGCTATAACTATAAACCTGGGCATTAATGTTATGTTAGTTAATAAAAAAATTACATTTAATAAATTAAAATCCAATATAGGAAGAATAACATAGGTATTATATTTTTTCCATGGATTTGTTTGCAAATTTAGTGATAGGTATGAAGAGTATTTACTGGAATATGTTCCTTTAATTGGGTTTAACTTGTTTTCGTACAGTATGGGGTTATACAGTAGAATATACGTTGTCCTCGAATGTAGTCCTTGAGAGTGTAAGCTTTTACATGTGTCTCGGGGAGGGTACAGCTGATACCAGCATTACTACATTGCACCTGCTATGCAATTTAACTGGCCAATGTTTCTCTCCTCACTCTAATTGGGCAAAATATAAAAGTTTCCGTACCTATTGTACCTTATATCCTAATTGAAAATAATTTTTTTTTCTCTTTCAGTCTAACCACACTCCTAGGCTTCCTTAGCTGTAATAATAATTATCAGTGAGAAAATCTAATTTCTTAAAAATATCATGACTTTAGTGTTGAATATTGTATTCTTAAATCATATGTAGGTATCTTTTTAATTTAAATATTCTAAATAAATATATTTTGATCATATTTTCTTTTATTATGATAATTCACTAGACATTGTTTTATAATTAAAAAAACAGTAATAAAAACAATTATTAATGTGTAATAAATTTTAAGGTTTTGATTCAATTTGGTTGTAACATTACTATATAATTGTATTCCAGAAGATATATTTTTAAATTGGTTAGAAATTATTACAAGCTGCTCACATTTACTTATAAGGCGAGCAGCTTGTGTATTCCTGCCAAACATATATCTTTTGAAATCCAACTGTAATGTTACAGTCAAATCGAATCAAAACTAAAATTTATTTAAAAATTATAATATATTTCCAAATATTCCCGCGCATTTCTTCAGTCGGTATGTCAGATTTCTGTAATGCCATCATGACATTATTGGTAAAATATAATTCTATTTTGCCGGTGGGTTAGCCATGCAGTTGGTTCATAGATGGCCCATGTTTCTAAACTTTAACATTGTTGTAACATTTCTCTAACCCTTTATTGTTCTGTGGTGTGCAGTGTCAAGCACTGACGCGAATCCGCGCTACGGCAGGCAACTATAGTGCAACGTTGCCACTTTTAGTAGTAAATCAGATAACAATGAACGTTCCGCAGTATTCGTTTGATTACTAATTTTTAAATATTCCGAGCAATATAAAATTAGCTGATGACTGTTTTAATGTTGCCGGGAATATCGATCTCTTGTTAGGTGCGCAGATTTTTTATGAAGTTTTAAACGACGGACAAATAAAATTAGGGCGTAATCTACCAGTGTTACTAAATACTTGGATAGAGTTTGGATAGATTTTAGCACGTCCTATGCAATGTAAACAAATGTCATCGAATAATTACGAAAATAAATGTTTTCTTAGTACAGACAATTTGTGACATAAACAATTAGAACAGATATGGTAACTCGAAAATATCGATAATTCACACGCGAAAATCTCGAATGCAAGGACCATTTTCGTAAAAATGTATAACGACATAATGATGGTAGAAATGTGATAAAATGACCCTTAAAGGAATCACACGCAAAGTTAGGTGAGGGGGTAGATAAACGACACATTATGTTATTATTTTCATCTATATGTACGAGGCAATAACAAAACGCACTATACTTTCCGGCGTTGCTCAGTTGTTCGACCCTCTTGGTCTTATTAATCCATGCATGGTCAGGGCCAAGTTGATATTGCAGACAGCACAAAGCAAGTTGATCACGTTTCGTAAAAAATGTGCCGTTATTGAACAAAATAAAAGTCAGTCGTCATATTTTTTTGGTAAACTGTATAAAAGTTAGATTACACGGTTTTTGCGATGCGTCAATTGCATCATATAGCGCTTGTAGTTTTGCAGTATCCAAAGATACTTGCGGTAATATTAAGTCAAGTTTAATATGCGCTAAGTCAAGGCTTGTACTGCTAAAATCGCAAAGCCTGCCTAGGCTAGAACTATCGGGCGCGCTGCCTTTGGCTCAACTAATGACAAAAATCGTAGCCGTGTTAAGAACGACAATTAGCGTATAGTCACCTATTGGACAGATTCTATTATCGCGTATTCGAATGTGTTAGTAGACTCGCGTTCATCAATCACGGTTATTATATCGGTGTAAAATAGTGCTAATTTTAAATTGCACCACATTTTCCATTTACCTCATCCCAGTAAAAATAAAAAACATCTCGGGTACCGCTTTCATAAAAGGTGAGGTTAAATATGGAAAGCGATTGAACGAAATTTGTTAAATATTTAATATAGCTAAAAGATAATAAATTAATGTTTAAATGATATTTCAATGAAGTAAAATGAAATAAAAGACAAATAAATATATTTTCGACCCAGGGAAGATCGGATAAACGCCATAATCACAGAAGAAGCATGAATGGTAAAAGGGCTCAAGCAACAAAACTAAAATTATTGGGTCTGTAGCAAAACGGGATAACCACCAATATTAAAAATTAAATGGAATAGCAAATTGGTGCAACGAAGATTTAATTCTTTTCCCAAATAATCTAAATGCCAATCGTTCCAAGTGTCTTTTATTATGTCGCTTGGAAGACAAAATTAGCTTACAATGCAATACTTTTCGGTTGATTCCAGTGAGAAAAAATCGTAGTAGAAACCTGAAACTTCGTTTACTCAACGCAAAAAAAAGAACTTTAGTTGCATTTAAATCTTAATTTCACGAAATGTGTCGCGTATGACCTTTTGTCTTTTAACCACCGATTTATCACCTATAAACCCATAAAATTGAAAAATAATAAAAAAAAAGAAAAACCAAATGTTACATTTTCTTAAGCTGGCCTCGGTAGTCTGGTGGGGAGCGATCTCGCTTGTGGTTCAGTGTTTTTGTCCAAACTGTATTGTAATAGCCTGCAATAGCAGACATTGTGTTTAAGACTGAATAAAATAAATGTTTTTTTTGCAGCTTTTTCTCCGAATATCAGGCTATTAATTTTAATTGATGATTGTGGTGGTATTTTTTGCAAATCCTCGAAGCGAAAGACAATGAACATGCATAATACACTGCAAGACGTCCTGGCAATGCCGGAGAATTGTTGAAAATTTTCTATTTGTTTCACCTTTAGTTCTTAACCAAGGGCCATAACACCGGCCCCGGAGCTTCGGCCCCGGTAAATAAACTTATTATATAGAGTTTTAGGATTAAGTTTTGGCCTAACTTAGAACACCTTTACATACAGTAAGCCCAGACAATAAGGACCCCTTGGAAGGGAACTAGTTAGGCTGAGGCTATAGATAACTTAGAAGTTACAATAAGGGAAATTTAAAAGTTAAAGTGATCTCCCTTGGAAATTGATAGGTTCCGGGTTCGGATCCTGGCTAGGGCATGATTGTTTATGAGCATTTGTAAATTTGTAGATATTTTAAACATAATATTAAATACTATACTGCAGGACCAAAATTTCTGTCAGTGACTTATTGCTGCGGGTTGTGCGATATTAGGGGAATGAATCCATCAACCCTTAAAAACCTGATCCTACGACCAGTTTAGGAGATGGAGAATACCCCGTTTTTATTATAAATACGCGAAAATCATCATCAAAAATGTTTATCAATTTTGCAAATTGAATACCTGGAAAATTGTTACCCGTAAAAATGGGTTATTATAGAACGCCGACCTATTCCACTTAGTTCTTGCGAAAATCCATCCATAAATGCCTGCCTTCAACTTTTAATATTTAGATCTTACCATACCTTCTCAACTGTATGCCTTCCATTAAGTTATGTTTCGTCGGTGTAATACAATTTCTTCGCTTTTTCCCGAAACTCTCGTATTTTTTTCAAATATTATCGCCGCCATGCAATAATTTCAATCTTGTCAATTAGTAGGCTTTTTCGGTTTCGTTTAATATAACTAAAATTAATTTCTTTTAACGTTCGTTCGAAAACTCTTAATGATATTTTAGGTAAAGATGTGTCCTTCTTAATTTTAGCTTTCATATTTTTTATGGTTAGTATTTCGTTTAGAAAAAAAAGTTGATTGATTTTGCGACGAATGGTGTTTTGTATCATCATTTAGGATTATTTTCTCCGCCCTCTTGCTTGGGTTCCTCGACTAATTTCTTTTTCCTCATTTTTTTGATGAATACCTCTCAAAATCCCGAACACAGTGCGCAAAGGAAGTTTCATATACCATGGATATCGTTCCCGAATCCATGGTATGTGTTTTTAATCATTATTCGTTATTTTAATGTTAATTAAGAATTTTTGTAGGCGGAGAACTAGTCTAAGGTTGGTTAATATTCCTAGCTTACTAAACTAGAAGCACTTAATAACACTAAATAAAGTTTTATAATTATATATTTACCCCGAACAATATACAGTGAGTGAGAATTAATGTCTAAATTTATTTAATATTCAGCGGGGTGCTACTTAGAAAAACGCTTGAACCCGTCGATTTTTATATCTTAATGTGTTTTTTTTAAGGTAAATTCATGTATACAGGGTAACCCAAAAATAAGTTACGACCATCATCTTCATTTTTTCAAATACAAACATTTCTTTTTTTTTCATTTTCTTTTTATTTCATTTTTGAATTTTGCATCGAATTCTAAGTATATTTAGTTACTTAAGTTGTACCATATCTTATACCTAAACTCAACAGGTATCAAATAAATTATCATTGACTATATCAATAATCAGTCTCATAGAAACTTTATGACAATTTTACTTTAAATAAGTAATTGTCAAGCGTAGTTGCAAAGTTGCAGTTTTCACAATGGTGAACTTACCGGAACGAGAAAAAATTGAAATTCTTTGCATGGTTGGGTTTGGTGATAGAACACGTGCTTAATTATTTAATGAAATCCGTCCTGGTCGTCCTCCAATATGTCGAAAAGTGGTGAGTAGAATAAAGGCTAAATTTAGAGAATTCGGTCATATTAGAGATTTGCCTAAATCTGGTCATCCTGCTTGACGTTTGCTTTCCTTGGAAAAACATCCATGTATTCCCTTGTCACCCATTGGGGTCAGTATATACATGCGGAAATCGATTGTTCCCCGAAAAGGTCAAAAGCACAAATATCATGCATACAAAGTTATTCTAGTGCACAAGTTATTCGGAGATGATTTCCATATGCGAAATGACTTTTGTGAACGCATGCAAAATATGTGCATAATAGATAATTATTCAGTAAAAAATATTATTTTTATGGATGCTGACAGCCAGTACCCTCGAAAAACAAATGTATGACGTGGGATAGTGCGCGGAAGAGTAATTGGTCCATTTTTTTTAACAGTCTTTAACTAGACAAGTAAAACTCAAACTTCTCCAACTTAAATTTATTTTTATTATTAGTGGCTTTATTTCCAAATCCATTGAACCCAGAGTCTCCTGATGAGATATTGATGAAGATGGTGCTCCTAAATAGGAAGGAGAGGAGCTATTGAACGGCCTGCTAGGTCCGCTGGACTTCTTTTCGTGGGGTTACCTCAAATTAAGTATTTGTTGACAGGCCAGACAATCTGAAGGAGTTCAAAGAGAGGATCCGAAGAGAAGTGCGTACCATAACTCCGGAAATGGTTGAAAACGTGCAAAGAGAGTTGATGGCCTTGGATATTGTCAAACTGTAAATGGCGCACATTTTCAACGTTTAATTTGATTTGTTGTTCTTTTTAAATAAACAGGTCTTACTTATTGATATGTTCAATCGTAATTTCTTCGATATCTGTTCAGTTAAGGTATAGGCTATGGCACATGAAACATACATAGAATTCGATGAAAAATTAAAAAATGAAATAAAAAATATATGTTTTTATTTGAAAAAATTAAGTTGATAATGGTAACTTATTTTTGGGCTACCCTATTATGAATTTACCATAAGAGAACGACATTAAGAAATAACAATTGACGAGTCCGAGAGTTTTTCCAGAAAACACACCGCTGCATTCTAAATTAAATTAGACATTACTTCTGGGACTCTGAACGACCCATATACCTACTGCAAAAACTGAGAAAAACTACACCAAATCTATCGATAAATTAATATTAAAAATACAAATTGATCAAGCAGTGCGATAACCCTGCCGGCACGCTTATTTTCAAATCTTTTGCATGGTGAATTTGGGCGCCACGCGCCGTCTGTTGCCACATATATTTTCTCCGCGATCAGAATCCCAGTGTCGGAAGCGCTGTGCTATTCTAAATACATTCAACTGATGGCGGCTTGTATGACAACATCGCTTCTTCAGTTCACTATATTTGTGGCGGCGATGTCTCTTTTATGCAAAAAAAAATATTTACTGCTACAATATTTTTATTCTGCCGCTTCCTGAATTTAGTGGTCGGTATTAAATAAGTCACTGACACACATTGTGGATTTTGGGTACAATGGATATGGATATGAATATTTTAATATTGACTGTGGGCCAAATTTATTTGGAACCCAATTTGGCCCTGAATTTTTGTTTAATTTGGCGACATTTTGATGAAATCTTTTGTAAATATTATTATATTATATTAATCGTAGAAGAAATAACTAATCGAAATGTACAGGGGGAGTAAAGTAAGAAGAAATACTTCTAATAATTGCCTTTGGGCTGTTGTAAAATTAAATTTTTTACTCTAAAACTACAAAAATTATTTGAAAATATTAAGAAAGAGAAGAAGCTCTGAAAATATTTTTCGGGAAGGTTTTAAATTAAAGACGTATTTTATTTCAAAAACTTTGTTAAATAATATTATCTTACAGCATATTAGGACTTTATTAAATAACAAATGAACAGAGCGAAGATATAATAGAAAAATGCCTTTTCAATAATTAATATTGGTAACTTGACAGTGTAATAAATTTGTTTCAAAATGGTGTACCCGTATTTGTCACTTGAACATGAAATTTTAATTAAATCTCTAAGAGTCAAAGGTTATGGCGCAAAAAAGATAATTAAAAGTTGCCCTGAGCGTAATTGGAAGTTAAGTACCTTTAGTTATTTTCTACGACATTTACTGGAAACCAATGGTTCGTTCCAAATAAAGCCTGGAAAAGGAAGAAAGAAAATTTGACCGTGTGCTTCATTGACTATAGCAAAGCATAAGATAAGGTTCGCCATGACCCGCTAATTGATGTCCTTAAAAGAAAAAATATAGATGATAATGACCTTAGAATTATTACAAATTTATATTATAACCAAAAAGTAAAAGTGTAAGTGTAAACTATCAAAGGAAATAGAAATACTAAGAGGAATAAGGGATCAGTCCTATCACCAATGCTTTTCAATGCTTACTCCGAAGAAATCATCCAGAAAGCACTAGAGCGAGAAACATCTAGAATTAAAGTCAACGAAACACCTAATAATATAAGGTATGCAGACAATATCCTGGTCTTGGCGGAAAGTACCGAAGACCTGCAGAGACTGATGAGCAAATTGGTTGAATGCAGCGAGAAATATGTACTGACGCTAAACATCAAGAAAACTAAATTTACGAGAATATTAAAAATTTAGCGGGACAATAAAAATCTAATAATGAACGGCAAGAATAAGAACTACACGAAACACATACCACGGAACATTGATAAACTCAACAAATGACTACACTAAACAAATTGAGATACGCATTGTTCAATCCTCTATGCAATTATGTCACTTCACCATTATGTTGATTGTATAGTTTCTTGTAACCCCCGGTATTTTGAAATGCAGCGCCACCTATATGGGTGTGTGTGTCATTAGTTTTTTGGGCCGTCTTAATGGCTTGACGGTATCCGGTCGGCATTTTTCTGTAAAGTTAAGATGTTAAGTTACAATTTATAATCTACCTTTATTTTAAATTTTGTATGGCCATCGCCGTATTCATTATTGGGGGTTTCCTTATTGCCAGAAAGTCGGTAACATCAAATTGTTTGTGCCACTTCAAGTTAAACCTGTGGCTAAACGAAATAAAAAAGTTATGTGACAACGGTGTTTCCTTAGGCGCAAATTATGCCATATCAACAGAACACAAACCAAGAAGTTCAGGGGAGTGAAGCAGCCCCCAGCCCCTAACACGCATAAAACTAGCCCGATCAAATTTCATCAGGATGAGAAAGGTGCTCAGTACCAGAGACTTAACATTGAACTTGAGAGTCAGATGTTACATCTTCTCTGTACTTCTTTATGTCGTAGAAGTTTGGACGTTGAACGCAAGGACTACCAAGAAAATTGAATCATTCGATATGTGGGTCTACCGAAGAATTCTGTAGTAACGTAACGTAACAATCAATGACGTCATGAAAAGCATGAACAAGAAGAGGGAGACAATAGAAACCATTAAGATCCGAAAGTTGCAATACCTTGGACATATTCACGAGGGAAGAAATATGCTATGCTGCAACTGATCTGTGGAAAGAGAAGCGTAGTAAGGAGGAGAATATTCTGACCTATTCAGGGCAGCAACCTCCAAAGTCAGGCTAGCCATGATGATTGTCAACCTCCGTCGCGGAGACGGTACTTGAAGAAGAAGGAGAATTCATTCGATATTTTTACTATTAAAATTCGCGAAATAGCTATTAATGGAAAACTTAAGTGTTTTAGTGAACAATTAATTTACAAGTTCGTAAAATTGTAACAATAAATATTTTCTTTGACCGTCCATGATTTAAAAAGCATTCAATAAATTATCGGATCTACACCTCTAAACAGATAATTTGTAGCCCAGCGCTTAATCATATTTATTCTGTTATATACAAACTGTTATGTTAATATCATATTCTACTAGTTTTTTAGCTCATTCTAATTTAATATTAAATTAATAGTTATTTAAGAATATCCCCTTGCCGAACAGCAGATATAATTATAAAAATAAGTAAAAGTAAAAGTTTATAACGTAATTACAACTTATTGAAGATGCACGGTGACGTGTCTTAGGAAGGCGAAAAAGTTACAGTATTAAATATTAATTTATTAATATGGGTAGTAAACTAGGATCGCCCTTCTACCCTTAAATAATGTACAGGGACATTGATTATAAATGGGCCGCCCATCGATATGAGCAATTTGCCGAATTACATGAAAAATGTAAATATAAAAGTTGTGTTTTTTTTTATTAATTGTTTTATGGGGTTACACAAAAAAGCAATCGAGCATCATATTTGTGACATATGACATACACTTGTTAATTTTTAAATGGAAATTGGAATATTATTTTTAGTGTTATAAAACTTTTAATTCTGAGTCAGCTATATATAGTTTTATGACGTCTTTGTGTAAAATAAAGGAGATAAGCGTCGTCCTAATTTTGACAAAGTTGGCCATGTACTAGAAATGACGTCTGTTTATATTTGAAATTTGAACGTTACCTATTTGCTGATTTTATGATGATAGT